>OZ025239.1:39581247-39658747 GCA_964019155.1 Osedax fenrisi
CGTGACATAACAATAGTGTAGTGTTATGTAATAGTGTATCTTTAATAATTCTACTGTAATGAATTCATATTTATAAATTCATATTTATGATTAGAAGCAACCATATTTATCATCGATGATTAAAATTATGAATATATTAAAATAGCTCTCTATATAGCTATATAGCTATCATAATGCATGTCGTGTGGGCGTCATGTCATGTCACTTGAGCAATTGCAAGCCGGATAATAAGCCTAGAGTTATATATAGATTGTTAAAGATACGGTTTTAATATTACTTGTGTAATAGTTCTAATCAAATGATGGTTATGAATCATAACTGACTAACATTTAAATAACTTATTAATGGGTGATATTATATCACTGATATATCAATACTAACAGATATTTTCACACTTAAAATTATACTATATATATATATATATACTCTATAGAGTACATACATATAGTACAATATAGTACACACTATAGTGCATATATTATATATGTATATAGTCAACTTTTTTAGTTACAAAATTACTATTAACAA
Source organism: Osedax fenrisi (assembly GCA_964019155.1). NCBI lineage: Eukaryota > Metazoa > Annelida > Polychaeta > Sabellida > Siboglinidae > Osedax > Osedax fenrisi. The sequence goes on from OZ025239.1 coordinate 39,581,776, forward strand.
ATATTATTTGTTACTTGGTATATATTTAATAATAAATATGCATACATATATATATATATATATATATATATATATATATATATATATATATATATATTGTAAATAATATAATCTTGTTGTTGTTCGAGTATGAAATCGATATCTTACAACAATGCTATATGTCATTGTTAAATGTTTATTATAATTATATATAAATTATTTCTTGTTTTGATGGCAAGCGACTGATCGATACGTAAGACTGGTCATCAATTTCAAAATGTCACGTGACTATGTGTGACGCATCGCTTTCGGCGAGCGGAAACGCTACTTATCTCCCCTATAGCATTGGCCTCGTGTCAGCATTACGTCACATCCGATACAGATCACCAACGATGAATGCACCTAACTCGGTGAGTCTCGAGGAATCTCGAGGAATCTCGTGCCAGCATCTCGACGAATCTCATCAAATATCACGCTCCTCGCGAGGCATTAGTAATATTGCATTTAAATAGTTATTGATTTATTAAAGAGAAATCGTGATATGATTTTAAGTGAATACCCACCACTACTACTACTACTACTACTACTTTAGTATACTATAGTAGTACTACTATTCTTGCTACATATAATGGTACGTGTTTACAAACCCTATTTCATAGTTGCTGGGTAAACATTTTCCCGCTCTCATTCTTCCATATATCGCTTTCTTCATGATTATAACTTCATTTGATTGACAGGTAGCATTAAAAGTTTCCCATTGACAATATTCTCTTCGTATTTCTAGTATCATTGGTTAAGGAATATTAGTAGTAGTAGTCGTATATTTTCTCATGAATAACAACAATTGCATCAAATGTAAATACAAATATAAATATAATAAAATATTAACAATTACTTGGCTTTACCCCATACTGCTTGTATGTCTGGCGCCTTAGCAAACTGACCCACACATATAGTTATATATATATATATTGTTATTTTTATTTGGTGGAGTACTTTCATCCAATCCAGGAACTTAGATGAAGTTTTCACTTATAACCATATATGGCTAAATGTCCCTTCGAAGCGGCTCTCATGTTAAGGCATCCATGGTGTTAACGAGAGCCGATCATTTATTTATACACAATTATATAATATCACTTCTAAATAATATTTTAAGACTCATTTTATAAATTTAATTAATGGTCCGGACAAGGCTCGAACCCGTGTCCTACTGCTTGTGTGTCTGACGCCTTAGCCACTGAGCCACACAGGTAGTTTTTAGTGTATATATATATATATATATATATATATAGTTACAATACAATTATAACAATCTAAATATATATTATAAACATTATTATATGTAAAAGTACTTTTCTAATAAATGTATTAAGATATATCTTAAGAAATATCTAAATAACATAAAATATAAATTGAATTGTGTATAAAAGAATGTCTTCATATATAAATTGTAATACATAATATATATTGATTTCATTTATAAATTAAAATATATAATTAAATTTATAATATGTTATATAATAATATTTCTATTAATAATTGGAAATATATTGATTTTTTTATATTTAAAATTGTTAATGTACTTTTGTGATAATGTGTATATGAATTATATATGTATTTGATATTATATATTATGTAAGTATGTGTGAGATTATGTAATTTTATTATTGATATATATATATAACTGAATATGAACAATCTATATAAATAGTAATCATACTTATTAATAATAGTAACTAAAATATAAATATATCATGCATCAGTAATTTCGATAATAGTATACTATAGGGGAAAGTCTCCAATTACCGACCCTCCCCCTAAATGACAATGTATAATAACTTAAGTCAATATATTAAATATTTATATTTGAAATTTGGTAATTAGTGAAATATTATAACAACAAATAATTTGTCTATTTAAAATTGTTGATATAATTGTATTGACAAGAATAAACAGTTGTGTCGGTAATTGGATACATATGCCCAATACAGACCCACTAGTATTAAATCAAAATATTATATATAAATAGATGTAATGAATATAACTTTAAAACTATAATATAATGTAATGAATTAAAAAACCCACGAAATTTATGTATCATTGAATTTAATTTTTAATATTCATATTACATTTATAATTTAACTTTATATTTCTATATTAAACTTTAAATTAACTGACTATGAATATAACTACTTGTACTAAATAATAATTATATATTATTATTGACACTGTTAAAATACACTATTGACTGGTTCAAATGATACATACACAAGTTACAAACAGTTTCAAAGTTAAACACTAATATATTTTTATTTGATATTATAAATCATATGGGGTCGGTAATAGGGAAATCATATGGGTTTCTATACTTAATATATATATATATTAATATTATTCAAATTATAATATTTGTATAATTGTTATGAACATTTAGTTAATCTACAATATTATGCATAGAATTACGTTTTCTTTCAATTAATGCACTATTTACAATGATTTAAAAAAAGTTTGTATTCAAATATTTATAAAGTAAAACCAGAATATTACATTTGATAAAATAACATTTGTTGGATTGAATATTTTGAAAAACAAAATATGTATTCATATTTACCATTGAATTACTCGTATATATATAATTGTTTGATATCTCTTAAAGTTACTGAGATACGAGCGGGGGTCAGTATTAGGAGACTTTCCCCTATATGTAATTATATTATAATATAAATGTTCATTTATGGTTTATTATGATTGTCAAATAGCTAGTTAATGTGTGTGGTATATGTAACATATGTTTATAAGTAATTTAATAATAGAATATCATATAATAAAGTTATATTTTTAAATATAGGGGAAAGTAACCTCATACGGACACTTTAACAATAACTTTTCTTAACATTTTATGACTCATGAGTCATAATAATGCATTATTTGTATTCAAAAATTACAATATATTAATATTATATGATTATAGATATTATTGTGATTTTAAAATTTTATTGATTCTTTTAATTACATAGATAGCGGGGGTGTCCGTATTCGGTACCCATGCCGAATACGGACTCCCTGTGTTATAATACGGACACCCTATATACCACTAGATACACTATATATTATTGATGAATCAATCATACAAATTACAATTACATTATTTATAATTAATTTTATGAATAATTTATTCTAATTTAATTAGTTAATAAATTATTTATTTTTATTATTTTTTTAATTAATAATACATTTAAGTATCTGAATAATACACATTTTATATTTATCTTTATTGGTGATATTAATATTATACCGCACGCGATTTTTATGAAAATCAGAATAGTTCATACGCTGCGCGCTGATTGGTTATAGGGTGTCCGTATTAAGACATCTAGAGTGTCCGTATTAGGAACTTATATGACCTCTAGATATATGCTCATAACTTAATTAATATTTGATAAAAAATATAGCAATTATTTATTTAATTTTTTAGAATGCTTTAGTATTTAATAATATAGTATTATATTTTATATCGATACATTTGTATATTCTTGAGAAGGTTTTAAATTGATATATTTTTTCATAAATTTAAAAACGTAATATAAAAATCAGTTTATTGGATATATCAGAAATATTTTGAATAATTAAAAAATAAAAAATTATTTTTTAGACTATGTAATTATGAATATTTTATTCATTAAACATTTTTTGTAGGATTTATGGTTTCTGAGATACTGAAAGTGTCCGTATTCGGTTACTTTCCCCTATATTTGATGGTTATTATGATAATTTCAATATTAAAGTCTGAAAAATACATATATTTTTATGTTCACCTAACTAACATTCATACGTAACAGGTAAATTATAATGCCATGGCATACCATGCATGGTCAAATTTAACCAGGAAGTAGCAATAAAGATTAAATAAACTACGTACATCCCAAGTGTTATGCACATTTAATTTTACGAATAATATTTTACATCTATTAATAATATATGTGTAAAGTATAGATTATTTTATAAATAATATTTTTGTAAATTATATTTGTTGACTTTAAATACGAATAAATACATACAATTTTTATAATTCATCTAATTTTTAGAATCTTTTAATTTAATATTATGTGAATTCATATAATATATATATATACCTATATATGCATATTAATCACTTGTTTTGTATGCATCATTAAAGAATGGATGCATATGATAACTAGATTAAGATTAAGACAGTGAGTTTAATTAGATAGCGCGCATGCGCGAACGTGAAACAGTATAGCGGTTACGTAATTAAAATGACGTCATGGCTACGGTAACCACGGCAACCACTTCACACACGTGAAACAGTATAGCTATGATGTAATTATAATGACGAAGCCGGCTCTACCCAGGTAGGTACATTGTAACAATCGCACACCCACACGCGCACCCACACGCACACCCACACGCACGTACACACGCACCCGTGGACGACGGTACGTGATGCCCTTTGATGATTGACATGCGTTATAGTCATGCGCACTTCACGGTCTCTTACCGCGGTACTTCTATCGCTGATTCAGATTACGTAATACCTCGTAATAGGGGTATGACGTAATGCCCCGGTATCGTACGAGACATGGACACGTGACATACTTACAATGTACACACTTGTGTAATACATTTAGAATATTCAATAATACATAAGATTTATCATTCCCTACAAAACTATAGTATGGAATAATGGAGATATTTATAAACTATTTAATGTTTTTCTTGAACTATCCTATTTATCTTATTTTATATATATATATATATATATATATATACAGTCAACTCCCGATAAGTCGGACTCACAAGGGACCGGGAAAAGTGTCCTACTTAGCGAGATGTCCGACTTATCCGAGATTCAGAATATCATGAAAATAAGATATGAAAAGCGCAGCGCGAGTTAAATTGTTACGGAAATATGGAATTAGGCAACAATCAACAACATAAAATGTTGTATTCAATAATATTACTTACTAAAATTATAATATTCATTATTTAAAGTAAACATGTCTGACAATTTATAAAAAAGTCCGACTTATCCAGTATACAAATCATAAAAATTACTATAATATGTGTCCGACTTATAGAAAAGTCCGACTTATCCAATCCAACTTATCCGACTTATCCGATTAATTTAACATGCATGGAACTAGATACAAATCCAACCAAATCCAACCAAACTAACTAAATGTGTCTGACTTATCGAGTAGTCCGACTTACCGAGAGTTGACTGTATATATATCTTGACTATAGTTGAAATGCTAATTTAGCTAATTTTTGGTATTCTAGATACAACAATTTTTTTTTTTAAATAATAAAAACTATAATCATAAATATATTTAATAAATAAATAATATATTTAAGATTATATTTTTATTATATTTATATTTTTAATTATTATTTTTTAAATTATGTTCTTTATTAGTATATATTATAAATAATTATAATTATATATAATCAGGAATTAAAAATTACTCATGAAAGTGAAAAATTCCAATGAATAATTATAATATATTACAATATATATATATATATATATATATATATATATATATATATATATATATATATATTGTATTAGCCATTAATAATTTTAAACCTAAAGTTTCTCGAGATGAACTTGACATATCCATGAAACTTATTCAAGAAATATCATCATCTATTATAATTCCTTTAATGTATATTTTTAATAAATCATTTGATGATGGATTATTTCCTAGTTTTTTTAAAAGATCTAAAATTATCCCTATTTTTAAATCTGGTGATTGTAACGATTTTAATAATGATAGACCTATTTCTTTAACCTTACAATTTTCAAAAATGTTAGAAAAATTATTTTCAAATAGACTTTTATCTTTTTGTAATAAATTCAATATTATTAATGATGAAAAATTTGGTTTCAGAAAAAATATAAGTACACTGAACTCAATTGAAACATTACAAAAGAAAGTTATAGAATCTTTGGACTCAAATAAATATTGTGTAGGATTGTTTGTAGATCTAAAAAAGGCGTTCGATACTGTCAACCATAGCATTCTAATTAATAAACTGGATTATTATGGAATAAGAGGGAAACCTCTTGATTGGTTGATTAGCTATCTTAACGAAAGACAATAATTCGTACAATATAATGAAAGTAAATCTGATATATATAATATTTTATATGGTGTACCCCAAGGTTCTATTCTTGGACCATTACTGTTTTTTATATTTATTAATGATATGATATTATGTTCTCCAGAAAATAAATTCATATTATTTGCTAATGATACTAATGTAATTATTAGTGATAAATCATCTAATAATCTAAAATATAAATTACAGTCAGAATGTGATGACATTTTTCTATGGTCTAAACTTAATAAATTATCCATAAATATAGATAAAACGCATTGTATGTCATTTAAAATGATATAATATTTAATATAAATATAGATAATACAATTTTATCTCAAGTAACTTCTACAAAATTTCTTGGAATAAATCTAGATACTTGTTTAAATTGGAAATGTCATTTGGCTTATCTTAAAAATAAATTATTAAACATTTTGTGGATCATAAAAAATGTTTCATACTTTGTAAATACATCTGCCATGATCAAACTATACTATGCTTTATTTTATCCACATTTAATTTACTGTATAGAAATATGGGGTCATGGTTATGTATCAAACTTAAATAGCATATATTTAATTCAAAAAAAGATATTAAAAATAATTTTTAATAAACCAAATGATTTTTCAACTGTTTCTTTATTTTAGTAAAATAAAATATTATCTTTATATGATATTTGTAAGTATAAGACTTGCATTTACATGTATAAAATATTCAATAAATTGTGCCATCCTATTATTTTAAATCATTGTACATTGACTTCTAAAAAAAGATTTAATACCAGGAGTATCTGTGATTTTATTCAACCTTATTTTAAATATAATTATATGAATAATACCTTAATTACATTACGACCAATACTTTGGAATGATTTAAGTATAGATATAAGAAAGTCAAATTCTTTATCATTATTCTGTAAAAATCTTAAAATAATTTTATATAATACTTAGTCTATTTTAATGCATTTATTTTTAGTTTAAATTTTTATTTAATATATTTGAGTTATGATAATATTATTTTATAATTTATTTAAATTTTTATTTTATTTATTTGACACTATAAAAATACTGATATTATATTAAATTTTGACATTATAAAAAACTGACTTTTAAAAAATTACTATATATGATTTTAAGATTGTATTATCTTTTATTTTATTTTTACATTTTTTGACATTAAATAAATTACTTTGGTTATATATTTTTCTGTATGAACATCGAATATTGTTTAACCTATATTTATTTAATATATTGTCTTATTTCTTCTCTTTTTTTCTCTTGTTTCTTTTACTTTTAAATGTTGGCTATCTCATATTTAGTTCCACTATGTTATATTTTAATTTATATTATTTAGTACTTGATGTATTTATTAGCTTTTAATTTTATACTTTTATCATTTATTTATATTATTACATGATTACATTATTATATGATGATTACATTTAGTTACATGATAAGTTTCATTATATTTTATTATATATTTTATTTTATTATATATTTTATTTATTTTTATCATATATATAAACGTAAACAGGAAGTCATAAGGTTAAATACCTCGAAAATCTTCTGAACATTTTATTTGTCCTTTTATTGTTTTTTTTTCTCTCGCAATTATTGCAATAATGAAATATATCTTATCTTATCTTATAATATTATAAAATTATTATTTATTTATAACTATTATCTATAATGAAACTTATCATGTTAATAAAGGGGTAATTGTCTCGATAAGCAACACTGCTTCTACAATTACCTTGGCATTGCCTAAATCTGATAATAATAATAATAATATATATATATATATATATATATATTGTAATGCATATAACATATATATGTATTAAAATTCACTTATAATTTCACAAATAAATAATTATTGTTGTTGTTGTTATTGTTGTTTGCGGCGAGGCATCACATGGACCAAAGTCCATGTGCGAATACTAGTACAGCCTTATGTGATTCCACCAAGACTGATAACGGAGGCGCCGTTCCCCCAAATCCGCGAATGCGATTTCCCGATGTGGCCGGACATTCCTGAAGCCAGTGCTCCAAAATCTCGCTCCTCCTTCGCAGAAAGGAAACTGTGGTGAGGATTCACTGATAATGCTTCTGTAGGCGGCTAATCTTTTGCAGTGGCCGCTGCGAAGTTGCGCCAGAAGAACTGCTTCATATCTCGGAAGCAGGATTCTATCCCGTTTTCCACTGTATACAGCTTTCATCCTCTCATGGCTGACAGGGGGATCCGAGATTTCCTGGATAATGAGCGACCTCGCAGCTCGGAACGAGATACCCTGATATCCATCAGTCCTGTCATCCGTTGCTATGGCCGCTTTCCCCGCTTCAACATCCGCCCAGTCATTGCCTATGAGTCCGCAGTGGCTTGGTACCTATTGCAGAAGGACACTGCATTTTACTCTGGTGAGATTCTTACTTAACTCGTCTAGGAGCCTTCCGTCCTTCCTGCCTGAGCCCTCGATGGCGATTAGAGCCGACTGACTGTCTGAACAGATTACACAAACGGAGGAATCTGCCGTATTTAGCAAGATCCATTCAGTTGCAAGTATTAGCGCGGCTACCTCAGTATCGTACGAGCACGTCCATCTACAACCTGTGCAGGAGCTTGTGTATCTAGTGGGGTTACTTGCCGCACCAGTAGTGATAACGGCAGCGCTTCCTCCATTAGAGACACCGCCCTGGGCTGAGTATTCCGTATAGATGGTGTAGTCTGCCATTCCTGCAGCACCGATAGTGGTGATGGCGTCCGCTAATAGAGCTTTATTGCAGTGACTTTTATTGCTACTGCCGATAAGGGTTGTCCTTATTGACCAAGGCGAGTTCAATATCCATTTCCAACCAGGTAAGTGATTTATGGAAAGTTCTTCCCTTGGGTACTCGTCCAACCCTAATTTAGCACACTCATCCTTTCCCATGTCACTGAAGCAGTTCCTGTTCTTCCATCTGTGCGGTGTAGTGGACGTGACTAGTTTACGTCTGGGATTTTCCTGCGATAAACGGGCCGACTTCTCCCATGCTATAAGGCAATTACGTCGAATTGAGGTTTCGAAGGAAGGTAATTCTGCTTTCAATCTCAAACATTCCAGGGGAGTATCTGACGTGTGTCCTGTCAGTACCCTAAGAGCCCTGTTCTGAACACGCTCAAGGATAAGGACGTTTGTCTTAGCGAGCTAGAGCTGCCACGCCGCACCATAGTAGTTTAGCACACTATTGATCATGGCAAGAAAGATTCTCCGAAGTTGATGTGATTCCAATCTGCACGTGAACACACTGCATGTGAAGTTCATATTTATTATAATAAAAACTCCTATAGGTATTGATTCCATATACATTGTTATTGTTATTTTTATTTGGTGGAGTCCTTTCATCCCATCCAGGAACTTAGATGAAATGTTCACTTATAACCATATATATGGCTCTAATGTACCTTCGAAGCCGCTCTCATGTTAAGGCATCCATGGTTTTAACGAGAGCCGATCATTTATTTATACACATTATATAAGATCACTTCTAAATATTATTTTAAGACGTATTTTAATGGTCCGAACTGGGCTTGAACCCGTATCATACTTCTTGTGTCACACAAGTCTGACGCCTTAACCAACTGAGCTAGATAGGCAGTCAAAAACATATATATATATATAATATGTATTAAATATATTTAATATGCACGCATGCCTTTATATGTGGCACATAGGGATAGTGCAGGTATAGAAGAATCACAGGTAATATATGTATTCAATATGTATTCTAAAGAATATGTTTACAATTAAAATTATCAAAATGATATCATTTACATACCATGCCACCGTCAGGACAGATATGTATAAATACAATAATATGGATATATAGATATAAATAAAGGATATATTATATATTATGAACAACATACATGGGTTATTTATATAAACATACTTATATATGTTATGTATATATATATTATTATAATTATTTCATATTATACCATTCCACCATTATGACACATATGTATGTGTAAATAGGCATCCGGTGTTTCATACGTATATGTACATATGTGTAACCTATCGTAGCATTTCTAATAATGACTATTCTCTGTTAAGTAGCACATGTTAAGTAGAACATTTGCTTATTTATAATAACACTCACAGATATATTCACTTGTTTATTATCTTGATAATTCATTGTGTTATTTAAATTTATTAACATTTATTTAAATGTAGGATATTACACTAAATTGTATACAATGTAAAGTGTATAATATATATCATGGCATTACAATGATATGGTATGATGAGAGCTACACTAATAGAGAGAGACAATAGCTGTATTATTATCATATTATATATGATTCATATATATATATATATATATATATATATATATATATATATATATATATGATAGTTAATGTTGTACAATCATTTGATACCTCCTAACATACAATTAATATAGCAGCACCTATTATCATTATACCTCTATATTATCATTTCATTGTTAACTATCCATATATGATACACACACATACACGTACATAAATCCACTCACACGCCTATATATATATATATATATATATATATATATATATATATATATATATATCGTAATTATAATGTTTAATAAACATATATATTTTCTTATTAAATAATCATTCATATTTAAATGACATATTAGCTTGCTATCTGCATACATTAGTGATGATTCATATCGTAACTGCACCCTCCCATACACAACACACCGCACTGAACGCAGTGATATACGCATACGTCAGTGTATGTGTGTGTGTGTGTGCGCACGTGTGAACCCGTACATCAGCTGGCTATTACGATGGAATCAATAGAACTTCTAGAATTAGTCAAACTACCGAGCCGAGTTCTCAAGATCTAAAATGGGCGTGGTTAAAGAACTTCCGGTTAGGCCACTCCCCGCAGCCGCCCGCACGCCCTCATCCACCTGTCCATCGGTTATACTATTATATATCGTTACGAAACTCTCCAGTTTCCCCTTTAATTGGCAGTCGACTTCCGGCGACGTCAATCAAGCTATCGATCGCCCACGTACTGCACCATTAGTTTAATAGGTGGCGCTACCTATCGATTGATAATTCATACGACCGATACTCGCCAGTCACACGGGCCTCTATCGGTGGTGGTGGCCGGCTATTGTTCTTGCGCTTTGGTCTACTATCGCTGCCGGTAGGCCAACGCAACGTGATTTCTCTCACGGCAGCTTAATCACGTGCCAGCATTGATAATCTATAGAGATTAAACCTGGCGGTGGGGCTGAGCATCAGGTGAACTAAGAGTGAGGACCACCATTGGGGGGGGGGGCGGTGGTTATGACGTGCCCATACCTAGGTGCTCCCGTACCTAATGAATGAGGTGCGTGATATCATTCTCCATAGTTTATAAATATGTGTATGATATATTGAAAGTAGATATACCGGATATCATATATATATATATATATATATATATATATACTATAACTATTCAATGTATACTATGCACAATAAGCACATACTGTCCGTGTTGCTCAGTTCACTAAAGTATCATACACTCCGGTAGTAGTAGTAGTTCAACAGTTGGACGCGGGTTCAAGCCTCGTCCGCACTAATCAACTAGGCTTAATAACATTTAGATCTTAGGTCCTATAGATCATATATAATTGTGTATAAATAAATGATCGGCTCTCGTTAAAACCATGGATGCCTTAACATGAGAGCGGCTTCGAAGGGACATTAGAGCCACATATGGTTATAAGTGAAAACTTCATCTAAGTTCCTGGATGGGATAACAGGTATCTACCCCTACACATCGAGTATATCATAGTGAACGTCGTGTATACAAAGTATACATTGTATAAGGTAGTTTACATTGTACACACACGACCAGTACGTTATACACGACTAGTACAATGTACAGTGTATAAGTATCTACACGACTAAACATAGTGTGCGCCTCGCCACAGTGACCACACCACCACACAGTACAGGCGGTAACACACACGTACTTACACGCGTACCACTAGTGCTCGTACTAGTAGCATGACTTGTAGGGAACAGCGGGGAGATTTGTAGGGTGTAGTGGGGGACTTGTAGGGTGCAGTGGGGGACGTGTAGGGCGCAGTGGGGAACTTGGATAAGTAGCAGACTTCAGTCAACCGAAATAATATATATGTCCACTAATTATACAAATCGTAAATACTAATCCAATAATCGGAGGTTTTATGCCTTGATATAATGTTGAAAATAAAGTAATATAAGATTAACTATTTATATATTATATGAATATATTATGCTAATATATAGTATATTGTTATATATATATATATAGTAACTATGATATTAATAGATAATAAATAAAAAATGTCTATAAAAAATGTATATAATTGTTAAGTATGTTTAAGAAACATCCGACAAGAGAAGACTTGAAACACCACATATGGGTGATAGAACTATTATTTGTAACATTTTCTTAAACAATTTATTTAAATTATATATAATTACTGGATAATTGTTATCATTTGTAGGTATAAAGCATCGTAGGGATGGGTTCTACTCCATCACACATATATGTGGGTTAGGGTATAGTTAGGTATATCATCCCACACTCTAAAACAAACGTTTATTCCATACTTATATAACAGTTATAATAAACATATTTAAGTATGATTAACAATGCTTATTTAGTTGCAATAGTATAACAATACCAATACGTCCTTACACCTCTATCCACCCATTGGTTGTATGAAGTATTGTCGATACTATCACGTGACCACCGGTGATGTAAATATTGTGGAGATGTTTGATGTCGATCATCGGTTTGTGGTTAGTGATGACGAGTAGATTTTTCTTTGTCGGCAAAACACGAGCCGGAGCCGAGTAGATAATCTCACTCGAAAAACCGAGCCGATAATCTTATGAAATGTAACCGAGCTGAAATTATGCTTTTCAAATTCATTATGATCATAATTTGTATATAAAAATCCATACACTTTAAATTGTTTCCTATAATCTGTTGAAATAGCCTTCACTTACTATTTTGCAAAATATCCTTTACATATTAAGTTGTACCAGTGGTGAAATCGTTAGAAAAAAATGGTGAAAATTGAGTCAGGTGCTTAAACGATTCTTAAGGTAACATAAACCGACACTGCACCAATTATTTATGTTGAGCATCAGTACACCACTAGTCAGTCAGCTAATTATATGTTGTAGTGAATTATATAACTAAGTATATAATAAATTAAAGCTATTAATAACGAATAATAATGTAATTGTCAAATTAAATGTAGCATATGTTTTATTATATTTGTAAAAATAATGATTCACTAAATATAAATATACAAAGTTAGAAATGAGTACAGTTTCCATGGTAACTGCAGGTAACACTAGTTTTATATAACTTCTATATATAGACAATCTACAAATATATCTGGTTAATTTCCCCTTCCCGGTATAGAATATCTTCAAATTAAGTGGATCAAGTATACTTGGATATATCCCCATTTTCTAAGCCATTTTTGAATTGTTCAATCAATATTTTACTGACAAAATTTAGAAGAAATAAAATGTATCCCATTATTAATTATAATATACTAAATATGTTTAATTCCAAATTAAGTATATGTCATACCATATTTAACCATATATTATATTAAGTAGTGAGTTATAAACAATATATTACAGTATATATATATATATATATATATTATATATCTGAAACACTAAGTTATCACATATAAATGTGTGTGGTACAAGTGCCTGTGTTATAATTCAATTTCATATCACGATGATGTCAGCCGTACGAAGAATATATTAAATATTGATTATGTTTTCAAATACATATATAAATATAATGTTATGTTTTCAATAATGTATGTTCAGTACACGGCCGCTGGTGTCGCCACCCATACTCGCGATTGTCGTAAAGGACACATGTCCTCACTATCCCATCTATCATGGCGATATCACTCCTGCTATAGTATAATTAACTTCCTGTTGAATATAAACAAAGCTACAACGTCTACTATACTAGAGATAATACTATGTCATACACATATACACACACACATATATATATAATATTATTTAGTGCAATATTCCAAGAAGTAATATTAAATGAAAATCACTTAATTATACAACTCTAGTTTATATTATCTACTTGAATATATTTATTACTATATATGTTTATATATATAGCTTTCAACTATAAATCCAGAACCATCCTTCCATACCTTCCCTCGTTAAACTATATTATATTCTATCCTCGCACGGGAAATCGCTGAATTGATATATTCATGTTCATTGATACTAGTGATGTAAATGATGCTCAAATTTAAAGCATAATGCAATCTCAGTCTCAGTTACCTAAAGTCTCAACTCGGCTCGGGCTCGTTTTGTTAGAGTCTCGGCTCGGCTCGGACTCGCTTGGCTAGAGTCTCGGCTCGGCTCGGGCTCGTTTTTTTTTTCCGAAAATGAAAGTCTCGGCTCGGCATCAAAAAGCTCGGTATTATTTACATCCCTAATTGATACCAATGCACACATCCACCTATAGTTATAGTATCCGACCTACGCCGTGCACACACTGTGATCATTAACCACTTCAACTCGTCGTCACATTCCTTGTTCATGTTAACAATACATTGTTCACTTACGATGTCCTGATTGCTAGAGATTATGTACGCCCTAATAAGGTCATGTTCTCTTCCAAGCACACACATCCACTATTCTATAGGTACATACATGTATAGGTGTACATACATCTACTATGTTACCCTGTCCTTCGTTTGCTGCAATACTAATACACTAATCCATCTCACACATCTCAATTATTGTTAAAACAATCGTTTTCCTATATCTATATCCTATATCCCTTATATCATTTATATAAATCTCCCCTATCTCTTTTATCTCCATTATCACCTTATCATCTTTATATCAATATCCATTATATCCTCTATATCCATCATATTGATATATCACCTTTATCTCAATCTGCATTATCTCCCTTATCTCCATTATCTCAATATCCTTTACCCGTGGATATACGGGTGATCATCAATACAATTGATGTTTGCCAGAGATGTACTTAGCCAAAACTTATTCTTTATTCTCTTAAGTATTCTTAGCCGTATATGGCTAACACATCTCACAGCTTCACTCCACTATATTCACCGGTTACACGTGACGTAGTGCTGTCACGCCCCTATCACGCCCCTGTTACGCCCCTGTCACGCCCCTTCCAAACATCGATAACGTAATAAACTCTACTAACATCGTGAAGCCGCGTAACATGTTAACAAATCTAACCCGATTTTACCCCGATTTGTATAGCCAGATTTCGGCTACGTTAAGGGGTGCTTAAATGTATCGTGCTTTAATGTGAACTTAATACCGTCAATTAATTTGATGCATTCTAATAATGTGAAAGAAACATCTTGAAGTAGAAACTGAGATTTGACTGTAAACATCGAGGAACAATCGTATCAGGTATTTGTTTGAGAACGCGTTTTAAGATTCTGGGTACTATTCAATTTTAACTCCAACTCAACATATTTAATGGTATTGGTAGTATTGGTGGTATATATTAAATATATATATATATATATATATATATATATATATATATATATATATATTAATATATATGTAATTACACTATATATTAATTATTGTACATTTATTTTGGTATATTTCTACATAGTAAGTACTGCATCACACGTGCTATGCGTAGTACTTAAATACGACCGAGCAGACGACATGGGTGGTGACGATGACCTGCGTCTACACCTAGCGACAGTTCAAAGAACTACATCCGTCAAGGTCATGCACTACGCGCGTCCACCTCATCACGTACATCCGGGTTGACACATTATTATCGTTGTCATGACTACCACCGGCAAGTATTATCACACCTTTATTATCCCGCATTAATAAATCATACGAGATGTTATAATCATATATGTGTATATACGTCGTGCCCATTGTCATCATAATTTTAGCATCCATTTTATATATATATATATATATATATATATATATATATATATATATATATATATATATATATATAGATATATATATATATATATAATATATATATAGTAGATTTATTATATCGGCGATTATAGCCTATAGGTGTTGAGTGTGAGGGAGGGGAGGGGGAGGGAGAAGGGGAGGGAAGAGAGTATAGGGAAGAGAGGGGTAGGAGGATTATGTTATACGCCAGCGATCGTGTGTTCACTTATACCGGAGTGCGCACACTACTCGTGTGTGTGTGCGCATTAGTGATGTAATACTATAGCAACACTATAGTAATAAAGAGTATTAAAGAGATCAATGAAACTGGTGTTACTTAATGATGCAGATTTCTATTTAAATCTGTTAAATTATAAATCGTCGATACAATTAAGATATCCATATAAATGTATTACTTATAAGATGAATGTAGATAATAGTGTATTAGTATATTTATAGATTACATAATACGCAGAACACGTATAGGCATAATGCACGTACATTGTCGAGTAATAGGGTTTTCATTAACACGGATATATAAAAATCCGACTATAACATGTGAATGTAGCGGCTAGTTTGATCAAGTGGCACGTCGATATGTCGGGAGCTTATAAGTACAGTACAGTATACTGTACGACGTACATTGTACAGTGTACAATGTACAATGTACAGTGCCGACGTGCCACTTGTTCAAACTAGCCGCTACATCCACACACTTGTATAGTCGGATTCGTAGATATCCGTGTTAATGAAAACCCTATTACTCGACACAAATATGTTGGTGTTATTTAACGCTATACATTATAATGTATACATTAACTACGTATACGTGTAATCACGAGCACACACTTGTGTAGGTTCGCAAACACACACACACACACACACATATACATATATATATATGTGTGTGTGTGTGTGTGTGTGTGTGTGTGTGTGTGTGTGTGTGTGTGTGTGTGTTTGTGTGTGTGTGTGTGTGTGTGTGTGTGTGTGTGTTTGCGAACCTACACAAGTGTGTGCTCGTGATTACATTCTAGTAGCTGTAATTAGATGTAAGGTTAGCCATACCTTTAGGTGTACACACACTCCTATGTGTGTGTGTAATGAGATGATAGCTGGCATCACTGGCACATCTAATTGTCACATACTTATTACATGTTCTATATATATATGTATATCAATCGATTAGCCAGTCAAAATAATGATGTACACATTACAAACATATATGCATAAATATAAACACATATATATATACACCTGTAAATATTACAAAATAGATATATACATATAGGAACTTAATAGTTTAGTTAGTACTATATTTGACCTAAAGGGGGTATCCCAGTACCAGTATTTACGGAAATAATGTCCAGAAATGTTTTCTATCAAATTATTTCTAGCAAGTTGTAGTGTGATAGCCCTCTTTAAAGTTACTACATTTCCGGCAAGTTGCCGGAAAGTAAGGGAGTATCCCATTAAATCCTGCATGAAAATCGTTTTCTAACAATAATTTCCTGACATTATTTCAGGAAATACAGGTAGTGGTATACCCCCTTTATACGGAGTTATTACCTTATAAGTAGTTACCACCTTATAAGGAGCTACTACCATGAAAGGAGTTAGATATGTATAATGTATACATACATGTTATATATATAATTGCCACTACCAATATACCAGTCAGTTATATATTCAAAAATACAAAAGCATTTTATTAGATATCAAGTTTATTTATATTATTAACGAGCAATGCTCGTCGAGCATGTTTCTTTATTAATGGTGATGATGATGATGATGATGGTGATAGTGGTAGTGATGATGATGATGGTAGTGACGATGGTGATAGTGATGATTGTGATGATGGTGACGACGATGATGATGGTGATAGTGATGCTGATATTTACTTATATTGATATTAAATATATATAAAGTATATATTGATATCATGAATGGATATGACATATAATTCTTTAGACATGACATATAGTCACTATAGTCACTATATATACCATTGCAATTAGAGAGCGATCTACTATCTTTGTATATTCTATGAACCTATGAAATATTACTAATAATAAAATAATACAATAATAATATGTCACTAACATTCGTGAAATGTACACGATTAGCGAATGTAAGGAGTAGGTTGATAGATAGTTCAATAGATAGGGGTTTACAAAGAGGAGCACGAGCAGCTAATTGACGGAAACTTGTTCGGTGGATGCGTGGAAGTTACCTCAAGTTACTGTTGATGTTGGTGATTCATCAAATATGAGTCATAAATTAAATTTAAAACCAGAGAAGAGCGTAATATTTAAATTATATATTTATTACCTTATAAGGCAGTATACGGCATACCTATATATTGATACACACAGCTATCGGAATATAGGTATGGTCAACATATCTACTATATATATAAATGTGTGTGTGTGTGTATGTGTGTGTGTGTGTGTGTGTGTAATTATAACTACATAATAATATAATTAAACAATATGATAGACTTCGAGTAGGCCCATGATACACACCATCCACTTTGTTAAGTGTTAATAAGCATGAAGGTATCAACAAAGGTATCATCATTGTATGTTAGTATGCTGCTAATATGCTACTGTGGTGTGTTAGTGTGGCCACCTATAGTGCACTAGTAACACACACATGCACACATACATACACATATATGTATAAACATATATATATAAATATATATATATAGGAATACTCATATATATAGAAACGAATGATTATACGAAATCAGTGTACAGACTGAGGAGGAGCCCGAAATCAGTGAAAGCGATTAGCTTTATTATCAGCTATCAGCCTCTGCATGCAGCAATGTCATATTTCATCAAATTCTCATAAGCATATACAAACAATATATATATATATATATATATATATATATATATATATATATATATTTATATAATTCTTCATTCAATATTCAAAGATACATATATGTTTTATATAGTTTCATATATATATAGTTTTATATATATATATATATATATATATACTAAAGCTATATATAGCATATATATACATATATATATGTATATGTATATATATATATATATATATATATGTACGCTCAGAACTGCCTGTGTGGCTCAGTGGCTAAGGCGTCAGACACACAATCAGTAGGACACGGGTTCGACCCTCGTCCGGACCATTAATTAATTTTATAAAATGGGTCTTAAAATATTATTTAGAAGTGATCTTATATAATTGTGTATAAATAAATGATCGGCTCTCGTTAAAACCATGGATGCCTTAACATGAGAGCGGCTTCGAAGGGACATTAGAGCCACATATGGTTATAAGTGAAAAACTTCATCTAAGTTCCTGGATAGGATGAAATGACTCCACCAAATAAAAATAACAATAACAATAACAATATATATATATATAGCTTTAGTATACGATTGCATATTTAACTATAGGTAGTACTTATAGGGTTATAACTATGGGGTTTAAGTTTGTAAGTTACCTATGGAGTTTAACCTAGGGTTTAGGTGTATGCATATAAATACTGTACGCGTAATATAGGGTATAGGTGATACGTAATACCCCATTCAACTTGTGTATATGTTTACCTAGAGATCGGCTCAATTATCGGCTTATGTAATCTATAATATTATCTATTTCGTAATAAATACGACTTACTCACTCGAAATTATATATATATATATATATATATATATATATATATACATATATACATATTGTGTTTACATCGTGTATACAACACACGAGATAAGATCGTCAGTGGAAGGCGAGAAACGTAATTAAATAATGTTTTCCAGAAATAAATCTGATTCGGATTGCATAAAAAATGATGACGTCATCACCGGAGTCGCGTATTACGTAACGACGGCTGTCAATCAAACTATCGGAGCGGGTATAACGTCGCGCGTGCTTGGTGATCGGTTAGTTACGATAGTTGCTACGTGTTTAAGTGACTAATACTGCGGCCACTGCACTGACCACTACTGCGGCCACTACATTAACCACTACACTGACCACTACCTTGACAACTACCTTGACCACTACACTGACCACAACATTGACCACTACACTGACCACTACCCTGACCACTACCTTGACAACTACCTTGACCACTACCTCTACCACTACACTGACTACTACCCTGACAACTATCTTGACCACTACCTCTACCACTACACTGACCACAACATTGACCACTGCACTGACCACCACCCTGACCACTACACTGACCACTACCCTGACCACAACCCTGACCACTACTACTGACCACTACACTGACCACTACCCTGACCACAACGGTTATAAACGGCTTTATACAGATTATTAACTAAGCATGATTAGCGGATTGGTGTGTATCCGCCGCGGTCCAGTTAGTACAGTCACGTGACGTGAGAGAGCACACGTGACTATACACGTGACTATTCTACCTCAGCTCCTAATAGTTTAGATCCCTATTAATATGCACTTTAATCAATAACTATATATACTTATTAAATTCATATACATATATATATATATATGAAATTAGTATGTAAAAATGAATATATTTATATGTTATATATAAAGATATATATATATATATATATATATATATAATATGCAGTTTTATATAAATATAATATTTTCTAATTTTCGTAGCAGCCTTATAAGACGAGCAAACATAATTCTCCACAGTGACTATTAAGTTATAACAGATATAGCTGTACTGCTATAGTATTGCTGTTATTATTGTTGTTTACTATAGTAAATACTGACAATAACAATCATTGAATAATTAGCTATTTTAATTTGACTATAGTTAATAAATTATTGTATATTATTAAATATACTGTATATATATATTATAAATAGATTATTAAATTAATATAAATAATATTTTGTATATAAACATTAAATGAAGTTAATCATCGTACACATACATACATAGATATATACATACATGGATACATACATACATACATATACTAAATATATCGCGATATGAATATTGTGTTATACACATGGATATATACACTATGGTGTATTGTTCACGGCCTTAAGGTTACCGAGTATCGGGTCGCGCATACCAATGTGAATAATATTAATAATGATATATTTATATATTTATATATATATATATATATATATATATTGTACATTGTACAATCCATATCAACATGTACAGTGTACAGACTAAGTTATGAATTAGTCGAAATAAAATGTTATCTATTTTAATATGTGTAACTCTTATAACTAACTTAATTCTAAATATGATAAATCATTTATAATAAGCCTTTAATAATTAGTATATATTGAATCAATGAGTGTTATTAATTAAAAATAACCTTTTTTCGAATGACAATAACTAATAGTGAATATTATTAAGCATACGAGATACGCTATACCGCTAAACATCTCGGTGTCGCTAAATACGGAGGAGAATGAACGATCTCGCGTTCTATCTCGCGGTATATCGCGTTCTCTCGCGTTCTCTCGCGGTGGGTATCTCGCGCACGCGCACCGGAGCACACGCCTGCAAATCAAAACGTCGTTGCGCATGTCGACCGCCGATTTAGTTCGTGCAAAAAGAGAGAGAGAGAGAGAGAGACAGCTCACCGTCCGTCCGTCCAGTCCTTCAAGGACATAGCCTCTGAGAGGCCATCGCGCCATTGACAGATACGTTTGATTAGACGTCTATCGTGCGGTTCCTCCCTTCGGATACGCACACCGCCATTGTAGTGCGGTACACATGTGCGTAAGTGATTGTTTGTAGTATAGCACACACACACGTGCGGCGCACACATATACACTCTAATACACGAATACTTAGGTATATATATATATATATATATATATATATATATATATATATATAATGTACATATTGATAAATAAATATATATACATATTTTTATTTTTATTTATTTATCAACTTTAATAATATCACAGGCGTTCAGTAGATAAGCAACTTACATGCGATGGTAACCTAGGTTACTACGACGCATACGTATCATGATTACGTAATAGCTTACTAATAATGCAATGTTGTATTACATCATAGGAGACTCGAATTTAATATGGGGTTCGCGCGAATATTGAAACGCTTGCCGTGTCAAAGTTATATTAGAAGTTAAGAATAGAACGTGTTCTGTTTTTGTCGTGCGAAACCGGTATTCGATACGGCAAGAACCGTAGTCGTATCGTATATGAATACCACATAACGTCAGTGGAACAATACAGAGGTCATAGGTCAATTATACTCCAGACTTATCCTCCGATGCGCATGCGTTGTTATTCACACTTCTTACACCCTATACTATACGTAATAGTAATAGGTCACTAACCAACAAAATTGCACTACCCTATTACCACTCTGTTAAACATATTGGTAATATGCAGTAACCTATTTAAATTTTGGGACATTTTAAGATAGGTTATTTAGCGTTGTGGTTATTTTGTACAGTGTACGGTGTGTGTACATCACGCGGATGTGGCTACCTAACCACGTGGTATGCATAGTTAGTGCGAAGACACGTGTAGCGCGCAGACCACTGTTGATAACTCGGTCACACCCGGATGTAAACAAGCGCTCGTTCGTCTGCTCGTTCGGAAGATTCTAGAACCACCACCGTCGCCATTGAATTCCCAGACCACCGACACTAGAATCACCGTTATTCATTATTGATCGCTCGAAGCGGGGTCTCCCTGCCCGTGTATCAACATGTCGTCGTGTATCGTGGTGTCGACACCTCGTGGTGACAGTAGACAATTATAATGTTCATGTTCTTCACTCGCTCTCTTCAACTATTATAGGTATACCTCAACTCGTTGATATTCATATATATATATATATATATATCCGCACCAGTGAATGGGTCTGCATGACCTTATTTTAGTTCTTAATAATACGAATATCATCATCATAATCATCATATATATAATTCAGAATTTAGTACGACATTCGATTAAATAAAGAGGCCACATTTTATGATAATCCGAGGGATGACATCAGTTGAAAATAAAATCGTAATAATAAATTAAAATATCTTAACAAATTAGTATACGATTCTAACATAGTATATATATATTTTTTTGTTTTGTTTTTTTTATTTGGTGGAGTCCTTTCATCCCATCCAGTAACTTAGATGAAGTTTTCACTTATATATATATGGCTATAATGTCCCTTCGAAGCCGCTCATAATATAAATATATATATATATATATATATCTAAGCATGCGCACTACATCTTTGTGCGATGACCATTGGTCAATATAAGGTACAATTATTGCCCAGTGAGTTGGATGGATATAGGGGAGTTTAGGGGTAATATCGTATACGATATTATATTGTGGAGTGTTTGAAACTTGAGAATTATATCAAATAAGTGGAATTTGTGGAATGCATGCTATTTTGTATTAGTGTGCTATATAGAATACATGTTAGTAATGAGATAGGTGGGGAGTTAACACACACGTGCATACGTGTGTACGTGTAAGTGTATGTGTGTATGTTCGCACATTTCTTTATATATAATAATTAATAATCGACACATTGATACGTAATATGTGTTTATAATAATGTTTGTGAATTATCTGTTTTTCAAGGTGAATTGGTGATTTTTTTTATAGAAAATTGCACGTTCATTATTATAAGTATATATATATAATATATATATATATATATATATAATATATATATATATATATATATATATATATATATATATATATATATGTATATATATATGTATATATTATCTGTTTTTCAAGGTGAATTGGTGATTTTTTTTATAGAAAATTGCACGTTCATTATTATAAGTATATATATATAATATATATATATATATATAATATATATATATATATATATATATATATGTATATATATATATATATATATATATATATATATATATATATATATATATATATATATATATACGTTTGTGCGTGTTTCTTTGCGTATATGTTTAGTAGCGGCGCTATCAAAAAAATCGTTTGGATATCTACGAATTATCTAAGGTCATGGTCATATAAGGACATACGTTAACTTCTATTAGATATCACAGTGGTATTTGTATAATATGTGCTGCATATGTGTATCAATTAACTAGTTCGTAATATTAACGCGATTACATCATCGAGTCGATGCGTCATGACTGATGACACGTGACGTGTTCAATCGGGGTCATCGGTTCAATTCGTAGAGGTCCCTGACATAGAAAATTTCCTGATTTTTAATATTAACCCGTGTTCGAAATTTAGCTGATGTATAGATGGGTATTATCATTATATAGACCGAAGTACACCTCGTGATCACACCAACGAGCTCTAACATATACTATAGTTTAAATCTAATAATTTGGTTAAGTTAGTCCGTGACTTAGTATTACATTAAGTATATTTCTAAATTTGATATTTCATTATTAAGTCTTTAAGTTGTGAATAGAAATTCATTCACTATTGCGATATTTCCCGTCGTTTAAAATAACAATAACAATAACAATATATATATATCGTTATTTTATAATATATTATACAACTATAATAATAATAATAACGATAACATAATATGTATTCTATATATTTATAAAGAAATAGTGTATAACTTCATGATATGGTATACCATCCTATAGGATTTAATTATAAATGTACAGTGTACATTTGACATACTATACATATAGTATGGTATACCATGTCATTATTATCAACTCTCGATAAGTCGGACTACTGATAAGTCTGACTTCTCGATAAGTCTATCACATTTATTTGGTTTTTTTGGGACTTATATCTAGTTCCATGTTAAATTAATCGGATAAGTCGAATTGAAAAGTAGGATTGAAAAGTCGGACTTTTCGTTAAGTCTGACATAAATTATAGTCACTTTTATGATTTGTATATTGGATAAATCGGACTTTTTATAAATTATCCAAAATGTTTACTTTGAATAATGTATGTATACAGTTATGAATAACAATACAATTGTAATACAAGTATACTATATATATAGTACTATACTATAGTATACTATAGTATAACATTATAATGCGTATAATTCGTGTGTCTATTTATATAGAGAGTGAATTCATATTATTAATAATTATATTATTATAATATATTATACCCTATAGGGTTCACGTTATTCTGAAATGCATCTAATTAGTATACCTATAGTACATACTTATACCTAAGCCCTTTGATTATACCTATAGTATACCTATTACGCATGCTGCTTAATACGTTTACACTATAGCTTATAAGCTACTCGCCGCTTGGTTGTCACCTTTGACCTTGAGTGACCTAATTGTAATTAGGGCACTAGAGGTTACACTTAAGGTTGGGTTTAACTTGATTACATGTGTAATCAAGTTTCAAACGAAATGTTAAATCAAATAAATATAAGTTTTGTTATATAACTACAATTGATATTTATGTTATGATCATATATTTTAAATACAACAAAATATCACAATGCTTAAAAAATGAAGTTTATTATTTTGTATTTTGTTTTTATATTTATAATATATGTTTCATTATTGTAATTATTACTTAATTATTAATGACTACATTATATATAAATAATAATACTACTCTATTAAGGGGTATGATACGTTAACATGACAAATCTCCAGAGGCATCGCTCTTATTTGTTATTCTTATTATTGTCGGATAAGTCGGACGCTTTTCCCGGTCTCTTGCTTTTCCGACTTATCGGGAATTTAGTATATATATATAGATTATACTATATATATATATATATATATATATATATATATAGAAAATGCACTAGCATTTCTTTCAACAAGGGGGTTATTGAGGATCGACAGTTTATGTTGGGTCAAGAATTTATTAAAACTCTTCATATTGGCGAATTTGAAAGATTCTTGGGTATACCAATTGGATCTAAGTTCTTGTTTAATGTTACTACTGATATACCTGCTCAACTTAATCAACTTTCAGACTCTGGACTAACTCCATGGCAAAAAATAGAAGTTTTAAGAAGTCACTTAATCCCCTCTCTATCCCATGAGCTCTCATCTGGACGAGTCTTGAAGGAAAGTATCTACGATCTGGATAAATCTATAAAGCAGTTCCTAAGATACAATACTAATACTCCTGACAATGTTGCTACTCCATTCTTCTATGCTGACAGACATATTGGCGGCCTGGGGATTGGTAAAATCAGCCAAGAAGTAGATATTTGGACAATCTCTAAAGCAACGCAATTACTATCTTCTAGAGATAATATGATATCCTCAATTGCTAATCGCCAACTATCAAATACCCTCAATTGTGCTATCGGACATGATCATGAAATACCACTCACTGAATTTCTATCCGGTAGCCAAACGCATGGGTTATATGGTTATAGATTTTATAGCAAAGGTGCTAATCTTTGGACGCGCACTCGACATGCAGCAACACACCTTGGAGCTCGCATTGATATATCCGATGGGAACATAATCATAGCCATCGATGATATCTGCTCCACTCCTGCTAAGGTTGTAAAAAGCATGCGACTTGCGCTGAGAAAGCAATGGAGCAGAAAATTCATGGAACTTCCGTTACAAGGCAGTGTAGCTGAGTGTTTATCCCAGGATGCAAATTCTAAGGTAATCACTAAGCTAATATCACAAGAATCGACACTATCTTTCAAATCCTGGAACTATTGGCACATGGCTAGAACTCAGACTCTTCCAGTAAAAGCTTTTCCAGGCTCAACAGATAAAAAATGTAGGCAATGCTACTCCAAGGATGAAACGACGATGCACATATTGAATATGTGTACTGCATCACTAAAAATGATGACAGAAAGACATGATGCTGTCCTTGGAGTACTAACTAAGTTCCTAGATGAATGCGATATTGAGTACGATACTAGCTACATCTCACTAGATAACTTAAAACCGGATCTTGTTATCAAATATAACAACTCATGTTATTTTGTCGACATCACAATTCCCTACGACTCGATTACAAATATGGAATCTGCCGCTAATAGGAAGATAGAAAAGTATCGCCACCTCGGATATGTAATTCCCTTCTGTGTTGGTTCTTTGGGCTCTTGGTACTCTGGAAACCAAATTCTCAAGACAGAGATGAATTTTCCTACAAATACCTGGAAAATATTGAAGACCGCCAGTATTAAAGAATCAATAGAAGGTTCGGGAAGAATTTTATCGAAATTCTTCAACTGTTTTTAAAGCGTTTTATTATTTTACTTAGCATTTTATATTGTATCTTTAGTTTATTATCTTATTCTCTACTTTTAACTGTTTTTATCACAAAATTCTATTTACATATTTTATCAATTTTTATTTTGTTTAATTATTATAGATATTTTTATACCGTTTACCTCCGTTTTAGTTTTAGGATCACTAACTATGATGAAGAGGTCATAAGCTCAAATATATTTGCTTAATTGATTTTTCAATAACACCCTTCTGAGTTATATATATATATATATATATATATATATATATATATATATATATATATACCTATAGGTGTATGTTATACTATCAACAGTAAATATAAATATAATATTAACAGTTATAAATGATAATACTACAAAACATATGTATACACTTTGTAAAATATACAGGTATATATATGAATTATAATTCATACTATCTATAGGTATACATCATGTATATATATATATATATATATATATATATGTATTATGGAATAACAAAGACTCGCGTAATGGCTAACAAACAATGAAAGTATCGTAATGTATATGATTAACTATAGTATTACCTATTATCTCTTTTACATGTTTATATCGCATACTCCTTGGTTACCCGGTACCTGTGGAAACGTGATTAATATGCTAATCGATCCCCCCCCTCTTGACAATGAGAAATCGGCCTCTGATCGCCTAGCTATAATGAAAATAAGACGTATCATCACGTGTAAGATGTACGCATGCGTCATGGTTATATAATAGGTATTATGTGGGTGATTGAACTATATTTGTGTACTTGTAATATGTATTGTTATATGATACGAACATAGATTTATAGTTTACATATATGTAAACTATAAATCTATGGATACGAACCATATCGTTTTTCTATCTTTAATGAGGTATATCTGGTACATATTTAATATATAAATTATATATTTATATATATATATAATATATAATATATATATATATATATATATATTACAATATTTAATTAATTAAAAGTATCAATATACCAGATATATATGTAGTTACTTAGTATACTATTAATTAACTATAGTTATGTTTTAATGTTTGAAATAATTATTAATAATAAAACACCCTAATAAACCGTATTAGTATGTCATCAATATTATAAATCAGTATGTTATTTCATAAGTGTATAGATATATTCATTTCCAACTATATTATTTATATATAAATATATATATATATATAAATAATTGATATATATATATATATATATATATATATATATATATATATATATATATATATATATATATATATATATATATATACAGTCAACCCCCGATAAGTTGGACTCGCAAGGGACCGGGAAAAGTGTCCTACTTAGCGAAATGTCCTACTTATCCGAAATTCAGAATTACATGCAAATACGACAAGAGATGCGCAACGTGAGTTAAATGGTTACCGAAATGTGGAATTGTGCAACAATCAACAACATAAAATATTGTATACAATAATATTACTTACTAAAATTATAATATTCATTATTAAAAGTTAACATTTCTGACAATTTATAAAAATTCCGACTTATCTAGTATAACAATCATAAAAATGACTATAATATGTGTCCGACTTATCCAATCCAACTTATCCGATTTATCCGATTAATTTAACATGAACTAGATACAAATACAACAAAACCAACTAAGTGTGTCCGACTTATCGAGAAGTCCGACTTATCGAGAGTTGACTGTATATAGATTATATTTAGATATATTTATATTTAATAACACACTTTATAGCGCAGTGTGTTATTAAATATAATTTAATAAAATAATATTCTAAAAATATACATTATTTCAATTAATATGTATTCTTCGTAAATAATAAATGTATCTATTTTAAGAAATGATTCATAGAATGTTAATTACATAGAATATAATGAAATTATAATTATGTTGCATTGTGTAAATCTGGTATAAACTGCATTTAACATATATAATTAATATGATATATATATATATATATATATATATATATATAAATATAATATAATTATATATAATATATTATATATAGTATATTATATATAGTATATATACATACTATATACCAGGTATGACTGCCTGTATGGCTCAGTGGCTAAGGCTTCAGAAACACAATCAATATGATGATGATAATGATGATGATGATGATGATTATGACGATGATGATGATGATGATAATGATAATGATGATGATGAGTATGACGAAGATGATGATGATGATGATGATAATGATGACGATGAGTATGATGATGATAATGGTGATGACGATGATGATGATGATGATGATGATGTTGATTATATTAGTGAATGTTTGTTTAAATACCTAAATAAATCATAAATTATTCTCAAGTGTACTATATAATAATAAATAATAAATAAGTAATAAAGTAGGTAATACGGACATAGGTAACCAGCGGTTACTAACCACGAATACATGCCCGATTAAATAATAAAATAAACCGAGAATAAAAGAAGAATAATAAAATAAGTAGTACAGGTCTCGTGAGATCAATCTGTATATTTATATACTATAGTATCTCTAGATATATTATGATAAAGGGTGGTTCTGAGGATGGGGTGAATTTCATTTATTCCAACTATATTTACGTCCATCTATATTTTCACAATGACCGATTGGTTATTTAATATATTACGTATACGTAGTCTCTACTAGATATCCACCCGATGATTACATCTGTTGACCGTTGTGGTCAGATTCCCTGTATTATATGTCCTATAGGACATGATGTTACCTCAACCGAAGTGTACATTCGGCATACAAGCTATCCTGACCTCGCGAATGTATATAACCTCGGCAGAAACACCTGCCAACTAATATCAAAAATATCGAGATTGTTCTATTATTATTATTGACCGATATTTTATATTAATTATCAATTATTTTTATTTTTTCTATTTATTTAATTTCCTAGAATGACCTATAATTAATTTACCTAATTTGAAAGAATATATATAGTACCTACATATGATATATATATATATATATATATATATATATATATATATATATATATATATATAACTAGGATATATAACCTATAGTTATTATAATAACTACAAAGAGGCTATTTATGTTTTCTTTGAATAACTCCAAAATATGATAATAATAGTTATACACGAAATAATCTATTAGCATGTATATTCTGCAAATGTAACTGCATTTAGTTAACTGCATTTAGGAATCGTTCATTATTATTAATATATTGTATTAGTATTATTAATAATAATGATAATATATGATATACTATCAATTTATTAGAATATTCCTTAATAAATAAAGTATAAATATTTACTTACTTACATTAAATGTATGCGTAGATAATAATGTATTTATAATTATAAATTGTAATTTATTAATATCAATTGTTTTGACATTAAATATCTTCATTTGAAACCAGCTATAAATATAATATTTAATATACTTAATATATGATATATGATACCTATATCTTCTATATTAACACGTGCTATATAACAATTATTAATAAGATACACATATGCACTTTGTGAATAGTTATTGACGAGTGTGCATTCGTGCAGACATCTTTAATGGCGGCCTAGCTATAGGGCGCCTATATCTACATGGTAGAGTATATCATGTTATAGCATGATATATATATATATCAAATTATATATTAAGAATGTTAATAACGAATGAAATATTAATAGTTGACTTCCTATTTTCATGAAATATCTTTTTTGAATATTTACTTTTTCAATAAAGAAAATATAATGAAATTTAATGAAAATAAAAAGATGCACAAATAGAAAAGTCAACATGCACGTATTACGAGAATTGTAAATTTATATAATTAATCATTATATATTTTACACATTTTTAGTTTAAATCAAGTACTATATATAGTATATAGTACTATAGTATATCGGTAACCTATAGGTATACTACTATAGTAATACTACTAGGATATAGTCTATAGACTATATATATATAGTAAAAACAATTTTAGAATAATTTATAAATGGCCGAATTGTAACTGCCAATTAGCTTATGTTAAATAACTCATTTTAGCAGTCACAGTTAGTCCATTTATATATTCTATAATTGTTATTTACTTATATATGAACTAATATTAGTTGTTAAATAAGACTTACCCTATATAATATTAGCATAATCGATATGAGGTAGGTTTATAATTTAATTGTTAGGTACCATACTAATATATTTATAAATGTTATTTATTATCTAAATTAATGTTTAATTTTTATTACAAATATTTTACATATATTTTTCAATTCAACTTATCAAAAATGAATTAAATTAATTTATAATTTTGAAATAAGTTTAGTTGATGATTATTAATCTTTAAATTTATCATTTAATTAGTATTAAGTAACATATAGTTACTTGTACCTATTTATAGTAAGTTTGTTCGACATGAACCAATACTCCAATATAAACCTATCAATCTCCATAACCTCGATTTGATAGGACATATTACCAATATACAGAGTTCTTTATTTATGACAGATTAATGATGTTATTATATTCAATAAAATAGTAGGACTAACATCTGAAAACACGTCACATTTATAGATGTTAGAGTAACCAAGTGATTTATATAAATCAAAAATAAAATTGGTATTAATCGGTAATTATTTAGGGAAAACAAAATTTAAAATTAACTCGTCGAATAAATCATTGTAGAAAACAGACTGAATTATATATTTAAAAAAATGGAGAGCTATCGAATAGGATTAGGTATTGGATACCTACCCGTATTATATTAGGTATTTATTATACCTAATATATAGTACTACTATATAGTATATACCTAATCTATTATCCTGTGATCACTATACAACTAGTTTAAAGAACTATGGATTAGGTTGGTGATCACTCTACTTGAATGTCTCATTATTATTATCTCTTACATATATTTCGTGTCGTAATCCGCTAATTGCAATTAGCAGCATGCCACCTAGGATTACAACAACTATAAAGTCACCAAAGTTGGTTCCAGAATTTGAGGTTTCATAAATATTATATCAAATTTACTTGTGAAATTGATTTTATCTATATATATATATATATATATATATATATATATATATATATATATATATATATATATATATATATTTAATAATATAAGTTAAACAGTAGTCAGGTGAATAGTAATGTATGGCTTTGTGTGTGTGTTAAAACTATTATTTTGTAGAGTAGGTAAAGTTCCTATATATTGCTGGTGTAGTTTAATTAAAAATATAATTATAATGTTGTTTGAAAATCTGTTAATATGATAGATATGTATGATTACAATAGAATGTTGTCTAACTTGTAACTTAGAAATGTGTGATGAATGCTATTTTTATAATAAACAGTTACAGTAGTTAATAAGTAGTAGAGTGATAAGATAACGAGTCACATATGATGACATTCGAGCTTGCAATGGTTTAAGAATTACTATAAGATAATGAATTTGGTAATGGATTGAAATATAAAAGACTGTATCAGTTTCTGTAATAATTGAAAGTGTATCATCTAGGATTATACCTAGGTTTCGTACGTTAGAGGAATAGCTATTCCCTAGGGTATAGGTATACCTATAATATATATAGTGTGCTCAATGCAAACGATTGGTGGAGTTGGTGTGATGGTGTTGCAAAGTATACTTTGTAGATGCTATTGAGACAGATTCAGGAATATAACATCAGTTTGTAAAGCGGATATCCCGCTATCAGTATTTCCGGAAATGTTTGCTAGAAACTGATTTTATAGCAAGTTGTAGTAGGATACCCCATTTAAAGTTACTATATTTTCGGCAAGTTGCCGGAAAGTAAGGTGTCCCACTACAATTATAGTTAACTTGCTAGAAAATCACTTTCTATCAAGCATTTCCGGACATTATTTTCGGAAATACTGGTAGTGGGATAACCCCTTAACGGATGTTAATGCAAGTTAGTTCGTATATAACTAGAGTCATGGATATGTGGTGATAATTAACAAAGAGTATGTGATGGGGAGTGAGGATCGTGTTAGGTAGAACGTGATGTAATAATCATGTGTGTGTGCAAGAAAAGAGGTGAATCAGAAGGATATTTCTATATTTAAAAGTATGAGTCCAATAATCTATCCTCGATGAAGACCATGTGAAATTGGACGAGAATGAGAGGAATTTTAATGTATTAGGATGTTTGATATGCAGCTACACATACATGAAGAAAGTTAGTCATATACTAAACTATAAATAACAGTAAAGAAGGATGGTGCGACCAATGGTGTCGAGCAGAGAACATATAAAGTAGAACCATAATAGTGCCTTTCTTTTATTGTAAAATATATTAAGAAGGTCACTGATAACTATGATTATTGCAGTAAAGGTGGATAGAAGGTAAGCACCATGTGATATATATATATATATATATATATATATAT
Organism: Osedax fenrisi; assembly: GCA_964019155.1. Lineage (NCBI taxonomy): Eukaryota > Metazoa > Annelida > Polychaeta > Sabellida > Siboglinidae > Osedax > Osedax fenrisi. Next base: position 39,615,506 of record OZ025239.1, read on the forward strand.
ATATAAATCTAAGGAAAAAAATATCCGATAAGAATATATTTTATTAATTTTAAATCATTTATTTTTTATGTAACATGATATTTATCCATGGATATTATTAGACTTTGTATATAATATATTATTTCTTTATCATACATTATGATAAGTACACGTTTTAAAGGCTTATTTAGTGATGTAATGCATGTAAAAATAACCAAGTAACACAAAACCAAACTAAACAAACCCAAATATCAATCCGTAATATATATATATATATATATATTAATTTAGATGTAAATGAGGTATTAGTTATTGAAGGAATTAATGATGTGGAGTTACAAATCAGTTAGTGGACATGTAAGTAAGAGAGATTATAGAAGAAATAGAAAAGGGAGAATATAATTGATATTATAGGATACGGAACGGAGTATTATATAAAGTAAGAAAGGATATGGATGAGGTAATACCGTGTAATAGAGTGTAAGACTTGCAAATTGGAGTTCATGATAATAATGACACCAGGGATAGATAGAACTGTTGCTAGAGTAAACCTTAAGTATACGTGGTACGGTAGACATAAGGATATTAGAAATTATATAAATAGCTGCAAAATCTGTCAGGTATGTATGGACTTGGGTAGAAAACCGAAGATGGAGATGGGACAATTAACGGCATCCAGGCCATTAGAATTAGTATTCTTAGACTTCGTCACTTTAGATTGTTATTTTTCATCGGACGGTAGGGTTAGTGTGCTAGTGATCACAGATGCCTATACTAAATTTACTAAAGAAGTCCAAAAAAGAAATCAACTTACGGTTACAGTCGCCAAAGTACTCATGAATGAATGGATTTTCAATTATGGCACACCGAGAAGGATTCACACCGATCAAGGGAGAAATTGGCAGGCGGAAATAGTCGCAGAATTGTGTAGGTTATTTGGGAGTAAGCAGAGTAGAACAACTCCATACCATACACAAGTAAATGGACATTGTGAGCGTGTGAACCGATCACTAAAAACTTAATGAGGACTCTGAATCAGAACGATAAAAGTAGATTGACTATCTCTGCCTAAACTAATATATTCTTATAATGTAACACCTTATGCGAACACTGGGTTTACAGTGTACATTGTACACCCTTCTGTAAGATGTTAAATATGAACTTACAGGTGGACAATAAGTTTGGAAATAGAAGAGAACCGAAAGTGACTGGATATATGAGACGAGAAGAAATATAAGTGAGGTCCGGATAATAGTAGGATAAATAGTCGATAAAGAATAGGGTAATAGTAAGCAGGAGGTAGATGAACTAGAGAAAGGTTGGCAGGTTAGAGTTCGAAATAGGGTGTTAGAAAGGAGAAAATTAGCAAATATATAGGGTGAAATTAGTTGGATTGTTGAAAGAAAATGGAAGGATTCATCAGCATATTATAATTTTCTATAATTAGTGGAGATTGGGAGTTTAAGGGTAAAGATGAAGTGGAGTGAAGTTCTAAAGAGTGAGATATCGGAGATAGAAGAAGTTATTATTGAAATTCAAAGTATTAATATAAACAATTGTAGGAAGTGCCGAGTAATATATTGTTGTAGACGAATAGGTTTCGGAGAGGAGATAGTGAAAACTATGGAACAATGATCAGAACGTAGGGGGAACTTGATCTTATTTTATCAGAATGTGATAGGAAATGAGTAGATCTAGACTATTTGTCGTTCTAGAATCTAGAGTATAATCAGATTTGCGTGGAGGATATAAATTATGGGTAATGACGTCAGGAGATGATAAATAATTAATAAAGAAGGCTGTGTTTATAGTACATGAAATAGAATGTATGGGTAGGTTATGTTAGTATCATCGACTATTATATTGAAGGATAACTATACAAGGCATGTTAGGAATAGAATTCTGAATGAAACAATGAGACGGATACAAAAGTGAGATATTGAATGTTCTAGAACTTGGCCAGCCGATAGAAATATGTATACCACCAAGTATGTGTGATATAGAAGAGTTGATTGCAAGTGGATGTGAATTCTACAACTATATTGAGTATTGTATAATTTTAATATATACATATTATACGTATATAGATATGGCATGTGTAACCATCATATTTTCTTTAATTTATTACTTATAATTAAATTATTGTTTCATGTGTAATTTTGTGTGTATTTATCACTCATTAAACAATATATATATATATATATATATATATATATATATTACTGGAGATGCTAAACTCCGCCCCAGCGGCTCCCCAGGTTGCAGATAGGGGAACTGCCACTAGACATAGTGGTCAACTGCGAATAACCAATAAGCAGTGCCGGACAAAAGCCAGGGTGCCCTTTGGCAAGGCATAGTACCTGTTAGCCACCCGATCACGTGAAGTCTACTGAAAACAGGGTAAGCGGATGTGCCAAAGCTAATACTAGCCGAGGTACCTTAACTCTATCATTGAGCACTGTTAGCATGTGTATGGAGCAGCGCCCGCACAATGCTATATTAGCTACCGAAAGCAAATATGCCGAGCAAGCTCGACCTGGTAAGGTAAGGTAATATATATATATATATATATATATATCTATCTATCTATCTAAATACAAACATCAATATGATAGTGACAGCAAAGATATAACACTCCCTATCTACGCAACGTGATTAGTATTCATACATCCCGCTGCTAGCAGTATCGTATTCGATTTAGGTTTGCCGCGATTTGCATACTACAATATTGTCATTGCTCTATTAAATTACATGCAATATAAATTAGCTTTTACTCACCACATAGATATATATAGCATTTACAACCAACATATCCGATTACTTTGTTATATATTATTAATGAAAACTTAGTTTTTATAATAAAAATAATAATTTAAAACATTATTTTTCATTTTAAAAGTGCTGTTTGATACGAATTTACATTATAAACAACGCATAGTTCAGAAAATTGACCCAATATAGGTGGCGCTGCTGGTTTTTGTATACAAAATAGAATAACTCGATTTCGCGTGAGTGTTATATCTTTCCTTAGCACACATCTTTGTTGACAGGATCCACCAAGATGAATATGATAGCATAGTTTAACATGTAGTGTAAATTTTATAAATAATACATTTATTGATTGTGATATTTATAATTATTAATAAATAATAATGAATAAAATAATTATATTTATTAACACTATTACTATTAATTGTATACATCCGTTCATTCTATGAATTTAAATCAAGTGGATAACATAGCTATTGATTAACGTGAACACATTAACAAACACTTAACGATGTAATGATATATCAGTTGGAGTTCCGTGTATTAATAGTTATAGTATATCTCATCAAAGTCCATTTAACTAACTATTACTATCATTCCAGAATACAATGAAGATACGTGTATGTATATAGAGAGAGTACAATTTCAAATGCCATGGCTTAAAAATTCAATTCAATTCATTCGGAAATATATTGAATTTAAAATAATGTATTTTATTAATATTATTAATAAATATTGTGTAATCGAAATACAAAAGACAGAATATACTAAAGGTTATACATTTTATTGATGACCCTAATGAATGTGTTCAAAGGAAATCCGACGATGCTGAAATAGTCACCTTCTATGTTCTTCACAAAGTCTACAGCCTTGCCATGTATTCCATATGATCCTGCCTTGTCCCTTTGTATAGAGTAATTATTACATAATATAGGTCACAGGTTTAGACGAGTTATTCATATATTTAATTTAACTACTAAGATATGTTTGATAATGAAGATAATATAAATTATGGAAAACTTATGTTATATAAATAACTAGAAAATCGACTAATATATTATCAAATAGTTAAATATCATATCTTATTCTTCATTCTTATTAATGATAGTGAGATAAGATAATAATGATAAGATGATAATAGATAGGTGATAATCACGTTCATCGTACGACGCTGTACGATGTTAATGTTTACAATGCTAGCAGCTCTAGTTAGTACTACAAACACACATTCGTGTATAGTATATATCATGTGCTAACATCGGTTCTCCAGTGGCTATGTAGGCTCGTATGTGATCATCTGTTAGTTCTAGGAATTCAACGACCGTCTTCTCTACGAAACTTTCCTTCTTGTGTCCACCTAGTTACGTCATCAAATAGTCATTGTTATGTAATAGCACGTGGCTAATATGATGTAACAAATAAATAGACTTCATATTAATAATATTTATGGAGACATTTTCTTTATTAAAATAACTAGAAAATTAACGATTATATTATCAAATAGCTAAATAGCGTGCATTGTTCTTCCTCCTTATTAAATACTTATTCAATAACAAAATATTAGCTCTATTAATTAATGGAAATATAATAATATTCATGTAATTTATGTATGAAAACACATATGATATTAGAGTTTGAAAAATTATTAAATTAACATTAATCATGTAATTAACTCTAATAATTAATAGTTATATATATAAATATATAGATTTAAATAAAAACTAAATACTAAATATACACATGGATAAAACCATTAGATAAATATTAATCAACAAGTTCACAAAATATATCACACAGATAATAAGGAGAGTCATCACGAGATCACTTGTGTATTGTGCGTTCATTACGTGTACCGATGACTCATTAGTAAATCAGCTTGTTATGCAATCGGTATTACGTCATTATCGTCGTTATTTAGTATTACATCATCGGTATTGCAGATGCCTAGCTATGTGTTCACATAATGCGTGAAATTCTTGCAGTGTGTGGAACTATGTTTTACGTACGTACAGCAATAATTGTTATTGTTATTATTATTGTTGGTGGAGTCCTTTCATCCTCTCTAGGTATTAGATGAAATTTTCACTTATAACAATATGGCTATAATGTCCCGCTCTCATGTTAAGGCATCTATGGTTTTAACGAGAGCCGATTATTTATTTACACACAATTATATAAGATCACTTCTAAATATTATTTTAAGACATATTTTAATGGTCGGGACTCGGGGCTCGATCCCAAGTTATAATAGAACATGTTTTTTTTCGCACGGTAAATGCGAATACAGCATTTTATAGATCACGTGAACAATACACCCTTATAGCTAGCGAAGCCATGCAGTTGTGATGTTTGACCTTTAACCTTCGTGATCAACACGACGGCGGTGTAGACCTCGTGTTTAGCCCCGCTGAGACGTCGTAGAGTATCGAACGCCGCGCCCTCATTGGTCAGTTTCTCGAATATGTTGTCCTCGAACGAGACGATAGTATCCGATGTGATAATGACGTCGTATCGCTGCGTAAGGTGTCACTTACTATAACCTATGTAAATGAACTACGCATACTATTACATATAGGGATATATTTATTTTGATTCTATAATATATAACCAATTTCATACGTTCAACTATCGATATCTAAGACTCTCTATAAATCAGAAAACACGCTAACTGACTGAAGCTATGTAAATACGCGTGAGAATCATTCGATATTTCGGAAACTCGATAACTCGACATATTTTATCGGTCCCTTGAATTCTGAGATATTGATCTGTTGATATCCACTCATAGAACACACTCGCTGCTTCAGCGTTATGTTGCTTTTAATATCGTTGCTTCTTTTATTGATTATTTACTTATACAATAATATTTGTTATTTTGTTAATTTATATTTAATATTTAAGTTAATTTACGAAGAATATTGACGGCGTCCACATCGTGCTCTCTATAGTGTGTGACCTCTGACCTCTCTCTCTTAACATATACTAATACACTCGTACCATTACACTCATACCATTACACTCATACCATTACACTCATACCAACACCAGTATGGATAACTCTGGCATCGTGAAATGATAGCAAACGCTAGGCATCATGGTATAGGACGCTATGGAATATATCTGGAGAGAGAAATAACACTAGAAACGATTTCGTAATCGAACTAAACGCTAACGATCATTATATACAGCGATGTTAGTTGTACTACTATACCTTGATATAGAGGACGCTACTCTACTTTAGGATAGGGTGCCATTCAACCTTGAGATATAGAGGGCGCCATTATACCTGGAGATAGGGGGTGCTACTCTACCTGGAGATAGGGGGTGTTACTCTACCTGGAGATAGGGGGTGCTACTATACCTGGAGATAGGGGGCGATACTCTACCTAGAGATAGGGGGTGCTACTATACCTGGAGATAGGGGGTGCTACTATACTGAGAGATAGGGGGTGTTACTATACCTGGAGATAGGGGGTGCTACTCTACCTAGAGATAGGGGGTGCTACTATACCTGGAGATAGGGGGTGCTACTATACTGAGAGATAGGGGGTGTTACTATACCTGGAGATAGGGGGTGCTACTCTACCTAGAGATAGGGGGTGCTACTATACCTGGAGATAGGGGGTGCTACTATACTGAGAGATAGGGGGTGTTACTCTACCTAGAGATAGGGGGTGCTACTCTACCTAGAGATAGGGGGTGCTACTCTACCTAGAGATAGGGGGTGCTACTATACATGGAGATAGGGGGTGCTACTATACTGAGAGATAGGGGGTGTTACTCTACCTGGAGATAGGGGGTGTTACTCTACCTGGAGATAGGGGGTGTTACTCTACCTGGAGATAGTGGGTGCTACTATACCTGGAGATAGGGGGCGCTACTATACTGAGAGATAGGGGGTGTTACTATACCTGGAGATAGGGGGTGCTACTCTACCTGGAGATAGGGGGCGCTACTCTACCTGGAGATAGGGGGTGCTACTCTACCTTGATATAGGGGGTGCTACTATACCTGGAGATAGGGGGTGCTACTATACCTGGAGATAGGGGGTGCTACTCTACCTAGAGATAGGGGGTGCTACTATACATGGAGATAGGGGGTGCTACTATACTGAGAGATAGGGGGTGTTACTCTACCTGGAGATAGGGGGTGTTACTCTACCTGGAGATAGGGGGTGTTACTCTACCTGGAGATAGGGGGTGCTACTATACCTGGAGATAGGGGGCGATACTCTACCTAGAGATAGGGGGTGCTACTATACCTGGAGATAGGGGGTGCTACTATACTGAGAGATAGGGGGTGTTACTATACCTGGAGATAGGGGGTGCTACTCTACCTAGAGATAGGGGGTGCTACTATACCTGGAGATAGGGGGTGCTACTATACTGAGAGATAGGGGGTGTTACTATACCTGGAGATAGGGGGTGCTACTCTACCTAGAGATAGGGGGTGCTACTATACCTGGAGATAGGGGGTGCTACTATACTGAGAGATAGGGGGTGCTACTATACCTGGAGATAGGGGGTGCTACTATACCTGGAGATAGGGGGTGCTACTCTACCTAGAGATAGGGGGTGCTACTATACCTGGAGATAGGGGGTGCTACTATACTGAGAGATAGGGGGTGCTACTCTACCTGGAGATAGGGGGTGCTACATACCTGGAGATAGGGGGTGCTACTCGATGATAACCTCGAGGAGATGCATGACAGACTCAGCTTTGCCTTCAGCCGTTGCCAGACAGTAATCCTCGTGACTTTTGTAACTTTTCTTATCGAGATCTTCCTCAAAGGGCGAACCCATCGTATCGAAAGCTAAACCCTAGTGATTAATTCAGCACTATTTTATATTGTTAGTCGCACACTTGTGAAAAGTGAATTTAATTAACTAATACCTATCTAATACAATATATACTATAGTTTAGATGCTGTTATATGATGACTTTTCTAAATATTTGATATTCATCTTAATAATATATATTAATACATAAATATATATCTTTGTTTTATTTTGATTATATAATATTTGATAAAATAACATAATACCTAAAACTCATGTGAAAATAAATTGAACATTATATATATATGTATATAGATAGTATTCATATTAAGTGCTATCCATATGTGCAATAGCATGCAAGCAATCGTAAACATAGCTATCGTATGTATTATTCCACATTAATGGCAGAATAATCTAATTAAAACTTTTCTATTTTATGCGATTATTTATCGCGGAAAATGCGCATATGTATAAAACGGTATGGCTTTGATGTTTCAATCAATCTAAAATCATAAACTATTTAAAAGATAAATATTTAATTTTCTTTTTATATACTTGTTATATTTTAACTGATTAAAATGGTAGTACAAAAACACTTAAACACTACTAATATTAAAATAAGTTTATATAAGTATGAGTATATATTTTATATCTATATCATAACTTTATACATATTTATATATATATCATAAGTTCAAATAATTTATGTTTTTTTCTGAAATAATTATACAAGTGGATTGCATATTAGAACAGAGCTTAATATAGCTTAATAGTATATAGTGTATAACTAAAAATGGCCAGAAATATGATAACCTATTAGAAATTGTTTAACTATAGTAAAACATGATAAAACATTTTTAACCATCTTATTAAATCACGAAATATAATTAATAAATTATAATTAATATTTGCAATTAATTTTAATTATGGCTTCTCGTAGATATTTTTTAAATTAATAATCTTTACCCATTCATCGTAATAAGAATTCTACAAACATTATAAATATGTTCATGTATTAATTAAGTATAAATGTGTGCACGTTTAAAGATATGTTTACATGTTTTAAATGTTAAAGAATGACAAAAGTACACATTATAACACACTTCTACTTTAAACTTTTGATATGTTTTTATTAATTGTTCACATATATTATCTTAATACTCAAATCTATGAATTGACAGTATTTATGTATATATTTTTTAATATTTAAAAGAAATATGAACAAATAACTTTTATATTATATGATTCTTTAAGTAATTTTTATAATACAATTTTTTTATAAAAATTCTGAAGGTGCAACCCCTTTACATATATTATCGTTAATTATATAGAACATATTATTATATAACATTATAATTACGTTATCAAATTAAAAATTATACTTATTTAAATGAAATCAAACCGTTTTTTTCAATAAATCATATCTTCTTGGAGATTTACTTGCGAGGCAAATCTTCAAGTTCATCTTTTTAAAAGCATCCAAAGCACTTCCAACTGAGAATGAATAATATCAGATAATATTGATGATTGCATAGTGACAATAATAATTATATAGTAAGTAAGTATAAAGTATTAATTTTATGAATTATATAATGAAATAGCGATTTAATAACCATCGAAAACAGGAACATTATCTTTAAACATGATTTAAACGGCGGATTATTGAATCTGTTAAGTGAAATATTAATTTAATATTTAAATATGATAATATATATATATATACAATAATAATTATATCAGAGTTTAAGCGTTAGTAAGGATAAATTTCAAAGCATAGCTTGTCGAGTCATTTACCCTTTTAGATAATGGGGAAAAAATGATTATAAAATTGTGTATAAATAAATGATCGGCTCTCGTTAAAACTATGGATGCCATAACATGAGAGCGACTTCGAAGGGACATTAGAGAAATATATGGTTATAAATGAAAACTTTATCTAAGTTCCTGGATGGGATGAAAGGACTCCACCGAATAAAAATAACAATATATATATATATATATATATATATATAATATAATTATTATAAAATATATTTAATATAATTATTATAATAATAGCAAAGATTTTCCGAAGGAAAGATATAACACTTACGCGAAATCGTGTAATTAGAATTTGTATACAAAATACCCTGGTGCCACCTATAGCGGGTTACTTTTAGGAACTATGCGTTGTTTATAATGTAAATTCGTATTTAACTATACACTTTTAAAATGTTAAATAATATGCTTTAAATTAATATTTATATGATGAAAACTAAGTGTTCATTTCTAATATATAACAAACAAATATGATATTTATGTTTTAAATGCTATAAGTATATATTTAGTAAGTAAAAGTTAATTTATATTGCATGTAATTTAATAGAGCAATGAAAACATTGTTATATGCAAACAGAGCCGAACCTAAATATATTTCAGTGATTTCGATACTACTGCTAGCAGCGGTTGGGGATATTACTAAATTACGTTGCATGCATAGGGAGTGTTATATCTTTGCTTCGCAAAATCTTTGATTATAGTATATATATATATTATTATAATTATTATAATTATTATAATAATAATTATATATTCAATATAATATTGTATTGATATTTGTTAGTTATTTGGTTGAATTGGTTTAGTTTTGTTCTACTAGGTTTTTTTTAGCTGCATTACATCCCAAAGTAAGCTTATAAAAATTTAAATTCATCCTTTTTGATCGTAACCTCATATGTGTATCAATGATCATCATTATGATGTGTATAGTGTACAGTGTACACTGTACACTGTATCATAGTATCATACTATGTATGTACGAATTATCTGAAAGCAGACCGCCGTTTGTTATTATAAGAATGTCAGAGTTTAAGATGGCTTGTACTTATATATGCACTGCTGCCAGGGTTCCATTATTTTTAGTAAAAACCTGTTTTTACCGGGCAAAAATGGCAAAAAGCGGTAAAAACCGGTAATAACAGGTAATTACCGGTAAAAACTGGCAAAAAACCTAGTACTCATAAAATATAAAATCTTTAAAAAAAATTATATTGAAATTTAAATTAATTTTGATTCATTTATATATAAATATTATGGCTAATTAATCTAGCAGCTTTATTTGAAAATATGTCCAAACATTTTATTACTCTTCTTTAATTATACCATTTATAGTACATTTATTTTTTTAAATCCAACTGGATTTTGAAGTCTGCCACCCTTATATTGTAAAATTAACAAGTTGATGTAATTGGATACATTTTATAAATGAAATTAAATCATACATTCAAATAATTTTTCAATGAAAATATTATTAGTTCTATTGTTTAATATTTATATTTTTTTACAATATTAAGCCCTGTCACTCCGAAAAAGTCCGCCTATTTTTCACCGATATCGTACCGATTTTCTCTCTTTGGCTTTACCTTTTACTAATACAAAAATAAATATATTATTATATTAAATATTTTATATATATATATATATATATTGACTTATTTACTCATTTATTTAAATTTCAATATCATATTATTTATTAAAAAAATTTTTCTTTTCATATAGATAATTCATATAAATTAATAAAGGTTGTTTTTAAAAAATTATAAAAAATCTTATAATTATGATTTTAATGTATTATTGTTTAACTTTATAATTGTATATTGTCTATTACATATAAAATCTATAAATAATATATAATTGTAAATTATATAGACAATAATAGGTTTAATATATTATAGATAATATTATATTTAATTATAGATAACACTAGGTTTTTACCATGGTAAAACCTGTTTTTACCGGACAGGTTATTACCGGTTATTACCATAGACGGTAATAACCTATGGATCACTGACTGCTGCACATTATTATAATGATTAATAATCATATAATCATTGATTATACGCATTATTATATAATTATATAATGATTATAAGATATTTTATAGTGAGTACGCACCTTTAAGGTAACACAATATTTTATATGCTCACTTTGGGATATAATGCAGCTAAAAAAAACAGCAAAATAAAACCAAACCATAGAAATCACACAACACCAAAATAAAAATTGAACTCTGACATTCTAATAATAATCGGCGGCCTGCCTTCAGATTCACTGTATGTAGTACATAATGTGGTTACTGCACGAGTTGGGAACAGTTTTCAAAATGTTACCAGTAATTGAGGCAGGCGGCGAACGCGCATAGTTTATACACTGTATAAATATACACTATGCTATTTTAACTGTATAATACAGTTAACAATAGATTATTATAATCACTATATGTTTATATTCAATAATCAATGCCTACCGATATTGATAAAGCTTATATAAAATATATTATATATTTTATTTATATTATTTTATATATATAAAAACACACACATATACAGCGATGTGCGCGTTCGCCGCGGCTCTCAAATGCTGATAACATTTTGAAAACCGTTCCAACTCATGCATCCCCCCATAATGTACCCTTTAGAGTATCAAAAGTTACTTTTAAACTTTACAAGTAACTTTTGATACTATAAAGGGTACATTTGGGAGATGCACGAGTTGGGAGTAAAATAATTTTAAAAATCATTATTTTTAAAATGTATTAAAAGTTTTAAAGTATTAATTATAGATTATTGTTAGAATAATAGTGTCTATTTTTTCAAATTACAAAGAATAAATATATATTTATATATACAATTATCATAAGGAATAGATCAAATGTATGATAAAATACATATTTGGTTCGATATTAAGTATAAACAATTAATCTAACTTTATAGAATTTTGAATTTCATAACTTAAATGTCAAGGTTCAAAAACGAAAATCATAATAATAATCTTGATTAATAATAGGTACCAATTATTAATTACTCAGATCCATATCCATATAATTTCTAAATAACTCCTACAATCTCAGTTATAGAAGGTTTTGTAAGTGCGGTAAAAGAATAGGATAATCTTTAATAATTGTCGGAAAATCTTGGTATATGTCTAAATATGTGATATTGATATTCTGAACGAATGATATTATATTTATATTGGTGTTATCGAAGTATATATATTATTATTAATGTTGTAATAACCCACACATCTTTTCTGATAAGAAATTATTGTAATATTTATTTATATTTACTTGTAATATATATATATTGTAATATATTAATATAACTTTTATAATAACATAATATTAATACATTTAAATGTGGTACATCGTAAGGATGCTCCTTAGACCGAAAACTGATATTTTATAAGTTTATAACATATATGTTCATATATATATATATATATATATATATCATATATATATAGTGGAATCATTAATTTGAAAAAATATGTATAATTTTACATTGAAATTGTATCTATTGATTTATTATTTATCGAATATGGCTGTATGTTTTAAGAAAAATTATTCTAATTATAAAATAATTTTATATTCTTAAAAAAACACACTACACTAAATATGTATAGTATTCATACATAACTTTTCATTTAATAGTAATATATTTTTCAAATTGACATATTACAAAATATTAACTAAACATAGAATTAAAATAATTAGTACAGATAGCACAATTTGTCATTACTTTCTTAAATTCATTAGTGACATATTTTCCCTTTGGACAATCTTTAGTATTATCATAGATTTATAGTTTATTGGTAAAATACAAATCTATGGGTATTATGTACAAATACTCCATAGTTTAGAGTACTCTAAATCTATGCAATACTCTGACAATTTGCTATTGAAATTATTTAAAACGATAGTATTGCCACCTATATTTCAAACTATTCAGAATTAAAATTTGTTTCACATAAATAGATACAAGTTACATATCTTTGCTATACTATAATATCAACATGACTTCTTTTATTTAATTAAGACCTTTAAGAATTTATGAGATATTTGTTTTGGATCGAGGAGAGAATTATATCTATAAAACATTAATGGCTGGGATAATGTTTAAATATAAGGATCAGTAATTATAAGTACATACTTCTATTACTATAATTGATCCTCTAATCAGATGTTTTCATATGTAAATTTGTGTTTACTAAATTATGTAAAAACTAATAAAGTGTTCCATATTATTTTGTCATATGATAACAAATGTTAAAATAATTTATTTGTATTTATTATATGTTAAAATATTATTAAATATTTGTTTGAGTTTATATTAATTGAATTAGAAATATATTACTATAGTATTTATATTCTAATTTCAATAATAAATAAATTTAATAATAATAAATACTTTAGAATTGAATGTAGGGGAATATATGTTTCAGGTAATAAGAGGGGAGTAATTCTCCTTTGTATCCGAGTGATTATATATATATTCTATGAATATTTTAAACCGGTTTAACGAAGTATACAACATAGTTAACATAGTATATAATATACTATGAATATATCGTGGTCACTGAAATTTTCCTTATCCGTATATATTTATGTTATAATAATTTATAATACAGCTAATAATTTACTAAGTTTTATATTTTATTAGACACATGTTTCAAAGAAATAATCCTTTCGTATCGTAAATTAATATTGTCCATCTATATACGATAACAATAATCAGAACGTCGCTAATTTAAATATAACTATAATATTCCAGTCGCATTAATTCCTGCAACTCATAATTAACCAGCTACCACAGCAGCGCTATTAAACCGTTTAACATGCTCCTCAAACTGAACCAAGATATACATATCCTACATAGCTATTAAATAGATGAAATCACTGCATATCAAATCTCACATGTATGGTTCCCTTTAACAACAATACAAACGCTTCAACCCCTCCCCATAGTATATAAACCATTAATTCCTTCACACCTCATTATATTTCTGATCTTATTATAATAGTAAGTAGCTCCACCCCTATTTCCTTATGTAAATATATTTACTTATTAACAAGCTTCACATTCAGCAGCACGGGCAATGTGGGTGGTACATTAGTACATCAACAAACAACTTTTAACCGTTTAATTATTACAGTGAAAACAATGTATATCATTATCCGTCTATTCCTTACACCCGACATGTTTATAGATAAACTTTTATCAGAGGATTGACCTATATTAATCATGGGTATCAGTATTGTAGTGGAGTGGTTGTGATCCAGTGCTTCATTATACAAAGTAAAATAACAATACAGAGCTCTATTCTTAATGCATTGCTGTTACATACATTATGCGATTACTAAGAATTATAATTCACTATGATACGATAGGGAATGTTATTACAAAGTATGAAGTTTATACATTTGAAATAACAATACAATATTTATTTATTTTTATTTATATATATATATATATATATCTAATAGATATTATCTTATATATACTACTAATAATACAAGTACAAGATTAATGAGGTGTAATTTTTAATTAATACTCAAATGTTAGTCATGTTTGCATACATAAATTATAGGATTATTATTGTATTTCCATTAAATAATAGAGTTAATATTATTTCAGTGGATATATATTTAATAAGAATGTAAAATGTTTTAATTATATTTGATATTATATTGTTCAATTTTCTAATTATTTTTATATAATAAAAGTTTTCATAATTTTACTATATATAATTATTATCTCATAATCAAACATATCTTAGTAGTTAAATTAAATATATGAATAACTCGTCTAAACCCGTGACCTATATTATGTAATAATTACTGGATACAAAGGGACAAGGCTGGATCGTATGGAATACATGGCAAGGCTGTATAATTTGTGAAGAACATAGAAGTTTATTTCAGCATCGTCGGTTTTCCTTTGAACGCATTCATTACAATGTATAACCTTTTGCAGTAGTGCATTGTGTATTAGTTAGG
The DNA here is from genome assembly GCA_964019155.1 of Osedax fenrisi. Classification (NCBI taxonomy): domain Eukaryota; kingdom Metazoa; phylum Annelida; class Polychaeta; order Sabellida; family Siboglinidae; genus Osedax; species Osedax fenrisi. The sequence continues at coordinate 39,630,845 of OZ025239.1, forward strand.
GGCAATAATCAACGCCGCGAATAAACAATAATTTATTATCACCCTTTACCAATAATAGTAGATAAACCAAAGTTATTTAAAGCTAAAAATACATTAAATATTCGTTAAAAATAAAGTTACATTCTTATTCTCTTACGGTCGTTACACAATGATACCGTGTTACATGATACACGATCAGAAGGGTATGGGCAGGTTAATACAAACATGGAGGAGGAGAGGAGGAGGTGGGGGGGGTTACACAAGAGAGAGAGAGAGAGAGAGTGTGGTTGATTCACTAGTTTGTTAAATACTTTAGCATCGTTGAAACTGCGTACACGCTATAGACGACCTTCTACAACTTCGTCGGGAAGGAGTTGTCTATACTGACACGAGCGCGGTCACACATGAGTGCTCTCGCGTCTGTGTGTATGTAGAAGAGAGTTAGGCGAGAAGGAGCGTGACAGACGAGTGGATGGGAGCCAGCTTCTTCTCTTCGCAGATGTCGATTATCTTCTCATCTTCGTCGGTGATGAGACTCAGTTTCTGGCGGGGAGAAGTGTATATATGTGAATAGGTCGTCTTCGACAACTGTTTTACGACGATCGCAGGATAATAGATGAGCACAACTTATACTTAATTTAGGGGATGTTCGTAATTATTATTTACTATATAATATATATAGTATATATAGTATATATACATTTAATATAAAAATCATTCAATGAAATATGTGTGTACTACTAATACACACTTTAAATAAAGTGTTTAATTGTTATAGTATGTATATATATTATAAATTAAATCTATTTCCGCATTTTAACATAAATGACATACTTTATTATCAAGCGTTGTGATCATATTTATAGCATGAAGGTCATTAACGGAGCATGAAGGTAATATATTATATAATACATTACATAACGTTAAATTAAATATATTAATATATATCTACAATATATTATACATTTTTTTTATTAGATTATAACTAATAATAATAATAATCAACTTATAGAATGGACATCTGCTAACTAATATTTTGTGACATTTTTCCCGATTTTTATGTTACGCTTGAATGATTTTATCGTATTGCATCATGGTCCAGGAGTACATATTTGAATATCATATGTAAATTTATGCAAAAACTTTAAATGATTTAAATATTATTATATTAAAATCAAAATTTAATTTAATACACATCATTTAATTAGAATGACGACAAAGAATATAAAAAAACATCGTTCAATTCAAACCGAATTTATAAATAAATTCATATTTTTCATAAAATATATATATAGAAATAATAATTAAAAAATATGAACACATTTTTATTTGATAAATAAATTAATATTTCAGATGTCTTTGATTGAAAGATTTAAATCATTAAAATATAATTAAATATACCACTGAAAGTATCTATTTCAGAGTACAAAAAGTTACCATTGTAGAGATAGCAAGCAGATGTCCTTGATTATAGCTTAAAGTAATTGCGTTATATCATAAGGATTAGACGTTAATTGAAGACGTTTATTTAGTGGTTTCACTACAACTATAATGCTACACTGTTTACATGTAAATGTCTATAAATAGAATATAGAACCTTGCGTCCGCTTAAAAATAACATTAATAGTGTGTAAACCAGCATCTAAATCGATATGAATTAACGGCATCGATGATCACAATAGTATTACCTAATCATTACATAATCGAGTGTAATAGCTGAGTGTAATAGCTGAGTGTAATAGCTGAGTGTAGGTGAGTGTAGGTGAACTGGTACCAAGTAGGATTAAGTTTACAAAGAATGTGATCACCAATACGAGTAGTAGTGTTCGATGTATGAACAGCGCAGCAGCAGCAGCAGTACAAACGACTGAAGAAACAACAACTTATACTAACTATCGGGTAACGTCATTAATAATAACTACATACGGATACTGTTGAATTGTTTTTACTATTATTTAAGTGTCAGCGTGTACTTTATTATTATTAGTACGCACTGTACACATACACACACACATATACACTCACACATACACATACACACACATGTGCGCGCGTACACACATATAAAGCTCACAGTAGCATACCGTACACCACACACTCACACACTTGTACATCGCACACTGTCTAACCTTGTGGGTGATCAGCCCTTGGTCTTGTTCCTCCTGTTTCCTCTCCTTGATAAGACTGGTGATGAACAACCACAGCAATAGAACAATGGACGCTATCATCACAATGGCCAGAGACTTGTTACGTAGGGAAGACTTGTAAGAGTAGATTATCTTCTGCAGTGTGTGGGTGTAGTGATAAGGGGTGTGATATGGGGGGTGTGTGATAAGGGGTGTGATACGGGGGGTGTTTATATCAACTGTTAGTGATGTAAACAGAGCGTTTCATTGGCAGAGATTACCCAATGATTTCTATAATTTTATATTATCGTAGATATATAATGAATTCTCTATTCTCTTAACATATATTGACATACTTTATAGAAATATAGAATACACAATTATAAGTTGTATTATTATTAATTACTGCATTTCTCATATCATATAATATATTCTAAATTAAACTTGAGCTCTTTAATTACGACGAAAGGTATACGTTACATAATATAGGTGTTATTTAATCTGAATAGCATGTGACTATGATTGACAGGTAGGTAGAACAAAGGAAATCATCTCTCATCACGTTTATATCAATGTTATTTCACTCCGAATATTTCAACTAATTTATATTATAATATTAATAAAAATTACATTCACAAAATGTGTAAACATAAAAATCTAAATAATAATAGGGCTAGGATTTAACATCGGCCATATGCACACGGAGGTGTGACTTATACTATATAATGTTTGCATGACAACAACGGTGAAGGTGCCTACTTTAGAGGTCGCGCAGAGGTTACTAACCCAGTTGTACGTGGATTCCGATGACACTACGACTTCTCTATAATCTGTGGTAGGTGTGTGTGTGTGAGTGTGTGAGTGAGTGTGTGAGTGAGGTAGGTGTGTGTGTGTGATGGTCGTGAACGTATAATCAAGCAGGGCACAGTTGTTGGGAGAAAATAACGGTACTAGAAGTATCGTAATTAACATTACGGAGATGTCTAAGGATTATCTTAGCATAATCCTAGGACAATTAATTTTCTAAGAACACCTGGCCGCCCCAGATATTAAAGAACTCGTAGAGATGCGTACATCACGATATAAAGTATGATCATGCACACACACACATTAGTATGGACATCGTAGTGCTTACTATGATACAGGGTATTCAGTAGGTGATTATATTATGAACGTATGCATTATATTGTGTGCCTTAATAATGAAATCTATATATCTATTAATCATCTATATATATATATATATTTATATAATTTTATAAATATTATAATTATTTGTAATGGTAATAATAAAAGTGATTATTTGAATACAAAAGTATTATAATGAAATAGGTTGATTGTTTGCAATAAGTGAAAAAAATAATCAGATTAAGTTACAAATTTGGTAATATATTATGAAATAGCTGTACTGAATAGATTAATCATGTATGATATACTTAAGGGTGAGGTGTGAATTAAAATATGATTAATATTATTATTTTAACACACAATTTTTATTACATATTTTGCATGTTTAATATCTTATTTATAAATTTGTAAAATTTCTGAAATTATATTTATGTATATCAATATAAAGTGTTTTATGAATATAATCGATTACTAATTATTTGATATTGATAGGAAATTGTACGTATTATATTTAATTAAATTTTATATATTAAACTTTGAATGTAATTTTCTCAAGTTTTTACTTTTTCATTTAGTAACCACATGTAAATTATTACTTTTTTGTGCCTATTACTTTTTTGATTTATAATATTGTTATCTGAAATTTGTACTGTAATTGTATAATATATACTTCTATATAAATCTGGTTGGATTTATTATTATATTTTATATTAATTAAATAAATGATGATAAACTTGTATTTTAATGAAAAAAATAAATATTTAACTAATTGAGACTATTTTTTTTACACCATTTTAATTAAATAAATTTATATAAAGACAGATCCTATATAAAGGAAAGTATCTGTTGAATAAAACAAAATTAAGTAATTATCTCCATTAGTTATTTATCCTTCGCATTTTTAGATAGAGCCTAAATAGCATTGTTTAGATGATCTGGAGCCTCACCCCTTAAACAAAGGTCATAGAGTTCAACAGTTGTCAACAATGCAAATTTAATATAATATTTATTTTGAAATTAATCATATTATCATAATTATATTACGGACATATGTTAAATTAAAACATTAATTATGAATAACTCTAAATCAGTACAGCTATATTATTACGTAATACAATATCATCTTGCAATGATTTCACAGTATAAGCTCATTAATGATGGTAATATTATATTAAAAAATTCTCATCCAATAAAAAATGTTGATTTTTCAAAGTAAAGTTAACATATTGGATTCTAGTATCGCTACTGGTGATATTACTAGTATCGCTACTGGAGGTGTTATTAGTGTTGTTACTAGTGCTGCTACTGGTGATGTTACTAATGATGCATACCTTGTTGTCTTTTTACTTCAGATTTATCCATCGGTGTTGCCTTACTATCTGTGTAATCAATGATTTTAACATTATTGAGAGCAGGTCATAATAGATTAATTGCTACATTAATATCTGAAATCTACGCATGATAAATTATTAGCTATATTAGTATTTATTAAAATCATTATCATATAAATCATATAACCGATTACAAATGAAATCAAATAGATGAACAATGAAATACATCATTACTTGACGGTATTACATCATCTGGTTGCATCATCATAACTATACAACAGAAGGGGAGGGAGTGTGGGAGGGAGGGTAGTCAGTACAGTGGGCTACTATTACCAATCTAATCTACACTACCTCTTAATGTACTATATAATAGCACTTGCACCTTAATAAGGTGACCTTATTAAATATTGTATGTGAACACTTTAAGACGGCGCATTTATTTCAGAGCCCGCATTTTAACATCATATAATAGGGGGTGTAGGGGTGGGGGTAACCGTAGATCTTCATCCAGTAAATGCTGGTCTGAGTGATGATCACGTTGTAAGCGCTCGAGTAGAAGCTGCTAATCAGCATGATGGGGCGGTACACTATCAGGTGACCGGACGAAAGGTCGTAGGACTTCTTCTGCGGGGGCGGGGGAGGGTTAACGGCAGGAATATGGACAACAACGATTATGTAAACTAATGTAGAATAACGATCAGTATAACTTTGTTAGTGTGAACGTATTCCGATTACTCTCAGCAATATTATTTACCAACTATTTGTACAGCATTTTTAGTGTATATAATAATAATACATTTATTTACAAATTAATTTAATGGATATCAATATCTCAAGAAAATTATTTATTTGGATAATTGATAATACTAATTATAATAATTTATAAGAATTTTTTTGTTTACGGTATAATATATATAAAAAGATATAGGTAAAGGGAGAGGGAGAGGGAGATGGTAAATATGACATTTGTAATCAATTACAATGTATAGGGAGTTACAAGAAACATAGCAATACGTATGTCCTCATCAACAAACAGGCAGAACCTATAGATGTATATATAGTTTACATGTTGTAGAGACACCATACTATAACTTGGTTATCTAATGTATCTGATATCATATGACATATCTATGAAGGTGATGGTATGACAACTACTCAAATATATCATCAATAATACTTACTACATTAAACACTGCAGCAGCAGCCTGCACATGTAGTTATAATACAATATGTCACAGCTTGTAGCACATACTTAGCATGATAAACATGAAAACAAAGGATTAATAATAATCACAATGGGGGTAAATAACAATAGCCAACAATACTTAATAACAGTACGAGTGTTCTGTAAATGTCATACGTCATTGTTGAGTAACTCAGTCATGTGACACAACTCAGTTATGTGACATAACGTTTGTCACATGTTGTATACTGTTATGACATACGAGAAGAAACTAAAATATATAGATTTATTTATGTTCAACAGTGGTAGAGGGAGGGGGTGCGATATGAATACCTAGCCGTGGTATGGGGCGGCTAATATTACCTTGTGAAGTGGGAGTGGGGGAGGGTGTGAGGGGTGGGGTAGGTAATAGTAGAGGGTTGAAATACACAGCCAATAGTAAGGGGGGGGGTCACTTAATACACATAAATAAACATAGCTGCCGTAGTGTGTACAGTATTAATGCTTGTCTGACCAGTGTTTGACCAGTGGTCAAGCTTAGTGTGACGGCAACATACATTACGGCAAGTGGTTATCGGGTACATATGTACCGAGGTAAACACTCCACACATGTGATGTATAGGTGTACATACAGGTACACACCTATTCATTTACTGATAATATCTATGAAATGCAATGTACCTCTTCCTTTTATAATATAAGTTTTATATTCTAAAGTAACATCAGTATTTGAAAGTTCTATAGCATTGTAAGTCTATTAATAGTGTCTATTTAATATTAAATGTAATGATAAGCAATCTGTAGAATTGTACATACAGTAGTATCTGATACATGAACTGGTATCTGATATAGCTTGTCATACTTGGCATAGGCTAGCATTATTATTAATGACTAATGTAAAAAACCGAGAGATTGCACAATGTATATATATACTGATATTCAAGTGATATTATAGGTTACATTTATCAACATGGAGGGTATTACAAATTAAACAAAGACAACAGATTAAACACAGAACATTAGGAAAATATCTATTATTATTCATGTACTAATATGAAGATTAAAAATTAATGAATATTAGTGAATCATTTCATACATTTATAGAAAATTTTCTGTAAATGATTCATTTTCTGTATGGATTTCATGTAACATAAGAAAAACGGAATTGGTGTGAACACCATATAAGGCTTATTCATTACAGTGATCATCATTTCAATGTTACCTATTCAATTCAAACAAACTTTATATAACATTATACACATAATGCTTATATACAAAGATGGAGATGGAGAGATAGATAATATAACACAATAATACATTGTGAGACAACTAAATTGAAGACATTAATATGTGTGGTGGTGTGTGATCAAATCATAGTGAATGTATACAGTTGTGAACATACATGTATGCACTATAGTTGAGGTCATGTATATATACATTAATAAACAATGTATAACACATTAGTGATAACACATGAACGATATAGGTGGTAATGTTTAACATAGAAGTATACTAGATTAGTAGTATTACTAGGGGTGCTGCAACAGGGGTGATGGGGGGGATATGTCCCCCCCACTTTAAAATCTAGGGGGACCTCCTATATATTGGTCCCCCCCAACTTATACCACAACATTTATTTTGATTGGTTAGTCCCCCCTACATACAACTTTGTTCCAGCGCCCCTATACATATCATAATATAGAACATCAATATCGGAGTGTAAGGTTTCAAAACATTCTACACACTTCTATTTCAATATTGATGATATGATTATACATATATAACATATGGTTAGTAACAATACATGTAATATGTGTGTAATATCTGTGCTAATGCTGGTATACAGATGTTTCAATGCATGCATCATATGAGTCAGTAGTGAGAAAGTGGATAAGCAATTGAATGTAATGTATGGCACTTTGCGATAGAGGCGCTGCAGTCACAGCCTACTACTAAATACATACTAAATTTTAAATTATTATTATTTATTTATACATATATATATTGATAATTACAATAAATCTTAATGTACTATCTATACTAACAATAAAATTATATATTTAAAATACAATATATCAACATTCCGCATATACATTTAAAAACAATACAATTTCAAATAGAATCTATCCCACACAATGTACAAATCCCCTTATGCAATAGACATAACCAAGAGCTTTTTAGTTCTAAAGTATGAATAACTGGAACACCAATGCAAACTTAATGAATACATATACTTGAGTGATATGGCAAATTCAGAGAATTGCATATACATTTGATGTAGGCAATTGTAAGTCAATTGTCTTGAATATAGAACACAGATAAAAGTACAATATACCTATAGAATAGTACTATGATATCATTGGTTACTATAGGTTAGCATACAACACATAGAGAGTGTCACTACATGCAACACAGTGTATGCAGCAGCAGCAGCAATGATGCATGCAGCTAGATCTAAACCATACACAGGAACCTGAACACCACAGTTCGGATCCACTGCAAACAATGGCTAGACATAAATCACAAGAAGTGCATCGTTATTTATATGCATGATTAAAGTAATAACAAATGCTTTAGATTGATTGAGTGTTTGTAGTTTATTAATGCTCTAGGTCGTCAGTATATTCAGGCTATGTTGATAAGAGGAGGAAGAATAATCAATAGTCAGTAATAGCATACACACACACACACACATATATGATTAGGTACAGATACTGTATATTGTATAGATATGAACACACATATAAATATTATACACATATAACTAGAAAGAGAGGCTAGCTAAAGAGAGACTAGCTAGGTGATATCTACAGACCAAGATCATTATTAACAAGCTAAGCGAATAGCTTTATAACAAGCTAAGCAAATACCTCTATAACAAGCTAAGCGAATAGCTCTCTATTGACGACACTGCATCACAGATGGCAGCACTAACCTGTACTACGGGGTTAGGGGTACGAGAGACCTGCACCTGGAAGCCGCAACCATCACGACAAGCCTTGTTCTCCAGCACAGAGAGGGAACCATTACCGGTATAGGCCTCGTTACATCCTGGGGGGTGGTTATTGATTGATTGATTGATTGATCATTTATTTAAGCTAATATATAAAGGAAGTATAAAGTATAAATATTTGCCAACGATAACATACGTTATAGAAATAAACAAAGAATAATATGAAATTAAAAAATTAATGAAATTAAAACGTTTTACAGTTAGTGTAAAGATAAATGAAAAATAGAATTATTTTATTGTTATTATTATTTTGGTGGAGTCCTTTCATACCATCCAAGAACTTTCAAGAACATTCAAGAAAATGAAGTTTTCACTTATAACAGCAATGCTCTAATGTCCTTTTCGAAGTCGATCTCATATTAAGGTATCCATGGTTTTAACGAGAGCTGATCATTTATGTATACACTTATTTTTAGATCTATTTTATTAGTCTATACGAGTCTCAAACCCACATCCTACTGCTTGTATGTCTGACTCCTTAGTCATCTGAGCCACACAGGCAGTTATATAACAGGTTGATTATGTAATGACAGCTGTTACAGGGGTGGTGTACACACAGTATTCAATGCAACTGATTAACACTGGCATGTATTTAGAAAGATTCGCGACATGTCAACTTATTGCTGGTATTATAAATTATTAGTAGTCAAAATATATGAAATTCAGTATTGAGTTGAGTGAAATCAACGTCTGAATCTAATAAAGTGATTCTTTTTCAACTTCTGAATCTAATAAAGTGATTCTATTTCAACTTCTGAATCTAATAAAGTGATTCTAATTCACTACATATTAGTGGTCAGTACAATCTAAATGCAATACTGTGAAATCATATAGGAAACACTGGGGATTATAATATAAACTAAAGCTATGAATATATTAGATTATGGCTATACGATATAAACACTCCCCGACACACACACACACACACATACACATACAGTGTATGTCATACACGTGTGTAGCATCAGGCAGATATAGTGTGTACATGTGAAGCACTGCAGTAATGCATTCACAAGCTGTTAGCTGGTAAGGCAGTGAACAGCTGACAGCTAATAGGGGGAGGAGCTAATAAGGGGGAGGGGCTAATAAGGGAGAGAGGCTAATAGGGGGAGCTCTAGTGGTACTAGTATCTAGGCTGGCAATGAGGTGTGTGTTGGTAGTGGCAGTGGTGGTAGTAGTGGTAGTGGTGGTAGTGGTAAACTTGTACACTTGTAGTGAGATATTGTACCAGATCTATTAATACTATTATTGGGGCTCTACTATAAATATTCAATAATCAATAGTTCATTATTATATATATAAATATATATATATTTACATATATATTATACAAATATTAATATTTATATAATTGAAAGAGCATGTAAAATAATAACTATAAAGAATTGAAACTATGATAATTATATGTAATACAATGCACACACAATACAGTGTACACACATGGCACAATACAATAGAGATGTAGAACAATAGATTCATTACAAGGACTAGCTATTGAACACTGCTACACACACCCTCTGTGTAAGTAGATATTATCATCAAGTGGTGTATGTGAAGAGATCTAAGCACACACACACACACACACACACACACACATACACACACACATACTCCTGTATGTATACATTGCATACTCTAGTGGTCTACTAGAGCTATGATTCACTTCTCTAAAGTATCACCCCAGATCTTTGTTCCATAGGTTCCATATGGTACTGTTTATTGTACTGTATTCATCTTATTATCAGTGCATTACTGGAGTACATCAATAATACACACACACACACATATTGAATTTATCTGTGTGTGTATTAAGGGCCAGCGTAACCTTGCAGGCGTTTACATGTAAAATATAGGGAAAAATAGCTATTTTTAAATAGGTAATACATTTTTTATTTATGATTATTTTTTTATAATTTTTTTTAATTATCTAGATAACATGCATCTCTAGTTAGGTACATCATAAAATAATAAATTTATTATTAAATAAAGACAAATTAATTATAATAATAAAATTATTTATACATTTATTAATATAATTTAACAAATTAATATAATTTAACAATATTTTTTATTATTTTTCAAATAATTATATTAATAGATTATATTTAAGTTAGTTTACATACCTATATAATAGTAACCATATATTATGTATATAATCAGACAATTGTATACAGATTCATAAAAGAGTTCAAAGTTAAAAGTTATTAACATTTAAAAAAAAAATCAACAAAAAAAACACCAGAGATACATCTAAAGCTTTACTTGCATGTTTTCTAATTATTAAATCCCACCATTTTGAATAGGTGTATGATTAAACTTCATATTTTAGGCACTTATGTTTAATTTTATATGATACATCATTTTAAATATAATTAATTAAATATTAATATAACAAAAATTCCTTAACAAATAAAATTGAAGGTTACGCCGGCCCTTAAGGGGGTATCCCTTAAGGGATTGTAACTTAAAACCATTTTCTATCAAGTTGTAATGGGATACACCCTATAAAGTTACTATATTTCATGCAAGTTGCCGGAAAGTATGATAGAAAATCGTTTTAAAGTAACTATATTTCCGTCAAGTTGCCGAAAATACTTGTAGTGGGATACCCCCTTTAAACATAGATTGGTATTTTACCTAGATGGTTATTGCTATATATCGCTAATATAAAATTCTTCAACACGCCTGGAGACTCGATGTAGGTGTCCTAAGATGGCTGTCCAACACATACATTCAATAATAAATATTCAAACAAATAATATTTATTGTTAAATACATTTGATTCTTTTTTTAATATACACTTATAGATAAAGTTTGTTTCGATTTATCAAAATATATCAAAATATACATTTATATTAATTTATATTATAAATGTATACTGCAATATAATTGCAACATTTAATTTGATTAATATTTCATATGTGATGGTCATAATAAATCGATTTTCCGGGCCTGTAGACAAAAATCACATGACTACCAATCTAGGTAAACTATTAAGCAAGGGTATTATATAACACATACATTAGGGACTTCATAACCAGGGCAATCTATCAGCATATGTTCAATGGATATGGCTAATATTAATAGGAAATTTCCACATTTGTAATGTTAACTACTCTGACAACAACAACAACAACAACAACATTATGTCACTGTTTCTTTGTTGACTATGCCCTAGATGTTGGTCAGGTGAATAATAAAATTAGAAGACACTCACACCACACAATGAGGTACTCCAGGCCATCTTTACATTGTGTACTGTACATGAGGACATCAATAAGAGTTGTTGATGGCATTGTTATGGCAACATCACTGTGGCAATACCATTGCTATGGCAACGGTACTATTGTTAGTATCTCTATAGCAACAACGCTGTTAATTGATCACAACAAGTAACCACAACAACAACAGTACAGGCATCAGTGATAGAAGGCACTAGCTCACTGATGATGCTACACACACACATACCATCAGTAGTAGCACACACACACACACACACACACATGCACACACACACACACATGCACACACACATCACTAGTTGGGACACTAATGCCTGCTATAGAGAGATACCCAGCACCAGTACAATGTATAGCTTGTGTGTGTGTGTTGGCTGGTGATGATGCAGTGAATATTATTCTAGTATGTACACAGTGTACAGTGCAATACTTATTAGTTACTAGTTCTCTTGACCACTGAGGTCACCCTATGGTTAGGGGGCGGGGCTAGAAGGCGGGGCTAGGGGGTGGGGCTAGGAGGCGGAGCTGGGGGGCAGGGCTTAACGACTGTATGTTAGGTGTACAATAATGGGGGCGGGGCTAGGGGAGGGGCTTAGAGATGTAACTACATGTTAGCAGTACTATTAACCAACAAGCATTGTTGTGTGTGTGTGTTGTTGTCATGGGGATATCAACATAACAATGAGTGACAGACTTGTATAGGGTGATAAAACATTTGTCAACAATTGTGTTATTGTGTTATTCATGATATATATATAGTATATGGCCTATACTATATGCTGATGTGCTATGACCCTAAACACAACTGGTGTACAGCTTGTGTACAGCTCGTGTAGCTGTGAACACTATTAGCGTACACAGTGTACTACACACTAATAGTTATTATACAAGATGAGAATGCAATGCATTATATTGCATAACATAGGAATGATGACTAAGCATGATTATGCAATGTTTATAAATAAATACAATTCAGCATTCATTGTTACAAGGCTAATTACGTGTAAACATTGTAATTCTCTCAACATTTATATCTCATCTCCCTTTTACCCCCAACCCCCATCCCATAGAGCTGGGTTGACCATTGACCATGAGAAGGATATAGTTATGTGTTGATGTTTGCATAGGATGAACATACAGCTATGCCATAAGGGGAGTGGTAGTGTTTACTTAGTACTGTTTTATATTCGCCTTAATCCTACCTTTATATTTCAATGTATAATTCAATGGTGATTTGAATGATCTATTTAAACAAAATGTTAAATATACTATCTAATCTATTATATAATAATGTATCACTAGTATCATTCATCATGATTTAAAGTTTAATAATTAATGTTATTATCACTTCCATTGTTATTATAGTTATTGTTATAATGCCTATCTAACTCACCAGTGTTAACGCATACAGATTCAATATATTCCGTATACACAATACTATAGTCACTCGCTCACTAACCTATGATGCAATGTTTCAGGGTGACATCATCGAGGTCGAATCTGTTGACGGCGTCGATGATGTAATAGAGGCGACGACCCCTGAGGCACGACGAAATCAACGACTTTCTCTGCGAGGGCGCGATGGGGCGGTGTTAGTGAAGTGTTGGTGAATTGAGGGGAGCGGGAGGGTTAAATAAGGGGTGATAATTAGGTGTAAACGTGTTCGAATGTTGAAGAGTTTAAACTTAAGGCAATGTTTACATTTATAAGGGTGGACGATGAGTAACTAAAATCTATCAATATTTTAGATTATATTTATAACACTATGTACATATATACTCATATCTATTTATTTATATATATATATATATATATATATATATATATATATATATATATATAGTTGTATATGTATATTGTATAGTATGAAATTCTCCTATATACTCCTGTATACTATGACAGTATTGACAGTATACATAACACATATTATTACTATTATAACATGTTAAAACTTGTTCTCTTCTGTTGTTATTCTCTAATGTCGTGTCTGCAGTTTATATTTCAATAATAAACTGTGTAGTGATAAATAAATTATTATCTACTCTACCCTAGATTCACCTATATATAATGTAATACATAGAAAGCACTTCTCAGTTATGCAGTATCATTACACACCAACATTATTATTAACTGATTATAATCTGTAATACATTTAAACTTATTTATATATGTTATAATATTGATATTATAAATCAATGATCATTACATGCATATGACACATAGTGTTTTATTTACCTACATTAAAATCAATGATATCATCATAGTATTATTATGTTAACCACCTATTAAGAGCTTGATATTATTCTTTATTGAAATTTCCATGAAAAATTATATAGCCAGATAGAATGAAATGATATATAGAATTTCATGTAGAAATTGTTGGTATGATCGAATCTTAAGAGACTTTCAAATATAAAATGAAAGAAAATATAAACTAATTAAATTACGTTTCTATATCAGTATTTAATATTATTATTAACATATATGAATGGAACTAGATATTATACTAATAGATATAACTCTTTAAGAGTTACACATGTTAATAAGTTAATATTGGTTACTGAACTAGACAGGAAGGGTGATGTCGGACAAATGGAGAGCAGGCTATTCACCCTACTGATTAGCCTATACCCATATAGAATCAGTCAGCATTTTTTACACTATAACACATGCATTATGCTTACATAGTGTTAGTTAGCATACATACATTGACATCTGGTTACACTAGAAACTAAGGACTCATACCTCAACTTTTGGAAATATTTCTTAAAACCTTTCCCAACTTATGTATCCCCCTAATTATATTACCCAACACATTAATTATCAATGATTACGGGTATACAATATATATATATATTATTTTAAATATAATTTCATTGTAAAATTAATTAATAAAACATGATAATAAAATGTATATATAAATTTAGTTTCAATTGGAAATGTTGTTCTATATTATTTGTGTCATGGTTCTAAATACTATAATATGTAATATGTGTATACATAATCTTATTGAAATTATCATTTAAAGATGAGTGTTTTGAATGCATTAAGTTGAAATAGATATGCTAGGACCATAATACATTCACATGTCAGAAGTATAACCATAGTAAGGTGCACAAAGGTAGGTAAGCAGACCTTGGTCAGAATGTGCTTAGAATAACAGTAGATAGTAGATCACTTTATTAACATTACTAATGTATTGCATAATAATATATATTAATATTCAATATATACAAATATATAATACAATATATTCTATTGAGTAGTAATATTATGCATATTATGCTAATATAATGAGTACATTGCACATATTTATTTAATAATAAATACGAATAATAAATATATTATTATTATCAGATTTAGGCAATTCCAGGGTAATTATAGAATAAATACTGTTTATGGAGACAATTATCCCTGTCACAGGGACCCTGTGTATATATATTTCTATATATACATATATATAAATATATATATGTAGAACAATTCCAGTAAAATCAATTGATTTTACTTACATTTAACTTATAATTTTGTTTCGAGTCTTATTTTAAATACTCGACTCACAAATCAACTGTAGGGACTACATTTCCTTAATTTGTCAATGTACTAGAATATTTCAGACTCGACATTTCATTACTAGGACTCAAGGACTACAATTTTTATAACGCTAGTATATATATTTGTATATATATTTATCAATAACTGAATGGTAAATAAATATTACCTAATAATTAAAATGCATAACACCATGAAAATATTACTGTATTTATCAGATTAATTATATTCCGTATATCCACAAAGTATTTTATGTACAATACAGTCAATAAGCCTAACATCGGTGTAGTGATGAGTTACCATAGTAAGGTGGTGGTTTCTATGTTCTGTGTTGGGGGGGAGGGGGGGGGCTAAACTTGCACTAGATCTTTATTTACTATATATATAATACCACTTGCACTTTATGTTATATAATGTGTTATATAATCAAATTAAATATAACTTATATTTAATTGTATTCACACAATTTCAGTAGCATTCATTTCATCATCGGCACTCCTCTCCTGCATTTTAAATCAATAGCACTGACAATCGTGTCACTATGAAGTGTGGCTGGACACTGGTCAACGCTGGTTCTAGTATACAATTACATAACAGGGGTAGTGATTACAGGTAGATGTGGGGGGCGCGGTAGGGTAGTTAATAACTACTAGTGGTATTACGTGTGCAGGGTAATAAACAGGGCGGCGGGTAGCTACAAACGCGCGCTATAAACAATGTTGTTGTGGTTGTTGTTGTTGTTGTGGTGGTGATGTGTACCGACATGTACCATACTAGACCCGTGTCAGTCAGTCAGTGGTGTACTGTATTCATCATTAAGAGTGTTGTACACTCGTACACGATCAGAGAGTGTGTCGGGCAGTAGCACACACACACATACACGGACAATTTAAGCCAATTTACATGTTTAGATGTAATTTGTGTAAATGTAAACATGTAGATATGTGTATAATAATTGCTAATATAATTAAATGATATCATGATTATATCGGACATTTTATATTAGGATATAGAATAAAATGTTAATGAAAATCAATAATAATACACAATATCATACTCTAATATATTCATTAATTTTACATTTATTCTACAAGATCTATGCTATATTGTATTGACTTTTATTATGCATTATTCTATTAACTGTTCATGTTAATTTGAAGCAATATTAGATACTTTATATGCTTTTTTATCAATGTCAAAATCATATAAAACTAGCTATATATAGCTATTTTTATATATTAAATGTATATTAAAATGTATTTATATAAATACATAATTTTTATTGTTTCACAATATTTATAAAAAAAAGTATATTTCATATCCATATCAATATCATATGTATGAATATTATACGTAAATATATATATAAATAAATATATATTTATGAATATAATTTTGATATCTGATCAAGTATATCTGATTACGCATATATAATTAAACATGTAACATCCGACTGATATTAGTGTTGCACTAAAGAGACAGGCTTTTATGAAATAAGGGTACACTTTATGACCAAAAAGACCTGGTGACTTTTTACACGACCAATCAATAATTGAAAGAGAAAAAATTCCAATGAAATGAATATATTTCATAGTTAAAACGCAGAATAGAAAAGTTAATGATATTACCGAACAATAGATAGAGTGGATATTGGTCGTTTAGTTTTAAGTTCTGGCCGTGATCTATTCGTATCTACATACATTACATTATCATAACATTAGCACAGGTGATAACTAGTTAACTAGGCTGTATTAACTAGGCTGTGAATGCTGTCACTTCTGAACATATGTAAACAACAGAGAAACATATGCCGACGGTACAAGTAATATGTCGGGTATCGCGATCATTTCACACACAAATCATTGTGAATATCAATTCTTTATTCATGACATCCATCCCCAGTGATACAGTAACGTTTACTATCAGTAAATGTACTATTACAATTATTAATATATATCACGTTTAGCGTATAGTTTAGATCGTGCATTGTACCGTGAACTATATAGCATACAGGCACGCGCGCGTAACGAATGTGATCTATTACCACCGATATATTCACCCTTCGATACGGCCGCTCGCGAAGGTCACATGATTACACAACGATGTACTTTGGCCTCGATAACGGTCCAACTCGATGTACACACACTAGTATACAGTGAACAGTGGTTTCATGTCAACTAGGTTATAGTGTTGTGGTGGTGGTAGTGGTGAACATTCGGTAGGGAGGACGTGAGGAGGACATTAAACGCATGAGCCGGTGGTGATGATTAATCACCGCGATATCGATATGGATAATGAGTCATCGATATCGCGATGACTCATCTGCGATCTCTCTTCATTAACAACCGCCGAGTGTAACCAGTATCATGAACTAGTCGGTAGATAGGACCACATGCCACTATGGGTATTATACTAATCATGTATACGTTATTCTAGTGATATATATATTGATAACGAATATTAATAGAAACTTACTAGTCTACGGTCGAGTGATTGTATCACATTAGTGACTATGGT
Organism: Osedax fenrisi; assembly: GCA_964019155.1. Taxonomy (NCBI): domain Eukaryota; kingdom Metazoa; phylum Annelida; class Polychaeta; order Sabellida; family Siboglinidae; genus Osedax; species Osedax fenrisi. Next base: position 39,648,912 of record OZ025239.1, read on the forward strand.
AATATAAATGTATTGATATGACTAGGGACATTGTAATCGTTCGTTGAAATATTAAAATGTATACCTCAAGACTCTTAAATTAAATTATATTCAGGAGAGTATATATTTCGGGAATACCAGTCATTGCGTACCGCTAAAAATCAATTTCACTTATATATATATATGGTACAATTTGACATTTTTAACGGAGATTTTTCGTTACGAAATGACTGGTACCCTATTTCGTAAACTTCTGTGAAATGTATTCGTACAAAACACGGCATGTCTAGAGAGAGAATGAACAGCTGCGGTAACCACTACGGTAGACAGAGAGGTCGGAACCATACGATAGAGGTAACGCTTCTCACGAGCCAGGCCGATACACGCGAGTGTAACGTACCAGCCTCGATACACATGTATACGGGTCGTAGAAACATTGCCTTACTAGTGATTATCATCTGGTTAGTGCTCGGTGTTGTGTGGTTAGCTACTTAAGGCCTACACTTTCATTACGATTCATTGTATATACAATAATATCATATATATTATATAATATCATATATATTATATAATATCATATATTAATCGTTCACAGTAGATACTTGTTGTTACAATATAGTTATCTATACCCACTGTACGTGACTTACATAATGAATACGTAAACATCTATAAATAGAATTTATTGTTTTCGGATCTATGGTCTATAATTATGATTACGGCTATAAGTTATAGTCTATAACTATTGTGTAGAGCCGTAATGATGTAGAGTGACGGGTATGAAGCTTCAGTGTCGTGACGCAAGCTTAGAGAGTAAAGAGAGCGATACCCTATCTGCATGTAAAGTGAGCGATAGCCTATTAGCATGTAAAGAGGGCGATAGCCTATCTGCGCACAATGCACAACATATAGGATGCATAACACTTACAGCCGCGTACCATAATAACACTAGTGAATCGAGGAGTTCGTTATCATTTATACATTTTTAAATCATGAAATATATTCGTTAGGACCGATTCGATATCGTAAGAGATATCTAGTAATACGATGGTATACTTAATCTGAAACAGTGAACGCTATACTACATTCATAAATTAGACAATAGACCAATAATGTACATAATGTAGTACACATTGTGGATTAAAACATAATCATAAATGTAAGATTACATATTAATACATAAATACTTATACAATATAAATGAAACATTTAATTTGCCGTTATTTTATTGTCTTGGTATGAATCAAAATATATAAAATACATTAGAAAACTTACTAGTTACTATTTGACATGAATTGATCACTAATTTAATGTAACTTACAATTATTTAAATTATTATATTTAATAAATATTTGAATTAATTATTATATTATTATTATAATAATAATAATATAATATATTACAATAAAATAATAATATGTATTTTAATCATAATTTTATTTGTTTATTTATTCAAACGTGGGTTAGAATCTCCTTAAATAATAATATATCTATTAGGCAATTCCGCACACAAATAGGCACAGCTAATTTGTATATAATAGTACCACTTGGTAGATTAATGGGTAAGTGGTGAGTGCGAGTGGTATATGGTGATGAATCATCGATATATATAGTATTATTTAATATCTATTAACTTAACTTAACTTAACATTATATTTTACTTATTAATTATTTATATATTTGTATACTATAAGCTTTATAGTAGCCAGTTTGCAATATTAGATTAGAATTAATCACATTCAATAGATATTAGGTCATTCTATTGACGCATAATTCTCCCTATAATTATTTCTCAAATTAAGCTGCGTTCACATGGGATGTTACTTGTAATAATAAAAATAGACTAGTTAATTAATCGATAATAGAATTGTATAGAATTTCAAATATAATATATAAAACCTACTTATATATAAAAAATACTTATATAACAACGATCATGTGATCATTGTCATAACGAATGTGTGAATAGAGGATGAAGTAAACAATATCATTCTATTGTCAACTTTGTTAGAGTATCGGTCTGTATAGCACACCCGATATCGTCATGTACGTATAGCCGTTCACATCGAAACTGTGCAATTTTGTTGTTCGACGCAATCTGGCTATACAAATCATGACAATATCGGACTGTATGTGTTGGTGTGAGTGTACCTTTAGACATTTTAAAAATGATTTTTAAGATGATCTTAACAATATTAAGATTATTATCAAAATCGTTATCAACAGTTTAAAAATGTATAAGTTATATATTTATTTTAATATAATTATCTGATAATGACATTATGATAATCATTTGATCATTATGATGATTATCAAAATTATTGTCAAAATAATTTCGTGTAAAAAAAATGACATAAAAAATATTATACATTATCATATAATGATTGAATAAGAACACATAATAAATATTTAAACATAACTATAAAAGTACAACTGTTAATTAATGATATTTAAAAAAATATATATTAAATAGTTAAAGATTAGTATAATATTACTTAATTATAATTATACTAACGTCGTATAAGTACTTTAAATCATATTTTTTATTGCATTTATCATAATCAGATGTGTTACTTTGAGTCGATTTAGCATAGCTAAACAAACATATACATAATAGTATAGATATCGCTATTCCTCTTAAGTGTATTACATTAAACATTGTTCATGTAAACTAATAACTTGATCGCAAATGTATTTATGAAAATGATTGTTTACGTTTGTATAAATTTGTATATGAATTGTGGATGTTTATTTTAATTTTATAGATTCGCGGGGTCATGGGTTATAGCAATGGTTATATTAGAAAATATATTTTCATATCACATGACCATTGATTTATACCCTGGATTTAGACATAGATTTGTATCAAGGATATCTATCCTTGTTTGTATTTTAGCGGTATTTGATGGTAACCCAGCTAACAGTAATAGCCTCATAATAGCAACATAGGAATACCTAACAGCAACAACATAATAGCATAACTAATAGCCATGTTTACATTGTGCTATTATGCTGCTATTACTTTTAAAAGTCTATTATGCTGCTACTATGTTTCTATTATTATAATAGCATCATAATATACTTTTAATGGCAATATAATAGCAACATTAAAGCACAATTTAAACATTTGAGGCTATTATTTATGCTATTATGTTTCTATTATGAGGCTATTACTGTTAGCTGGTAAACTATAAATATATGGATTTAGATCATAGATTTATAGTTTACAATAGTTTATATAGGTAAAATATAAATCTAGGATTTAGAGCAACAATCTATTTTTCTCTAAATCTATGCCCATGACAGATATAGGGGAAAGTAACCTAATACGGACACTTTAACAATAAATGGTCTTAACATTTTAGGACTCATTATTTGTATTCAAAAATTACAATATATTAATATTATATGATTATAGATATTATTGTGATTTTAAAATGTTATTTAATCTTTTTATTCAATTGATAGTGGGGGTGTCCGTATTCGGTACCCATGTCCGAATACGGACACCCTGTATTATAATACGAATACCCTATACCACTAGATAAACTATATATTATTGATGAACCAATGAGATAAATTACAATTACATTATTTATAATTAATTGTATGAATAATTTAATATAATTTAATTAGAAATCATTTTATTAATTTTTATCATTTTATTAATTAATAATACAATTTAAGTATATAAATAATAATATTTTTAGATGTAGCTTTATTGGTGGTGAATTAGCTTTATACGCACGCGATTTTTATGAAAATCAGAATAGTTATCACGCTACACGCTGATTGGTTATAGGGTGTCAGTATTAGGGACTTATATGACCTCTAGATATATTCTTATAACTTAATTAATATTTGATAACAAATATAGAAATTATTTATATAATGTTTATAATTCTTTATTTTTTAATAATATAGTGTTATGTTTTTTATCGATACATTTTTATATTCTTGAGAAGTTAATAGGTTGACATTTGTTTTCATAAATTGTAAGAAATATCAGCACTATTTTGATTAATTAAAAAATAAAAAATACTTATTTAGAATATTTGTATAATTATGAATATTTTATTCATTACAATTTTTTTTTAGGATTTATCTTTTCCGAGATACCAAGAGTGTCCGTATTCGGGCACTGTCCGTATTCGGTTACTTTCCCCATTATGGCGGCTTTCAAGTTTATTCATAATTTTCTGAATTTATCAGATATATCAGAGGTAATATCATGTATCATACCTACCTTCTAAAGACAAATGTATTTATTTGTAATATTTGAGTGTATCTTTTATAACACATATTCTTATTGTTGCGGGTTACACATAATGTCTTCAATTGACAAAATGTTTAAGTATTTCTAAATTGTATAGAATTATAATTTATATATTATAATTGTACTATATATAGTACAATTATATTATTGAAATAATGATAGTTAATATAAACTCCGTTTCGCTAACATATTTATAAACTATATTTATTCGATGAGCTGTTCAATGGGTATACTATATCGGTTGTTGTTCCTGGCATATTAAACTTGTCTGTACACCATTGTATCTGCCAGATATATTACGTGCTCTATCATATGAATGACCTCGTAAATTCTCTAGCAGTAAACAAATCTTATCAATGCATATTTTGTATTTACTGCCTTTATAATGATATTTCGTGTAGACCTATGAATATTTATGTAACTTCAAGGTTTGATTTGACATAATATATACATTTCGAATATTGTTCATTTCCTAAAAGGTTGTGTAATACGATTAATTATTAATTTATAATAATCACAATCATGATATTACACTTTAATTATCTGACATATCCTGTGTGTCGTCAAACATTATCCTACAGCAACTATATAGGCCAGTTGTTTAATAATTTATCTAAAGACTGCATGTGCAAATAATTCAAGAATCTTTAAATTTTAAAGTTACCAATATAATAGATTTATTTTCTTAGTACTGACAGTTACCATATTTAACCATGTTCTAATTGAGAAATTAATTTTTTTTAATTTAATATTCTGAGGAATTTATCTATACAATGTGCCAATAAAAGCTATATTTTCTTGAGTTTGGTATCTAATAGAAGTAAATATAGATTTCCGAACAATATTATTGATATTTGCTATTACGACTATAAACATATTTTATAATACATCTTACATCTGGAGCTTAGATTTATATATATATATATATATATATATATATATATATATATATATATATATATATATATATGGGAATTGATAATATTGTGTATTATTACTAATAATTTATTAGTAATAATCTATATCAACAGACATTAAATTTTCTATTAATTATTAAAAAATTATTAAAAATTATTAAATTATTTTTTAAATTGGCTCAAGAATAGGTGATGGTCCAAATATACCCGGACCCCCCTTACTTATAAATGTGGGGGGGGGGTCAAGATACCCACGACCCCCCTGTTACTGCGCCCCTACAACGGTGTAACTACTTCCCACGGTGTTACTATATCATCTATACATGACATTTGTTTGTGCAGTCAATTTTTCAATTTTGAGCAACAATATGTTTATTATTCTAATTAATTCTTGGAGGTAATATGTAAGATGCATACCAATATGATATTGTTACATTACTAAGCACAAGAAGAACACCAATAACAACATATTGTGGTGTAATATATACAAAGAGACCATTATGAAGCATCTAAGTTCTAAATATCATAAAAAAATATATTATTGCTCATCAACAAAAGATTGAAGGGATAACACAATCAGATAAGACTCCACATGCAAACTATATATCAAAGGAAAATAGTAAGTTAGCTTATAAGATAGAATCGTTATTGATCATAGTGTATTATGATGCAAATAAGTTGATTTTACCTGAATATTCTTTCCTTGATAGAGCAGTTGTGAATATGATGGCATCAAAATTTAAATCTAATTCTGATGATAATATAATTACGAATACCGATTTACAATATCTGACTCATAAAGAATTATTATCCATTATAAGAGATACATATATGGACACATTATACACAACATTCTAAAATTCTATTGCAATATCTCTTCGGTCAGACGGTAATGTAGACAGGACATATGTTGATAAGATATACACACTTGCTAAATTAATAGATAAAGTTGGAAATTAATCGCTTATATTTTAGGTGTAGGAGAACCTTTAGAACGTGTAGCTCGTTGGATATTTAATACAATGATTAAATCAATGTACAATCTTCTTGGAAGTAACGTAACACATTTAATAATAAAAGAGGTTTCGTTGTTTGTGACAGATGATACATCTGTAAATACAGGACATAATAATGGTTTATGGAAGATATTTCAAGATTATAGATTGGAGAAGTTCAGCAAATACAATATGATGTTGTGCACACAATTCAAGTAGAGATGGAAGATTCATATGGCATGGAAGGCAGCAAGCAATGAAATATCACAAATTAAAAAAATTCTGATGACATTAAGTGGTATTTCATCATATTTCGCTAAATCTGGAGTCAGATGCAGAGAGTTAAAAATATTGCAGATTACAATAACCTTATTGTTTGCTCATTTCCAAAAATATTTGAAATAAGATGAAGTGAATTCATATTAAACATATTAAAATCATGGAATTCATTACAAATGTATTTTAATTCAACGACATGCAATGAAGCCCGTGGATTTTCAACGTACCTTCGCAATGAATATACTCTTCCTATAATGCTGTATAGCCGTTGTACTAATTATATTCTCTCGATATCAAAAACGATGCAATCCGATTCGACTACGATATATGTGATATTCATCAATAACTTAATAATATTGATGATTGTCATATTTATATATTTAACATTGCAGAATACAATGCCTATAGCCCCTGCTTATTCAGAGTAAAATAAATAATGTTTCATAATATTTCATAATATTTTGTAACTTTAATAGTAACTTTAATAGATTATGCTGAATAAATTATTAACAACCGATTTAATTGGCGGATGGGTTATTAAGTTAATCGAATCAATTGAAAAAACCAATGGTACTCATTAATTGAAAGGTATTAATTAATTATTAAAAGTAGGTATAACTTATAACTTATAAAAACTTTAGTAAATATTCTTAAGGAGCGATTTACAACAGATGAAAATATATTTTCAAAACTTTAATATGTTATTAAATTAAAAGAAGAAGTAAGCATAAAGCAAGTACATACTTAATAAGTGCTGATTTGAACTTAAGAGATTTATCCTTACAATATAATGATTTATTATTGCATTCAGAAATTAATATATTCAGAAAATAAAATCTTCGTGAACTTGTTATAAAGCTATCAAGGTAAGTATGAAATATACATAAAATATACCTAATATAAATTTATTATTTTCTAGCATGATAGAAATGTCTATATTGTGGTGTACACATTGTAGACTTATGTTCGCTAAACCACACAATGCCGATGTGGAAATAATTATATCTGCAAATAATTTGCCTAAGTCTATACATAGAAATAGAATGAAAATAGAAACGGAGAATAATCAATTATTTATTCATTATAATATACCGGATCATGCAAATTGGAATCCAAGACTAGCGGTATTAGCTTTGTTAGTTAATTAATTAAAAAGTCATTAATAATATTGTAGCCATCATTCAATGAAATTTCAGATTAATCTAAAGTGTTTAGGATAAATAAACGAAATCATAGACAACACAATAAAGAGCATGGTAAAACATAAGAGTATTTCAAGTGAATTTGTTCTGGTGCAGGAAAACATAAATGAGAAGAAGACAATGAAATTCCTTTTATAACAATAATAGTATAAATATAGCACAATAAATAATAAACATAAAAGCTTCATTTTTAAAATATATTTTGTAGTCATACTTTTTTTGCTGTAATTCAGTATTTCAGCTTACATGCATATATATATATTACCTACCTATGCATTATAATAATTACATATAACTATTAAAACTATACAATATTAATTGATAAATAATTATTAATAATTATATATTTATGTGCAGTCAATAGTAGTCCTTAATGCTACACCTGCTATACAGTATTAGATCAGTGTATATTAGATCAGTGTATATTAGATCAGTGTATATTAAAATAAACAAATAATAATAGACATTTATATAAATGTTTGTGTTAGACCTATGTGTATATCCTGCCTGTATATCGTGCCTATATTTCTCCAACTTTCTACCGGTAAGTATTCTCCAGTTATAACTGATGTCAGATTCTGCCGATGTCCATCTCTTCTATAGATAGCTATAGCTATAGCTTCATCTTATAATCTTCAATTATTATTCACTGCGATATGTCTTTTTATTATCATTTAAAAAATGGAAATGTCTTTATTTTCTTTTTCATTGTCATATGTTTCCAACTATTATCAAACTATTATTTATTTATGTAAGTATTTTATTAGTTAATTGATATTCTTTACAACATGTACATATGTACGTTAAAAACATACATATATGTCGTATAATGTACATATACAAATATTAAATATACATGACTATATATATATATATATATATATATATGTATATATGTATATAATTATTATAAGCATAATGTACGTTACTAAATATTCTAAAATCACACATTTGATTATAGATTAGTGTTTGACCGGCACGTAATGCAATCAAAGCCAAACATCAAAGCCATATTACATAACACAATTAAGGTCAATTAGGTACAAGTAACGTGGGGGGTGGAGGGTGTGATAATAATCAATACTACGTGTATTAGTAGTAAGGTAACCACGGTAGTAGTTAACTATAAGTAGGTCCGCAGTAAATCGTCCATATGGTGACGCTTCTATTAATGTTACTCTATAATATATATATATAAATATATATATATATATATATATATATATATATATATATACATAACTATATACATATATAAAGTTATGTAAGTATCCTATACACTGCACTAGTGATACGCATGTGATTACTTTATCAGCGATGACCGCACGACCACCACTATACAGCGATATCAAGGACATAGCGAGGAGCGAGGACACGGCGATATGATATATGTCACGTGACGTTGTCCATTAGTAACTGTGGTAGTTCACCATACGGTCGATAGGGGGAGGGGTATTACCACCACCACCACCACCACCACCACCACCACCACCACCACGATGGTGTGAGAGGGTGTAACACGTACAGTAGATCTCGACTAGCTAGCGGTTATGTCCACTCGGTTATATGATACGTTATTATGTACTTTACCAGCGATATCTGGGATAAACTAATACTGGTCAAGCGATCACCAGATATGTCCTCGTGTGTGTTCGCACGCGTGTGTGTGTGTGCGTGTAGGCGTGTGTACGTGTACGTGTGTGTATGCGTGTGAACTTTATGGTAATGACGAGATCGCCTTGAAGTAGACAAGCACACGTCAGAAGTGAACACACACTCGCGCACACCCAATAGATGTAATTAATACAGGTAACGGGGTAACACGCGGTGATATCAAGTTTTATGGGGGGTGGGTGGGGTGACTACTTTACGAGGTAACATCTACATTGTCAATAGCATTCTCCCCATCCCCTGCACTCACTGACGTATATATATATATATATATATATATATATATATATATATATATATGTATATTTATTTTAATTTTAATACTTCAGTTTATAGGTATAACTGTAACCGATTTCTAACATCTACACCCGGTCACTCCATCATAGTGTACCACAGGAATCTGTTCTCGACCAATTCTCTTCAATATTCAAATGATACCAATATTTGAAATTGTTAATAAATATGAAAATATTGGTTAACATATGTAGATGACCATCAAGTATATATTTAATTAAAAAGA
>OZ025239.1:39663747-39755116 GCA_964019155.1 Osedax fenrisi
ATATTCAGGTTCTCCAGTATAAACGACTTTATGGGCCAAACAGAGAAGTTGGTATTCGGCCAATTTTCTAGCAGGAAGCCACCCGAGGGTCTTCATTATCAGTGTTATTGACGTATGATCATCTTTTCTCAAGCAGTAGAGGAGACGCACCGATCGACATTGTATAGATTATAATTTCCTTAGGAGTCGGATGGATATGGATGTGTATAGTGACATACAATATCTGATGCGACTAAATACTAGAGTATTAATTAGATTAAGAGTGACAGAGAAAGTAAGCTTTCTTCGTACTTTAGAAATGTTATAGATGAAGTATTGGGCCTTTTGTATAATAGTAGAAATTTGGGATGAGAAGTCGAGGTTAGAAGATAGCCTAATGCCAAGGGTGGTAACTATTGAGGAGGTGGGAATTGAAAGGAGATCAGAAGAGTTAAGTTGGAAAAATGTATTGGATTTAGAAAATATTATAGAATCAGTTTTAGTAATATTGAGAGAGATGGAATTCACAGAGAACCAAGAACGTAGATCAGCCAGGCATGATGAAAGAGATGATTCTATGTGAATATGATCAGTATGGGGTGGGAATGAGGTATACAGTTGGAGATCATCAGCGTATAGATGATATTTAACGAGAGGATATTTGGAGATAATGGCTTGGATGGGGAGAATGTATATAATGAAAATAATTGGCCCAAGAACTGACCCCTGAGGGACACCATGAGCTTGAGTGAATTGAGAAGAGGACGAGTTATTAATCCTAATAGAATACGATCTATTCGAAACAAATGACATCAGCCAGTTATGGACTTGGCCATGAATTCCAATAGAATTTAGTCTATTACTAAGAATAGCATGGTTAACAATGTCAAATGCAGACGAAAGGTCAAGAAGTATTAAATAAGTAGGGGAGTTGGAGTCAATTGAAATAGCTATGTCGTTAATAATTTTAGTTAGAGCTGTCTCTGTACCTCTGTACTACTACTACTACTACTACTACTACTACTACTACTACTAATACTACTACTACTACTACTACTACTACTACTACTACTACTAATACTACTACTACTATTACTACTACTACTACTACTACTACTACTACTACTACTAATAATAAAAATAATAATAATAAGACGATTTATTTAAACACTCATTAAATAACAACAAAGATTGTTCTGATAAGTGTGAGAAAAGAAGATGATTATAAACATAAACATATAGTAAAAAACATATAGTAAACAAAACAAAATAAACAATAATGTAATATAAGTTATATAAAATATTATAATTATATATTAAACAATCAAGTATCAATTCGTTGATAATATATATGATTTCAATACATTCTTAAACTTATGTGTAGAATGTATTGATCTGATATGGAGAGGAATAGAATTCCATAACGTTGGTGAACTACACGAGAAAGCACGATTGCTTGTTCGAATCAACTTGGATTTATGATAGATGAGTACAAGTTTATCATTCGATGACCTAAGTAGAGTAGATGGAGTATTATATTTTAGTGTAGCATGCAAATAACGTGGCATTTTATTGACCAATGTTTTATGGATAATACACAGTATTCTATATATAGATTTCTGTTGAATATTAAATATTCTACAATCAACCATTCTCTTTGATACACTAGTATAATCAGATAATCGTTGTCTGTATATTATCCTTGTGCTCGTTCTGATTATTCTCGATATATTTATCATCAGATTATTGGGTAAACCGTGATAAATAGATGAGCAATAATCAAAACGAGACATTACTAATGATGTTATCAACATTAACGTTATATCTTTTGATATGAATTTTCTAGCTCTACGAATATTGTAGAGGTCATAGTTAGACTTACGACATACTTCAACTATATGTGACTTAAAAGTTAAATTTCTATCAAATATGACACCTAAATATGTTATTTTATCACTAGGAATAATAATGGTATCATCAATAGATACAGTCGGGAATTGGTAGCCAGTAGGAATATTCAGTAGCTCAGATTTAGAAGTATTTAATAATAAATTATTATTTGTAAGCCAATGATGAATTGCGTTACTACAGCGCGTAAGTACTACTACTACTAATACTACTATTACTACTACTACTACTACTACTACTACTACTACTACTACTACTACTACTACTACTACTACTACTACTACTACTACTACTACTACTACTACTACTACTACTACTACTACTACTACTACTACTACTACTACTACTACTACTACTACTACTACTACTACTACTACTACTACTACTACTACTACTACTACTACTACTACTACTACTACTACTACTACTACTACTACTACTACTACTACTACTAATACTACTACTAGTAGTACTACTACTACTACTACTACTACTACTACTACTACTACTAATACTACTACTACTACTATTACTACTACTACTACTACTAATACTACTACTACTATTAATAATACTACTACTACTACTACTACTACTACTATTACTACTACTACTACTACTACTACTACTACTACTACTACTACTACTACTACTAGTACTATACTTCTACTAATACATCAACTACTATAGTAGTATACTACTATTCACAAATACTATTCTCTATTAATATATGTAGGTATATTAATTTGTTTGATATTCTTTATCGCAATATTGTTTTATAATAATAAAACTTCATATATGTGTATTCATATAAATGTATTATTTATAATATATATGTTGTATATAAATATATTCTATGAATTCATAATATATATGTTGTATATAAATATATTCTATGAATTCATAACTATAGTTAATATATATATATATATATATATATATATATATTTATATATATGTTAAATAACACCTAATCAAAACAAGGCTTGATAACATGTTATCATAACGATGTAATATTCTTCACTGAATGATTGCAAGTTAACCACGTATATGATGAATACGAAGAAATATGAATATGAAATTATTATTTATTATTATAGTTCTCAAATGAAAATTATACGAGAATTATTTCGGTGAATTAGTTATTAATAAATTAGTTTACTTTAAAACATACGATGTATACTATACCTCATATTATATGTTTACATTCTAATATAAACGCTCAATCTCTAGATAATTTATAAATGATGTTTGAACCGGGTGATAAATTACCTTCACCAATCGCAGCTACATGCAATGGAAGTCAAAGGAATGTGATATGTGTGTGCAGATATTTTGTATTTATTATACAAATGATTTACTCTAGTGGTGTATTTAGACCTTAGTAGTGTATTGTTTATTATTTTATATTTTTGTTTATCTTCTATGATAATATTCATATAGGTTGATTTATTCAAGGAGTGTGAGTTTTAATGACTATTATATAACCACTCACATTAATCATATTAATATAGGATACATTATGCCGATATAGGCTATAATGGGTAAATTAATGTAACACTAAATACATTTAAAGATATTTGTAATTTGTGGTCAAGAGAGAAAGAGGTCCTCCGATGTAGAAGTATAATAATACATTGAATATATGTGTGTATATATATGTGTAGGGAATACATATAAGAAGTGTTATAGTAAACTGTATAGCATGCTGAGAGGCAGGAACATTCGTATAAGTGGTAATGTGAAGATGATGAGGGTAAGGAGAAGGGGGTAATATAAAGAATGGGGAGGGTGAGGAGAAAGGGGTAATGTGAAGAATGAGGAGAGTAGGAGAAGGGGGTAATATGAAGAATGAGGAGGGTAGGAGAAAGGGGTAATGTTTAGAATAGGGAGGATATGAGAAGGGGTAATTTGAAGAATGAGGAATGTGAGGAGAAGGGGGTAATGTGAAGAATGAGGAGGGTAGGAGAAGTGGGTAATGTGAAGAATTAGGATGGTAATGATAAATAGGACGATGATAAACATTAATATTTCGATCAGGTAAAATAGTAGGTACGATAAGTATCTGTTATTAATAAAGTAGTTTCTAGTTGTCATGACAACCGCATGCACACTTAATGAAACATGTGTATATATACATGTATGTATGTATGTGTGTATGTATATAGGATATAGATACTATATCGATATGATTACGTTACTACCTCTATTAATCCTATGTTAAATATGATCAATGTAATACGTAATAATTCGTACGTTGTGACGGATTAGTGTACGATAACAGCTTTATATTTTACCGTTTATTTAACTATATGTATAGTATATAGTACTATAGTATATAGTATATAGTATATAGAATATAGTATATAGTATTGATTTTCCCTATCCAATGTCGTAATATCTATATTCAAACTACGGTCAGCGAACGATATTCATGTACTGGCGAACTCAATGTATTAACTGTAATTATTATTACTGGCATGCGAGGCTTCGATAAATACCTCTCTCTTCGCCAAATATAATGAAAGTCAGTCGGCAAAATACTACAATATATACATTCAGAAATTATAGCAAACGTCATTTTAATTGGAGACCGTTGGAAAGAGGTCGAATAATGTAAGTACATGTAGATTAACATTACCTATGTTTACATATAGTTTCAACTCTCAAAAAATATGGAAGAAGCTAATATAAATTATAATAAGTATGGCGATTTAAACTTTAGATATAGTATTACTATAGTATTATAAGTAATTATAGGTACTAGTGATGTAAATGATGCCAGTCAAATTTAATTCCAGTCTCAATCTCAGTTACCTAAAGTCTCTACTCGGTTCGGGCTCGTTTTGTTAATATCTCGACTCGGCTCGGGCTCGTTTGGCTAAAGTCTCATCTCGGCTCGGACTTGTTTTTTTTTCGAAAATAAAAGTCTCGGCTCGGCATCAAAAGGCTCGGTATTATTTACATCACTTGATGACATTTACATTATTATTCACTGAATAACGAAGTTGGCGCAGATAATTTTTTTTAAATTGATGTGAATGTGAAATATATAAAAATTAGCATTTCGTCTCGATTATGTTTTGTAAGAGTCTCAACTCGGTTCGGGCTCATTTGGCTAGAGCAGTGTTTCCCAACGGGGTCCCTACCGCCCCCCGGGGGGCGGTAAGGGGGCGATTTCAAGGAGGGGGGCGTTTGGGGAGCAATTTGTGAAGATTTGTGTGTATATATATATTGTTTTTTTTTGTCCCCGAATTACACATGTATAGATATGTAATACATTATTACTAATAATAGCTCTGTTCAGTGTGCACAATTTAAAACTAGGTCATATATAATATAATGCTAATTATTACTATATTATATAATACTATTACCTAATTTACAATAACATGCATTCATATTTCCCACTTTAGTTCTCACGGTCACTGACATTTAATTTCTGAAATGAATGTGCCGCCCGCTACATATTTTTTCGCCATATCATTTCATTTGAGTTAAATAATTGAATATGATAAGTTAATTATACAAAAAGTGTTATAGATTTTTTGGTTAGTTTGAAATATTAATAATATAATATTATAAGGATTGCATATGAATTAGCAACAAAATAATACTAATAATACTAATTCACAATAACTCTTGCATTCATATATCCTACTTTAGTTCTCATGTTCGCAAGTCACATATTTGTTAGTTTTCTATTTTTTTTTGCTACTTCGCAGATCCCCATATAATAATACAATAACCAATTATATATATTTTATATAATAAGTATGCCTAACAAGAAGAAGTGCCGTCAGTATTCTGTGGAATATTTGAAATTTGGATTCTGTGAATCTATTTTGAACAACAATAAACCGTATTGTCTTATTTTAGCAATAAAGAGTTTAGCAATGAGGCTATGAATCCTTCTAGATTAATTGACCATTTCAGTAAAGCGCATCCTGATAAGGCTAGTAAACCTATAGAATATGTTGAACTGTTGAAAAATAATTTATTTCAAAGAAATACAATAAATAATTGTTTTTCAAAAGTTACAAATACCAATAATATATTATATTATATAGTATACTGGATTAAAATTATCCTATAAAATTGCAAAGTTGATAGAAAAAAGGGCAAACCTCATACTATAGGTGAATATTTAATAAAAGCTGTAATAAAAGAAATTGCAGCAGAATTAAATGAAAATGCTAAAAAAATTATTAATTAAATTCCTTTAAGTAATACTATAAATGTAATTGATGAAATGAGTGACAATATTGAAAATAAATTGTATAACTATTTAAAAGAAAACCAATTCTCTATGCAAATTGATGAGTCAACATTGCGAAATTCTGAGTCATTATTATTATATTATGTTCGGTTTATTTAAAATGGAGAGATGAAGGAAGATTTATTATTTTCCAAGCTAATTATTAATTATAAAGGACTTACTGTTTATGAAGAAATTAAGAATTATTTTGAATTAAAAAGTATTTCACTAGAACATTTGGTAGCTACAGATGGAGCACCTTCGATGATAGGAAAATCTAGTGGAGTGGTATATCGTCTGAAAAAATATAACCCTTCACTATTCTCAATCCATTGTGTAGTGCACAGGCAACATTTTGTAGCTAAAGAGTTGAGCGTTAAATTAAACCACTCTTAACATAATACTTTAAACAAAATAATAAGAACAGTAAATAAAATAAAACGAAGTAGCCTATAAGAGAGTATGTTTTCAAAATTATGTGATCACAATAACGAGAAATATAATCATCTTCTATTGCACACTGAAGTCCGATGGCTGTCAAAAGGAAACTTTCAGGCAAGGTTCATAAATTGTATTCTTCAATTTTGGAACATGTTTAGACAATCGATGTTGGGTTAAGTTGTATGGAGAACTAAAGAATATAAAATATGATCTGGCTTATGTAAGTGATATATTCGAACATTTTAATATCAATAATACATATTTACAAGGTTATTATATTATATTTATATAATAATTTGGATCTATCCCTATAATTATTATAGTATAGTATAATATAATATTTCATATTATGTATTTTAAAATATAATTGGATTATATTATTAAATATATATAATTAAGTTTTATATTATGTGAAATATAAATTCAATATTACATTTTATATAGATAATGATTTAAATCTCGTGAAAGTAAAGAGTATTATGTGTACATTTATAAAAAAAGGTTGAAATCTATAAACAGCAACTAGGAAGAAATTAATTGCCTCATTGTCTCCGATTACAAGACATATATAATGAACAAGATATCAACGAACATGATAAACTGGAATATATTTCACACCTTAACATGCTAATAGAGAATATGAATACACGATACCAAGATTTAATTAAGCTTGACACCTACCACCATTATTACTTTCACCATTAGATTCTGACATTACAGATTTTCCTCTAATTATACAAGATAATATAATAGAAATTCAATGTAATGATGAATATAAAGCAGAATTTAAAGCTATTGGTTATGTTTCATTTTGGGTAAAGTATGGAATTATTTATCCAGAAATTTTAAATATCTAAAGCTGTATTTGGTGGCATTTCCTACGTCATATTTGGTAGAAAGAGGTTTATTGAATTATTTATCTTTAAGAATATGTTATAATATTATGTACTTACAGATTTTAGCGCTGTTATGAATATATTAACACAATCAAGAAACCATTTAAAGATAATAAATAGAGGAGATTTGATATTATACTTAACAAATATTGAACCAGACATAGAAGAAATATTAACATATCATCAACCACAAGGATCACATTAATATTTATATCATATTATTATTACACTAAATTCTGTTTATACTATTTAGCTTATATATAATGTATACATTATAAATAATGTATTATTAATTATAATAGGGTGGGGGGGGCGAAATTTTTTTTATATATAAAAGTGGGCAATTTGAAAAAAAGGTTGGGAATCACTGGGCTAGAGTCTCGACTCGGATCGGGCTCGTTTTTTTCTCCGAAAATGAAAGTCTCAGCTCGGCATCAATAACTATAAGTCTCGGCTAGGCATCAAAAAGCTCGGCATAATTTACTGCATCACTGCTAAGTAATATATCATAAAGCATAAGCATAGAATTATTAAACATAATATGCAATTCTATAATTCACTAATCTTTTAAATTGTATTGTAATTATGTTCATACAATAATATAATAATTTGTATCCGTTTTCATATCCTTTTATTTTCTACCACACTAATACTTTGTATTCACTTACGTCAGGTTTTATAATCAAATAATGTGAATTTTTATATATTATATATATATATATATATATATATATATATATATATATTAGTAATTAGAATCACAATAATATAATTGCTTTTGTAAGGTACACACACTTTTAAAATTAGGGTACAGCGAGTTCCTTTTTTAGGGTGTACGTAAAGTCCCCATAGCCGTACCCTAATTAGGGTTCAATTTTAATAAATTTGACCAGTACCCTAAAAATGATCATACTATACCCTACATAATTATAGCTGGTTGTACCCTAATTATATGATACCGTGTACCCTAATTCAATTGTATGATATGTATCATAATTTAATTACATGATATGTACATTTAATATTCACGTACCCTAATATTTAACATAGCTGTACCCTAATAAATATATAGAGTATACCTTAGTGCATTTAACAGTCATGTACCCTTATATTTAACATATATGTACACTAATAAATATACATATATAATATATATTATATATATTATATATATATATATATATATATATATTGTACCCTAGTGATTTAAAAGTCGTGTACCCTATTTAGTGTACATGGTAAATTTGTGTGATATTTTAACGATCTGTACCCCATAAATTGAGTTCGCTGTACACTAATTTGTAACAGTGTATACACTACCTATAGGTACATATACACTACCTGTACACTACCTATAGGTACATATACACTACCTGTACACTACCTATAGGTACATATACACTACCTGTACACTACCTATAGGTACATATACACTACCTGTACACTACCTGTAGGTACATATACACTACCTGTACACTACCTATAGGTACATATACACTACCTGTACACTACCTATAGGTACATATACACTACCTGTACACTACCTATAGGTACATATACACTACCTGTACACTACCTATAGGTACATATACACTACCTGTACACTACCTGTAGGTACATATACACTACCTGTACACTACCTATAGGTACATATACACTACCTGTACACTACCTATAGGTACATATACACTACCTGTACACTACCTGTAGGTACATATACACTACCTGTACACTACCTATAGGTACATATACACTACCTGTACACTACCTATAGGTACATATACACTACCTGTACACTACCTATAGGTACATATACACTACCTGTACACTACCTATAGGTACATATACACTACCTGTACACTACCTATAGGTACATATACACTACCTGTACACTACCTATAGGTACATATACACTACCTGTACACTACCTATAGGTACATATACACTACCTGTACACTACCTGTAGGTACATATACACTACCTGTACACTACCTATAGGTACTACGTGAGAATATCATTATAATTTATTAATAAATTACCGAATAAAGTACTAATAATAAATACAAATAAAGCACTATATTATAACATTACGTGTGACATTACTATATAATATATGATCTAAATTACAGAATAATAGTATACTATTATATTACATATATATATATATATATATATATATATATATATATATATATATGTGTAATATTAATTACATATTTTATTAACTAATACAATAAATATACACAAGTGAGAAATAAATAAATAATGTATATACTGTATATACTGTCTATAGACAATATTAAGTAAGTGTTCATATAATAAATAAATATATATAGCTATGGTAGGTATAATTAAAACAAGAATAATGTAAATATAGCTAAATATTGGTGCACTTAATTAGTGTTAATGTATGCTACGTGTGATTGTACTTACGTGGGTTTACATATTATTTTAATATCACTATATAACATTCTATTTAGGTATGGGATATATAGTTCGGATGCAACCAAAAACCACCATATTATGTTTAAGCTGTGTAATATTATAATTTGAATTAAATTAAGTACTCATTAATATATTCCACGTTATTCTATATATATATATATATATATATATAATATTATCAATATTAAAATATTTCATTTGAAAATGATGTATAGAGGTGTACATATGTATACTTACAAATGAGTTATTCGTAGATGTATAACATTATATTTAATATCCCATATTCTAATATATTTTCGACTAATTATTATTTGCACAAATAAAAATGGTTAGGGGTAGGTATTTTCCAGAATTAATTACAGATTTGTATGTTTAATTACAAAATTAATTATTTCAAGAGTATAGTTTCCTACCTTCCTATGTATCAAAGCTACCATCATAGAAAATAACTGGCTATTCATGTGATATCCGATTAAACTTGAAGAGGGTCGATGTCGACTACAAATCACAAAGATATCTTTCAGTATTTCTGCTGCATCGATGTGGAATAAGCTACCTCTGGCGATAAAAAGTGCTGCTTCCATTTCAATCTTCCGCAAAAGACTGAAGAAACATATTTTATTATAATTATTTTTTTAAACAATATTTAATTACACTTTAGAGAATTGTTTCCACTATTATTTAAGTGTCTACATAAACTAGTATTATTATTAGTATTGTTATTACATCTCAGTGATGAGTCATCATATGAGTCATCAGTGATGACCTAAATATGACGTCACGTGAGTCCTATAGGCTAACACCAGTCCCTGCATGTAGTGCTGCAGTAGATCTTAACTATACCGCGGTGTCAGTAATAGGTTATATGCCCTATAGGTTATGGGGTATTAACTGTTTAAGCAATGTAACCTGCTGATGTATGCAACGTGTATCATGCTATATATATACATAATATGCTATAGAATGTGTTAATTTGTATTACAATGCAATGGGGGCTGCTTATGGATCTTGTCGAGAGGGCCTAGTCAGTATTGATGAACACATTTTATATCTATAAATTCTGTTGTTTGAAATATTGGTTTTTGTTATGGTAGAAAGCTTAGTTTGTTTGATTATATATGTAGTGTATGTAAATCTCCATGTTATAGTATATATATATATTATATATAATATATATAATAAAACTATTCGTAACTTTTTATATAATCATTTCTATATAATATATTTAGAGTACTTTCTATTATTTTCCAACGTAATTATAAACACCATCGACTACTTTTATCTTTACATATATCGCTGATATATCAACAGTACGTTATCTTATTTCCTACTGTACTTCTATATAAGAACACGAACTAGTGTTTCATAGTCAACTAGTTGTACACGACCTATTAGGATATAATTATCGGGTCTGCGATATCCATATTCGTACGATTATTGTTTGTACACACACATATATATATATATATATATATATATATATATATATATATATATATACTATAGTATAGTATAACATATATACCTACTAAACGGCGACATATACATCTAATTAGTTTACTTGTTTACT
The DNA here is from genome assembly GCA_964019155.1 of Osedax fenrisi. Taxonomy (NCBI): domain Eukaryota; kingdom Metazoa; phylum Annelida; class Polychaeta; order Sabellida; family Siboglinidae; genus Osedax; species Osedax fenrisi. The sequence goes on from OZ025239.1 coordinate 39,675,245, forward strand.
AAAGTACACTCCCGGGGTACACCCATTAACTCCCATATATAAACTATCGCCATATATTGAAATGACTTGTTGCATTCATCTAAGTTCCTGGATGGGATGAAAGGACTCCACCGAAATAACAATAACAAGATCATATACATCATGTTACGGAATAGTATCCTGCACAGCACTCCCTATATAGACGATGGGTGTTACACCTACGTGTTATCATCTACCGTCACGCATCACTGGGTTTAGATACGCGATTGCGTAACTGTATGGAATGTCGCTACAACTCTAGACGGTGTTACAACTAGTCTACTGTACTATACTATACGATACTATAATAATGACTACCATTATGTAATACTGGAGACTTGCCAGGCGTATTCGGCTGCACAAATATAATCACATCGTTAATAGTATACCCTGCCGTATATATGTTCTATTATATAGAATATATCATATATGATATATATATATATATATTAAGTATATATACTGTGTACGAGATTGATGTAATATAGTAGCACTCATCAATATATATGTAGAAATAATATATGACTTCCTAATAGATAATATATATATATTAGGGGAAATGTTGCTAATACGGGCCACTTTATATGTTACAAATAACTTTTTTATTTATGATTAGAAATTAATGAAATTGTATCATAATTTAGATATTATATATTTCTATAATATTACAATTTTAATTTGTGTAATACTGTTATATATCGACTAAAATATACCCGGCCCACATTGCAAGCTAGTGTGTGTATATGTGTGTATGTATATGTGTGTGTATATGTGTGTGTGCGTATCACTGTGTGTGTGTGTGTGTATGATTATATATATACATATATATATATATATATATATAGATTATTGTTGTGTGTGTGCGTGTGTGCATGTACGACGTACAATGTACGTGTGGGTGGTTGTGTGTGTATGATTGGCAATCGTGCGAATAATTTGTCACCAAAATTCATCATAATTATATGCGGAATGAACGTCATATAAGGCGTATTATATACCTGTCAATCAAGCTCGAGTCGTATTATAATTATATTTATATACACATATCAATACTGAACGTAGGACTTGCGACGTAGGTGTGTGACATACTTAACTATACCAACTTTCGCTTATCCATTCGTAGACTTAGTTTCACATGGCGAGCATAGCAGCTTTATTATAGCCTTATATAGACATGTGGATAACTCAACTCCACATAGGTAGTAGTAGTAGTATACGACATGGACTTCTTAATACATAGCATACATTCCGGACGACGCGATATTACGTACATTTACAACCTGGTTTAAGCTACTACATTATTAGTAGGGTTGTATGTACGTTATGTATATGTACTTATATAGCTGAAGATTGAAAATAATATAGGTCTAATAAACCTACTTATATATATAATACCATATACAAATAGAGCCTTAAGTGTATAGATTAGTACATAATATAAATAAGGCCTTTTACAATAGATACGATACTTGTAGGTGCACATTTTTCCTTCGACTTTTTTCTTCATATTTCCTAATCTCCCCCCGATAATCGCGATGACAACAACAATACGACTACCTGGCACCGCCCACTTTACTGTGTATACACATAGTTGTAGCTATCGTAAACAAACTCACACTCGTATATGCTCATACGATGGCTATGTAGATATACGTGTGTGTGGGTGTTTATGTGTGTGTGTGTATGTGTGTGTGCGCCTCATCGATATAAAGAAAGTTGTTTCTTCATATATACATCTTTCTTTATATCGATGGTGTGCCTATAGGCGTCACTATGTATATGTATAATATCCCATACGTATTGAATTATGTAATAATGTGTATACGTTATGCTATGTCATACGTTATGTCATACGTTATGGCCATAGAGCTAGAGAACTTTCTCTCTAGGTCTATGGTTAAGCCCCACCCCTTTACTCGTGGTAGGTCTATGTTTAAGCCCCACCCCTTGACTCGTGGTAGGTCTAGCCACGCATGCGCTATATAAAAACTAGATTATACTACACGTCCTATAGGCAAAGGTATGCGGTGGTTTCTACTTTTAAACGATGTTCTTTCCTTCTATTGGAAATAGAAAGTTTACGTGACAAGGACATGCTTGTCCTTATATTTAAACACAATCGATATATTTCAATTGTTTTACTCTGATTATATTTACATTATAGTTGGTGTGCTGTACAACCAATACTAGGATTGGCAATCCAGCAGCTGCTTATGATCATGTAACTTATCATGATTATATTACTCATTGAAATTCGATATGTTACTCTGGAATTTAAAATAATATATTTATATTACTACATGTATAGTATTACCCATTAGCAGGCTATTAACTATTACCAAATGGCTTAGATAATACTATAAATATACTATTATAATGAAATATTATGACTATTATTATTTCACATAATATATGTGATATTAATGATGTTATTGGGTTAAATACGTATACGTAGCGTTTATTTTATATAATGAATTAATTGTATTTAATTATATATAATAATATGTATTTTATGTATATATTTTATAAGGAAATATATTTCCTTATTAAGTATTATTAAGATTAAAAGTCAATAATTGTAAAGATATATTATACTTATACCAATCAGATGTTAATTAATGTTACAATAAGAGAAATAGGATAAATATAACCTACCCAATATAGGATAAATATGATCACATATATCTATATGATACATAAATACTATAATTATATTCCTTATACAACTACATATACATTATCTCACTACGATGAAACGATTGTTTATGAAGTCTATAAAAGGATTCAAAAATACCTTTACGTAGATAATATAGTGGTCAGTGCATTGCATACATAGAAACCTATATTAGGATAATGTAGGATTAGTAATACAGTAATGGATATACGAAACTGATATTATATTGAGTTAAATCATAAATGTATGGGTCAATAATGAATCAATATATATATATTTATATACAGGTATACTAATATATACCCTATATACGATATATACCACACGAATACTACATCTCAATTCAATGATTAAATAGATGTGTGTGTTTGTTATGTGTGTCTAAAAATAGATATAAAATAAACAATTTTGATTGGTTAGAAAATACCAGGATACAACACGGATATTCGATAAACTTTCTAAGCATTATTGCTCAATATTATATTAAAACAGGTTTGTTAATATATAGATAATACCAAATATTAGTTTTATATAGTATAATATTGATTATTATTATATTACTTAATTTTGATAACATAATAATTTGTCACATATGTCACAACGATTTGGTGACAGTGTTTGAAGTTTATTTTATAATATTGATCTTTTATTTTCTGTATTTACAATAGTTTGTGAGAAGTGTCATATTTATTCATTATTAATTTTATATGTTGGATACATATATAAAGAGGTAATATCTATTTACATACATACGTTAGTTTTAAAGTTCATATATGGCATAAAATACGTGATATATTAAAAATTTATATTCATAATAAATTTCAAATTTTAATTTTATTTTATATTTAGGAACTAAAACTCATAATGTCGAGCCGATACAATAAAGGAAAGGGAAAGGGAAAGCGAGCCCAAAGAGCAACTTCAAATGTCTTCGCTATGTTCGACCAAGCTCAGATATCTGAGTTCAAAGAAGCATTTAAAATGCTTGACCAAAATAATGATGGATTTTTGGATAAAGAAGATTTACATGACGTTTTAGCTTCTCTTGGTTAGTAATTGTAATAAGTAAGTTCAATATTCTCTCAAATAGTCACATATATATTACATATATATATACATATATTAAACATGAGTAATTAATAGTAGCCTATATATTTATTCTATTACGATTTTTTTATAATAAAATTTTTTTTAATATAAATTCTGTACCAACTAAATTCACTGTTATAATATATACAGTATATAATATACTTAATAATATTATCTTACTAAATATATAACAGTGAATTTAGTTGGTACATAATTATTATTTAATTTTTTACAGTTGTGTCCATATATATATATATATTCCATATTATAGTATACAATAGGGTTACAATATGAATTCGACACATTTAACAATACATATATAATTTTGTTGAAACAAGTCCCCCCCACAATTAAATATTCTATGAAGATTCACTTGATATTATGGCTGGCATTCTTATTTCAACCTAATTATATATATATGTGTATTTAACTGTACTGACTTCCTATGGTTACCATTCAATGCATGTCCAAATATATAATATAATTTTAATTTACTACTATTAGATGCGTTAAAAAACAAATTTAAAATTAATTAAGACATTCAAAATATTCTATAACATATATTGCCATATTAAAAATGTCAACACAAATACAAACTTTTGATATATATAATAACAGATATATTTATATATATATATACCATATTATAGTATAATATATATATTTTTTTGGTATTTGTATAACATTTTCCATATGAATGTCAACGAGTTATAGCCGCAGTTAATTAAAAATAGAATCATGTGAGCTCTTTAAATAACCAAAGATGCGGTTCTAAATACATCGGGAAATTTCGTATACATTTTATCTGTTCATTATTAATATACTTTATAGTAATATATATATATTTAGATAGAATTAGCGATATAGTTATCAAGTTTGATATTTTTTAAATAGTAATGAATATTATAAAACACATTTCTAGAATATATAATTCAAACACATAAACAAATAAAATGTATAAGCAATTTCGAGATCACTATTTAAGGGCACAATGCTATTTTATTGTTGGATATCTGCGGCTATAACGCTCATTCCCAAATGCTGACATCTATGAAATTTTATAACATATTGCTATATTGTTCAAAAATAAACTTTTGATTCGCTCAATCATTTATAGATTATTGCTAAACTATTTCTATATATATATATAGATTACAAATAATTAAGTTGTATTTAAATATTTAGTATCAATAGTTTAAAGGTGAAATATTTACTAAATATAAGGTATATAATTTAGATAAACAATGAATTAAATAAAATAGAAATTTAAAAGTAAAACGTTTACAGTTATGATCTGTATCCAATATGGCCCCCGTTTGTTTTGATTACGACATAAGAGGTAAAGTTCAAAATACTCGTTTGATATTTGACACACATTGTACAGTGTACTCAGTGTACATGATAAACTTGTATGGAAAATGAACATGTAGTATATGTTATAAGATATATATATATATAAATTAGCTGTTATTATAATGTTATGTAATTTTATATAATTTTAAGTAACGTTACATGTAAAATATATTTAATTTGACCTCTGCAATCGTAATCAAAACAAACGAGCGCCATATTCGATATTCTTCACAGTTACCATATAAAATATAACAAAATAGAAGCAACAATAGATTTATACTATTAATCAAGTAATTATTAATATATTATATAATACCCGCACAAGCGAAGGGGTCTACACGACCCTATTTTAGTGCCTAATAAAACGAATATCATCATCATCATAATATGTAATAGCTTAAATATAAAAATATAAACTTCAATATACATTTTATTTTAAATATATTTCAATTTCTTGTTATGAAAATTACCAATATAATAGTATAATTTATAATTATGATGAATTCATTCTAATTGGATTCAATAATCATCTATATAATATTATATAAATATTCAAATGCATTATATATTCATTAAATATTTATAATATAGATTAAATATATTAGATTTATATAAACACATTACATACGTGTATTCAAAAAGGTAAAATAAAAATGATACCCAGAAAGTCGTAAAACCGGAAATATCTTCAGGAACATATAATTTTATTGAATTTTAAAATCTATTTCATAAAGAACAATATTTAAAATAAATCATACTTATAATTACTTCGATATCATTTATTTAATTTATCTTTAATTTTGATATAATATATTTATTTATATATTATACATATATACATATTAAATGATAAATATTTGTGATTATTTTACATTAAATTATAATATGCCAACAATTATAATAGGTAAAAATCCTACTGACGCATACCTCGATGATATGATGGCTGAAGCACCAGGTCCCATCAACTTTACCATGTTCCTGACTATGTACGGAGAAAAACTAAATGGAACCGATCCCGAGGATGTAATTCGTAATGCTTTTGCTTGTTTCGATGAGAAAAATTCTGGTTAGTGTTCACAATAAATATATAATTATCTTTTCCTATTCTATCATAATATAGTTTTATTATATATCTTTTCATAATTATATTAATTATTATTATGAAATAAAATGAATTAATAATATAAATGAAATATGATTTACCTAATAATATATCATTCATATAATATAATATAAATATTCTTTTATATTCATGCACGTACATCAATATTTAAATATATCTCCATCTTCATACAAATTTCATAAGTTAAATATTCTCCATATTTGTATAATACACATTATTTTATGTTAATTGTAACTTAAATTATGTTAGAATGTCTATTTATAAATTTGAAAGTACATATTACTTATAATGGTTTTCATATAACTTTTTTTTAAATCTTGTACAAATTCAATATTTTGATTATTATTCGAAGTTCCAATTTTTTTAAATGGATATATTATCACATAACCAGAGTATAGGTAAACTAATAACCCTAATATATATAATTTAGTAAACATTTAAAATTATTAAATAATATCATGATATAGTACTAGCTTATGTATCTTTCAGTTATGTGATTAATAATAATATAAGTATTATTTCACTATGAACACTTCACTGACCTTCTAGTCTTATTAATATAAAACATTTTATATAATTCATTTTGTGTATTTTAATAATGCATTTTCATATGATATGTAAGGTATTTTTATTAGTTTATTGAAGCAATCATACATTTATTTTGTGTATAATTTTAGTTTATAATATATGTTTGTATTTGAATGATTGAATTCAATAATATAGTTAATATCATAGTTGTATATGTATTTATATATATATATATATATATATATATATATATATATATGTTCAATCAATATATATATTGTTATAAACATTTTTTTTTAAATATAAGTAAATTTCATTCAGTACATTTTTAACATATTTTCACTATGACTCATTATATTTATTATACATTCACATATTCTGTAATGAAATATAAAACTAATTAATATATCATATATTATAAATTAATATTCAATATTTTTATAAATGTTTAATTATATACATAATAATTATAAACCTATAAAGTGAAATTGAAACTGATACTGATAGATATTACTTATTTATAATTATTATTTTATGTACCAGTGAAATAATTATATTTTCCATTTGACTATATGTTATATTCTTATTTTATAGTTTTATTCAATATTTTATATTAATAAAGTGTGTATATTCATCACTTAATAAATTAAATATTATAACCTAATATAAATAATAAATCTTATAGTTAATGTATTATACTAAATTAACTTATTTTATAAATACAAATTATTTCATAAGATAAAACTTTAATCTAATGATTGTTTATTATTTGCTATATATAGATATTAATGTTTATAGCAAACTCTTCACTATTATATAATAACTTCCCATAACTCTAGATATTTATTATTATTTATACTATTATATAACATTAAAATATGACTTTTTGTTAGGTCTCCTGAAAGAAGATGACCTAAGAGAATTACTCATAACAATGGGGGAACGATTCACTGAAGAGGAGGTTTTTATAGAATAAATCAAATGTCATATATATTTACAATAAACAATAAGCAACGTTCTTAGTGTTATATTATTAGTGTTATATTATGTAAGCCTGGCTAATGATTAAAGTGAAAACCATATATGGCCTTGTACATGCACATTACATTTATTGCATTCCATTTTTGTGTTTTCTACACACTCTCAATAAGTTATCAATGGTTAATTTGCATAAATCCACTTATATTCTTAGACATTATTATCATTCTTATCAACCTATATATCTATGTATTGTGTCCATATAATTAATTCAAATGTACTTTTTATGTTATTTATCATGCAGCTATGTTCTTATTCTGTTTTCATGGATATCTATAGTGAATTATTGCACTGTGTATCTTCAATAACATTGATGATTAATACTATGACTCATTATTATGGTGTTTGATGAATAGCTCTGTGTCATTTTATGATTAAGTTCTGCAACATGTGTTATATATCAATATGTATGATTAATAATTGAAGCCATACACCAATAATAATACTACTACTAATAATAATAGGTTGATGATATGTACAGAGAAGCTCCAATCAAGAATGGAATGTTTGATTATGTTGAATTCACTCGTATTCTGAAACACGGAAAGAAAGAAAGAGATGATGGAACGAATGTGATGTAATAACCACGATAATCAGCATAATAACAACCACCAATTAAAACCACAAATATTCTCTCTATATTCAGCATTACTTCCTCCCTTCTATCACTACATATATTTAATTATATTCCAGTGTGCTTCTATTTTCGATAACATCATTCCTTATATTCCTACATTCTAAGAGATGAGTTTTCTTTTGTTTTCTTTATTATTATTATTATTATTTTTATTGTTATTGCTATTTTGGGAATAATTTTTATTAATTGATATATATATATATATTTACCATTTGTATATATTTGCTTTTTGATATTATATCCAACAATGTATTTAAAATGAAAATAAATTCTATTAATTTTATAGTATATTTATTAATTGATTGAAAATTACCTATGGTGTATTATATGATGACAAATTCCTACCTTAATAGTATTATAGTTAGTAAGTTATGGCATAGTTCATTGTGAATGCATACAGTAGTAAATATACACACACACTATATATGGTAGGACATATTTTACCAATGAGTCATTCATATGAAATAGTATTTGTGGACTTATGCTGGCATATCATTATAGAATTACAATAGAATATGATATGTGTGTTTATTATTACTATACTATATATATATCAGCTGCATTATATACTAATGATGTAAACAATTGAATAATAATCATGATGGATTAGTACTATTATATATTGTTTGATATTATAATATATTGAAATGTCATCTACTATTACTATGTATATCACTAGATTGACATTAAAACATAAATATTACCCTAAAGTAGTACCTATTTAATAAAATAATATTTAACCTTATATTGATTATTAGATATTAGTTCATTTATAAATTCCTGTATAATGTGTATACTAATATTATTTTTTATAACATGTTATATATTGATGTTGATGTATATTATTAGTTTAGTAATAATATAATTAAAGTTATCAACTTCTATAATCAATTTAATATTCAACATAATTTATTTCATTCATAGTTTTTTCTATAGTTAAGAAATGTTACTACTAACCAATGTATATTATTATTTGTATTTAATATGTTATTAGTTATATATTTTAGATATACAAATATATCATATAGTAGTTTATTTGTAGTTTATATTATTTATATATTTATATATTTATTATTTATTATGTTTATGACATATGCATTGGAACATGAATTTGAATTTATCCCATTATCAGGGAATTTATAAGATAATTATATTTAAAATTATCAATAGCAATTTATTTATTATATATGTTATATTTTTAACATAATTATTATGTATACACACCATATTAGATAATAATGTAATTAGTCGTAATTTATATGCTTTGACTTGAATTATTGTTTTAATAATCCTTGTCATAATTGTTGAAAAAAGTAGGGTAATTAGTGATTTGAAATTGAATGTTATGATCTTTATTAGGATTTTAGGTATATACTTCATGTAGATTTAGAATATTTGTATTATTCAAAACACCAATGATTACTAGTTCAAAATTAAAAATTCTATATATATAAATTTACTATTTAAAATTATTTATAATCTTTTAAATTTCTGTGTATTTTACTATATTATTAGTGTTTTGATAGTACATATATATATATATATATATATATATATATATATATATTAGATATATATACCTATATATATGACAACAAATAATTTTATGATGATGATGATGATGATATTGAGTTTATTAGCACTAAAATAGGGTCATGTAGACCCCTTCGCTCGTGCGGGAAGAAAATAATAATAAAATAATAGTAATACGATAATAATTTGATAATAATATACATTCAATATACAACGGAAAAACAATAATAAACAATATAAAGGACTATTATATACTACAGTCTGCATTGATATGGTGTAGTTGTATATACTACAGACTGCATTGATATAGTATAGTGTTATATAATAATAAGATAATAATAATACAATAACGATTTAATAATGATATAAATTTAATATAACACGGATACAAATAATAAGTTGGATGATTTAATGATTATGGGTAGAGAGAAAAGAAGAAGTAAGATTTATAAATCTTTTGTGGGATCTAATAGAACGAATGGTAGGAGGGAGGGAATTCCATAGGGTTGGACCGGAATTTTTAAAAGCTCTAGAATTTAGGGAAGTTTTACTAGAGTTCTGGGAGATAAGTAGAGGAGCATTTTCGTAACGAAGAGAAGATAATATAGTACGTTTTTTAATTAGATCAGAGATATAGCTAGGGGTAAAAGAATATATTGATTTATATTATGTATAGTGTTTTATTAATTGAACTATATGTATTTATTAAATTATGACTATTCATTATCAACATACACAGTCACTATGGAGTACTGTGAAGTGCCATGTCATAATTACATCACTATTATAATACTCTACTTGTTAACTTAGAATGAAAATAATGATATAGAATTATATTACTCATATCTATATATATATATATATAAGTATATGCTAAATGTGGATATTGAGATATGATATCAGATCTATTCACAGTAAATGAATCATAATTATACTTATTCTAATAAGGTAGATTTTTAGATGAAACTTTTTAAGGGTAAGAATACTTATACTATATATATAGATATCTATTATACTAAATTAAACATCATGTTAGGCATTAGACATATATGGTATATTTTTTTCTAAATTTTTCACAAAAATTATTATTGAACACCCTAAAATGACCTAAAATTATATTAATAAATAAAGATGTCCATATCTTCTATACCATAAGAGGAAATTAAACCAGTTTTTTTTGGGGAATATCGATAACATTGGCAATTATATTCATTACTACATTTTTATATTTATTTTGAGTAATCATTATTTGTAAAAATATTAGAAAGTGGATGTATACATTCCATTTTAATTACATTGTTATTATTCAGTTAATTCAATGACGAGAAGTATTTCTTTCTCTCTCTCTCTCTCTATATATATATATATATATATATATATATATATATATATATATATATATCTATATAATTTATAACTTATATTCATAATATGTATTACATTTATCAAGTTCTTGCATATATATAATTATATAATTCAATAACTAACAAAAATATAATTAATACTAATTCAGAGAATTGTTTAGTATTGTATTGAGTCTATACTATTGACATTTAAAAATGAATATTATACATGGTACACTTATATGTGCTTATTATGAGTTATAATGTATGACTCATAATGACTGCGTTAGAACAATTGTTGGGAAGGACATAGGAAACGATCGTGGATGACCTATCTTGATGGACGTGAATATATTTCCATTGTTTATATATTAATATTATATATATATATATATTAATATATATATATATATATATATATATATATATATATATATATATATATTAATATATATATTATTATTATTATTATTTATTTGAGTCAGACATAAACAGTCCATAGATAAACAAAACAAAAAAAAATTAAATACAACTATACAACACATATCTATATATATAAGTATATAATTACAAATAATATATAGTTAAAAAAACAATGATGTACACCATGTTTTAAATATTGACGACGGGCGAGAAACATTATATAAATATATCATTTTAATAATATAATTGTCAGATAATTTAACACGATTATATAGTGAGTAATACGACTTACGTAATTTTATAATAATATTATCGACATTATCATATAGGTACATTTCGGATGCACTGCATCTAGGTTTATAGCCAAGGGATATGCGATATGCATTATTATATGCTACTTGAATTTTTTTAAAGTAATATATATATATATATATATATATATATATATTAATATATATATATATATATTAATATAGTAAATATAATATATAAGAATATGTTATTCGTATAATATATAACTATTCACGTTATATTACTTTATTTTATATTGAGGTAAAGTAGGTATAAATTATAAAATACATTTTTGATTTACAAATAAATAAAATTCTATAAAATATTTTCAAACTGTTATGTCACGGGATAAAAGTTATCCATTATCGGGTTAGGCTATTAATTATAATTTTTGATATTTTAGAAATAATATTGATGCGGTTGGCTCAGATCTCCTTGCTGTTCAAATATCCACACTCTCCCTATACCCAATATGGTAACATCATACACGTTAGTATAGTACACATTAAGATGTGCAATTGTTAACTACCTATAGGTACGATTGTTTACATTAACGACGTGAATATGAACATATAGGTTGCTATATATAACAATTGTAGTATTTAAATATTAGTCAGTTCATACCCATCAAGATTATCAAAACTATACTTATAGAGGTAGGATATTATATTATTCTGCTTATAAAATTAGAAATTATTGTGATTTTAAAATAGTATTTAATCTTTTTATTCGATAGATAACGGGGGACCCCCGTCGGGGGTCCGTATTCGGTACCCATGTCTGAATACGCACACCCTGTGTTATAATATGGACACCATATATACCACTAGATAAACTATATATTATTGATGAAGCAATCAGATAAATTACAATTACATTATTTATAATTATTTTTATGAATAATTTAATATAATTTAATTAGTAATTAATTTATTAATTTTTATTAATTAATAGTACAAGTTCAAGTATTTAAATAATAACATTTTTAGATTTAGCTTCATTGGTGGTATTAAATATTATAACGCACGCGATTTTTATGAAAATTAGAATAGTTCACACTATGCGCGCTGACTGGTTATAGGGTGTCCGTATTAAGACATCTAGAGTTTCCGTATTAGGTAATTATATGACATCTAGATATATGCTTATAACTTAATTAATATTTGATAACAAATATAGCCATTATGTATATAATGTTTAGAATGTTTTAGTTTTTAATAATATATTGTTGTTTTATATCGATACATTTGTATATCCTTGAGAATGTTTTAAATTGACATTTTTTATATAAATTTAAAAACGTAATAAAAAAATCAGTTTATTGGATATATCAGCACTATTTTTAATAATAATAAAAAATACTTATTTAGATTATTATGAATATTTTATTCATTTGACATTTTTTTTGTAGGATTTATGGTTTCTGAGATACCGAGAGTATCCGTATTCGGGCACTGTCCGTATTCGATTACTATCCCCTACTGATATATTTATCTGTATATGAAATATGTCACCACTACTAAGCATATCTATCCCACTACCAACAATAATATATATATATATATATATATATATATATTAATGAGTGAATGAAATCAGTTTATAGACATACGACAAACAATTAATTGTTGGTCCTATAGAACCTGCTATGTAGGTATCATACATCTATGGAGGATATATATATTATCGTTATTTTTAATTAAGTATACGTCAATAATAGTATTAATATACTTGAAAATTAACAATTGTTATTAAGTTTTATTTATATTTCATATATTATAAGATACCTATATATGTAGGTATACCTACATATATGTAGTACATACCTACTTATTATGTACATACTAAGTACAAATTGTCCAACATGAAGATAACATAACGCCTAAATATTTTATACTTTCGGAAGAAATTATACAACCTATATTTTAAAATAAATGTAATGACGAATAACGGATAACATAAAAGGAACTGGAAAGGGAACGGTTAAATATTAAAGGAACTGAAAGGAAAGGATACCATAAAAGGAACGGAAATGGGAGCGGATGGTTCTAAAAAAGGAACTTTGCCCAATACTGTTTGTATTTAACTTGCAACCAGCGGGTGATATCTCTCTTGTGTGGTAACATTTGTTCATAATAAACGTGATTATTGCTATTATACACTTCATTTTCCCGGGTAATATGTTCTCGAACCCCTAAAAGGGTATTTTATAAGTGTAGGGTATAGGACCTATTATTTAATTTAAATGCTTCTATTGTGTAATCAACAATGCCTATTTATTTCATTTATAACATAATTAAGCTTTAAATAGAAACTCATAATAATACATAATATTAGCAGTAATAGTAAAATAAATGATGCAACTTTATAATACGAATAGCTCATATAGAATGGCAATGCAGACGCAATCATTAATCCGATTGGTCAACATGTCATACGCGTATGACATCCCAACAGCGACAAGCAAATACTAGAAATAATTCATTTAATTTAAATAACAATATAATTTATATGACAATTTAGTTAGTAATTCTAATTATAATTATAATGATGATACTTTAAAGTAATGTACAAAAAATTAGAATAATATACGCTAATATAGAATATATATATAAGTATATATATATATATATATATATATATATATATATATATATATGTGTGTGTGTATAATAAATAAACAAATGAAAACAACGTGCCTTGCATATCATATAATAATAATAATAATAGCGAAATATATAGTCTGCTTATAAACGATAAATTGTACTAAACAAATGGTACGAGTTTAAGTGGTGTGTAAAGTACAACGATTACGGACAGAGAAATCATTAACGACCGAGTAAGCGGCGAATAGGGCGGGGGGCCGTGGTATATCTACGCGGCTATCGCGGACCGAGACGGCATCTTCAGAGATCCGGGCGCTGCACCGCAGGATAGCGACGTTACCGCCGGTTGTCCGCACGTAATGGGCGCCGCCGCCGATTTAGGCCTGTAGAGTTTGTGTCCGCTAGAGCTCTGCTCGGCGAACGTGAATCGAGCGGTACTGCCCTCTAGTATGGCCGCGGGGCAAGGTTCCGCCACCTTCTTGACGAACTCCTGCCGGTATTCGGTGCCACCCTGGAACGGGGCGTCGGACCTAACTCCTCGGTCATTGGGTCGCATGCTTTGGGTAGGGTTGGCGCCCGGGTGAGAGTGGTAGTTGTCCTGGTAGCTGGTTTGACCTTGGAACGGACCCTCGGGCGGCTTGTAGTACGGTTGCAGCATGGGCGGAGGTCTAGCGTCTAAAGCCCACTTCCTGAAGTCGTCCGAATAGTTGGTGGTTCCCTCGAACTTGGTGGGTTCCGACTTCCGCTGAGCCGGTCGTGAGATGTTCACCTTACACAGCGGTTTCTTGTTGAAGGCTGACTGAGCCGTGGTAGAGAACAACATCTCCCCCTGGGGACGCTGGTAACAGTCGGGGTGCGGTACAGTGGGTCGTTCCGTTGGCCATTTAATATAATCACCGCGTTGCGTGGTGTCAGCCTGGAAAGGGGCGTCACTCCTGTAGCCGGCCCCGGTAGGCTTAAACGAGGTGGTGCGGCCCACTTCTTTAGGCACGTAATCCGCCCGGTAGTTAGTCACGTGCTCTAGTTTCGCCTGATTCGGCCGGTAGTCGGCGTCACGCTTGGCCGGTCGCTTCTCTAGCGGATGTTTCACGTACTCGTCACGGTAGCCGGTTCGATCTCGAAACTCGCCGCCCACTCGTACGGTCTCAGTGGGTTTACACGACGCCCGCACCGGTCCGGCGTCGTGGCGGTGGTAGTCGTGGGCGTAGTTAGTCACGCCCTCGAACGGCTGCGACGGTACCACGTACTCGTTGCGGGCGGTCTCACGGACCGGCTCCAATGGCCACTTCCGGAAGTCGTCCGAGTAGTTAGTGGCTCCCTCGAACGGGCCGGCGGCTATCTTAGCGGGTTCCGGCTTCTTGGACGACGTCTTAGCGATGGGCTTCTTGTTGTAGGCGGTCTTCGAGGTAGTGTTCCAGTCGACGGTACCCGAGGGAGTTTTGTAGGAGTCGTTAGGGTCGCGTACGAACGGACGCTCCGTGTTCTTCCAGCGTACGTAGTCGACGCGTTGGGTGGTGGCGTCCTGGAACGGGGCGTCGCTACGGTAACCGCCATTGGTGGGTTTGAATGACGTCGGTTTGCCGCCCTAAGTAGTAATGTAGTGTTTTAATCGCCAGGTGACGCGTTATCTCGCGAGTCTAGGATGTGATTTTGGTAACATGGACAGTTGTATAGATCCATCAATGAACACTATGTGGACAAGCGTTGTATGTTAACGTACGTAATACGTATAAACTGACTGTCCACCGCCATACGGTAATGCAATTACCGACATTCTACAGCAACAACTATAGTTGTTGCCTATATATAGCCTATAGGCTAGTATTGTACTACGAGAACTAAATGACTAATACTTGGGTGGTAAAACATAAAGTCTTGTGTATATAATTAATACTTTATTCGATATAGGAGACCTATCGATATTGGAAAGCGTCTAATTAATATAAAAAATTATATAATTATTTAGTTATAGTATTATTATTGATTGCACGCACGCCTATATCCCCACGCTGACGAGCTGATTACCTGTTTAAGCACGTAATCTCTTTTGTAGTTAGAGATGTCGTCGATAGGAACTTTACTAGGGTTCCATTGCGCTACCTCTTTTATCGTCTTCTCGGGTAGTGCGTGTTTTACATATTCGGACCTATGTGTTCGGAATAATACATAACAATAATAGTAATTAAGTGTGGCGAAATGTACTATAAGAATATATATATATATATATATATATATATATACATTATTACTGAATTATTTAAATAGAATTACCACCGAAACTCGATAATACGAATACCGGAAGTTAATCGAGAGCGAGAGAAGTAATCTATTCGCGCGAGTACATCTCGCTAGATAACGAGAAATATCTCGCTCACTACCACCACCAGTGGGCGGGGCGATATCCACCGTCCACCCCACCGATGTCACCATGTAATCGGGGCCGTGTCTATTACGCGGCTACCATTTGAAGTATTAGTATACTATGGTATACCTACTCGATGATGGGCGAGGCTATGTAAAGCTACACTTAGTGTTGCATAGCGATAGCGTTATTTAAAAAATAACGGTAATAATGTGCAAACTCAGCTAAATAGGAAGTGAACTCGTTAACCTTACTTGTTTACATTAAAACATACAACTATCAACTTCTTTATCATTACAGATGGGAACATACAAACAAACCGAGATAGTTCGTGATATCGCTCATCACCACCGCTAGATGGAGTTATATCGCGATCACAACACGTACACACACATACCTATATCCTATACATACCAGTAAGGTATACCAAAAAAGTAATAAATATACATTTTTTCGTGCTTGTTTTAACGCCACCCAATTAAAATTCAGGTAATGAGCAACCATTAGCAACTAACCCATTATATATTGAATCAAGGATGGAACTGATCAACCCGATACTTTTTCTCTAGCAATATACTATTTATAATTGATGTGTTATATCTTATGCTATGTATTACCTACTAACTTTATGTTTTATGTGAAAGTATCGGTATACCGGTACCGACACATGAATGAATGAATGAATGAAATCAGTTTATATAGACAATTGTCTAAGGAGGATCATTGAAAGCTATAAGTAGCTTTATTAAGTCGATACCTCCATAGTATATGAATATAATAGCTTTGGGACATTTATACAATAATAATAAGACTTGTGTACTAGAATTCAATATAATAAGAGTAAAGAAATATATATAAAGAGAATAATAATAATAATACAAATAATGTCCCTCAGCGTATTTCATCATGTTTCATCAATCCATTAAATAAACTAATAAAATAAAATGTGTTAAAACCTGTGCAAACAAATATAAAACAAAAAGTGCGAATAAAATAATAAAAAATTATTGAAATGTAATAACATAAAATGATTCAAATGGTTTAGTATATACAAATTAAAATAAAGTATGTTTAAAACTTGTGCAAACAATTATATAACAAAAAAGTGCGAATAAAATAATAAAAAATTATAAAAATATAATAACATAAATATGACCCAAGTAGTTTTAAATATAAAAATTTTTAAAATTGACGAAGATTAAAAATATTAAAAATTATTAAAATGCTAAAATATAAAAACTAATATTTATTTAAAAAGTAATTCTTTAATACTTTTTTTAATTTGTGTATATTATGTATATTTTCAGATTTTAATATATTATTACTCATTATATTATTATAGTATTTTGGGCCTTTAAAAAAAAATGCATGTACATCACAATAATCTATGTATTGTTTTCTCTATTCGTCATTTATAGGATTATGAAACAACATTTTGTTTCGGCAAAAGTGGGGAGATATTGAGCAAATAATAATAGTGGGGAAAGTAGTAGGGGGAACATAGGGGTAATAGTGGGGGACAACAAGCCTTACAAAATGCACTGCTGTATAGGCTATAGTATACAGATATATATCTATATACTATATATCTACATATCTATAGCGTGGTATACAACAGTATATTATACTATAATATACAACACTATATATTATACTATATATTATACTATATATTATACTATATTATACTATAGCCGACTATACTACACCGCTGGTATAGCAAGGTCGCCAATGCTATAGGGGTGATATCGCGACAATAACACACACCTACCTATATCACATACTGGCATCTATATACTCCTGTATAGGCTGTAGGTATACCTATAGCTTTACACGTACCTATAGGTATGCGTATTACGACCGGCTACATCCTACTGACCTATAGGTCAGTAGGATATATATATATATATATATATATATATATATATATATATATATCGATTTATATATCGTACAGCCTACTGACCTATATCCTACAGCCTACTGACCTATATCCTACAGCCTACTGACCTATATCCTACAGCCTACTGACCTATATTCTACAGCCTACTGACCTATATCCTACAGCCTACTGACCTATATTCTACAGCCTACTGACCTATATCCTACAGCCTACTGACCTATATTCTACAGCCTGCTGACCTATATCCTACAGCCTACTGACCTATATTCTACAGCCTGCTGACCTATATCCTACAACCTACTGACCTATATCCTACAACCTACTGACCTATATCCGGTTGTGTCTGCGAACGGGGCTGGAGAAGTGGTCCGTTCTACCGGTCGCATAGACTCTCGCGCCGGGCCCGCCTTGTGTGCCGGGTAGTCTAGTGTGTAGTTGGTGAGGGCTTGGAACTCGGCATCCGGGGGCTGGTACATCGGGTCGTGTATGATGCGCTGCGTGTAGGGTAGTTCCCATTTGCGGTAGTCGCCTGTGTGGGGTGCGAGGGGTTGGGTGGGGTGGGGTAGGTGGGTGGGGTAAGGCGGGTGGGGTAAGTCGGGTGGGTGGGGTGAGGTGTTGTGAGATGGGTGGGTGGGGGTGAGGTTGGGTAGGTGGCGTGAGGTGAGGTGGTTGAGGGTGAAGTGATGTGGGGTGGGGTGATATGGGGTGAACAAGGGTGGGGTGGGATGAGGGGTGTGGGGTGGTGTTAGTAAATAAGTTATTGATAGATATTTTATGTATTGATGAATCAAGGAAAAATAACGGAAAAAAAAACAGAATAAAAATAATATGAGAATAAATATAATAAAAACATATAACGAGAAAAAAGCGAACGGGAAATAACATTTTATTTGGCAGGTTAACGTAGGGGAAAGTAACTTTATACGGACAGTGCCAGAATACGGACACTCTCGGTATCTCAGAAACCATAAATCCTACAAAAAAATTGTGTAATGAATAAAATATTCATAATTATATAAATAGTCTAACTAAGTATTTTTATTTTTTAATTATTCAAAATATTGCTGATATATCAAATAAACTGATTTTGTAATACGTTTTTAAATTTATAAAAAAATGTTAACTTAAAACCTTCTCAAGAATATACAAATGTATCGATATAAAAAATAATAATATATTATTAAAAACTAAAGCATTCTAAACATTATATACATAATTTATATATTTGTTATCAAATATTAATTAAGTTATAAGCATATATCTAGAGGTCATATAAGTCCCTAATAATGACACTCTAGATGTCTTAATACGTACACCCTATAACCAATCAGCTCGCAGCGTGTGAACTTCTGATTTTCATAAAAATCGCGTGCGTTACAATTTTAATACCACCAATGAAGCTAAATCTAAAAATGTTATTATTTAGATACTAAACTTGTATTATTAATTAATACAAATTAATAAATTAATTACTAATTAAATTATGTTAGATTATTAAAAATTAATTATAAATAATGTAATTGTTGTTTATCTGATTGCTTCATAAATAATATATAGTTTATCTAGTGGTATATAGGGTGTCTGTATTATAACACAGGATGTCCGTATTCGGACACCACCGTTATATATTGAATACAAAGATTAAATACAATTTTAAAATCACAATAATATCTATAATCATATAATATTAATATATTGTAATTTTTGAATACAAATATCGAGTCATAAAATGTTAATACCATTTATTGTTAAAGTTTCCGTATTAGGTTACTTTCCCCTACTACTAGTGTTACAAATCTATTAAGGTAGTGTAGAGTATTAAGTTATTGTATATAAGGTATTATTAATAGTAGTAATACTTGTTAACCTGCCAAAACAAACTAACTTAACATTTTGTAATTATATTACAACTTATTTTTCTTCCCTTATTTTATTCCTGGTATTTGTGTACTATATTTATATATTATATGATAATATATAAATATATATGATGTTAATGTTAGGGAAATATTAATATATTTTAATGTGCTGGTTAAATTAAAAATAAATATTAATACATTATAATTAAATATGACTTGCTTAGACGATAACGAGGACATATGTTTTGTATACAACTGTAGTTGTTTGAGTTAGGATTATTTTCTTCAATATAATAAGATTGATGATGATGAAAATAAAGATATTAAAACTAATTAGGATATATTTAAAACTCAATATATATATATATATATATATATATATATATATATATATATATATATGTTGAACATATATGTTCAATTCTACACAATTATTAGGATATTCTATAACACCTGTTATTTTATAACTGTTATTTTTTATCAGGGTAATATTTGTAATAGATAAGTTATTAAAATATATGTTATTAATAGATATTTTATTAATATATATATATGTTATGAATATAAATGTTATTATTAGATATGTTATTAACAGATAAGTTAATAATACATTGTAAAAGTTATCAATAGATATTATTTTATAGGTTTGGGGAATTTTGGGAATGTTATATTTTTCATAAAGGTTATCATTTATTAGATATGTTTATAACGCTATATATAACGCTATATATATACATAACGCTATATATGCATTGTATACGCCTATTGTATTAGACTTGTATTATATATAATACAATAATAATGACTATTATAGTAATCATAGTATCCATATATATATATATATATATATATATATATATATATATATATATATATATATATATATATATATATATACTAATATTACGTAATACATCAGCGAAATAATGAGTACTTATTAGTGACCACTACAAAGAGGATATCTATTGCGCATGACAATGCTATATGTATGTATGTGTCTATAGACCCCCCCCCTATACAGGGGAGTGCGGCGCATATGTATAACTTTTATATGTGGGAAGTCCTTCGAATTTAGCTGGCACCTTGCGATCTAGGTCTTTACGTATGGGTTTAGTGATCTTGATAGGTTTAGCTGTGCGGAGTGAACGCGGCAACATTAGTAAGCTGACTCGCACACTCGCACACTAGTGCGAGTGTACGTATATGCGCGTGTAAACAGTATGCGCGCACACAATAATTCACAATCATGTACACAAATATACACACGCGTGTGTGGGGTATATATACATACACACATACACACACAGTGTATCACACACTCACACTCACACACACCTACTTGCGCACACATGATCATACAATCACATACACATACGTGAGCGTACATACCTACATACGCGCGTATATACCTATTTAACCACACCCACACACGAGCGCACACACGCACACACGAGCGCACACACATGCGCACACACACAGACACACGCGTACACATATACGCACACACGAGCGCACACACATCTTACCGTTGTAGTCCTTCTTGTAGCTAGTCATGCTGTCTATGGGAGCATCGGGGGCAACATAACCTTCGGGGTTCCTTATGAACGGTTTCTCTATGGGGTGTTTCACGTAGTCTTGTCTGTGGGGGTTATAGGGGCGGGCTTTATACACGTGTGGGGGTGATAGGGGCGGGCTTTATACACGTGTGGGGGTGATAGGGGCGGGCTTTATACACGTACGACGTACATGTACAATATATAGTGCTAGTGATATACATAAGTAGGGTGTAATACATAATATAGGATGCTAGCTTTAAACACATGGATATGGGATAGGGGCTATATTTATATGCACATACGTGTACAACAGTTTGTATTTAATAGTGTACACTAAATACTAATATACGGCGTACATCGTGCATAACTGAACGTCTACATAACTAACGTCTGTTTGTACACCTGAACGCATCACCACTGCATGTATATACATGTGTGTATAACGTATGCTTGTACATGTGTATATAAGTGCCGACATCTGAATGTACAGCATGTACACACTGGGAACAGTGCTCTTATGTTAACACCCCCGACATCAGAACCTCTGTGTATTCTAGGTATAAGTATACACTGTATACTGATGACGTCATCGGCAGCACACGCAACGCACGCATTGATATAGGCATACCTATATATGGGCATGCGTGACGTATTTAACATAGTTATCAAGTATGTTATAGCAATGTGTATAGCATCGTCTGAACATATTTGTAAGCTTTATAAACACACAATTAAAACACATATGTAGGGTTTACTATGCATATAAAGTAGTTTGAACACTGTAAAGTATATACAATATTTAGTGTAAATAGTATATATTCTATAATACAATATTGACACCGTGAAAAGTGTATAACAGTATTTACAGTACACTGTACAATTGTACACTGTAAATACTGTATACAATGTACATTGTACAATGTAAAGGTAAATTGTACATTGTACAATGTAGAGTGTACTGTAGTACTTTATACATTGTACACTGCACATTGTACACTGTACACTGTACACTGTACACTGTACAGCGTACTGTAGTATACATTGTACAATTAAAATCATATGTTATACATGGCATATCGTTCAGTGATATGCCAGCGATACTCCACGCACACTATAGAGCGCGCACACACGATAACAATGCTAGCGCCGCACACCGCACCACCCTAGTAACCTAGCAGAGTCACGTGTCAGGTTACGAGCTGTCTAAACAATAGATAGGTATTGTTACGCGCCGGCCGGCCATTGTTCGTCATCACTACCAAGGTACCCCCCCACCGTCACCGCAACGCACCCTCACCCCGCCCTATTGGGTGGTATACCGCACACCTGTTACCCCTAGCACCCCGATATAATGACACTATTGTGGTCACGCGACAGTTTCGATAAGAGATTATTCGATATCAACGATCATAAAATAGTTCGGCTGTTATCAGAGGTCATAGTTCAATACCGATATGATGATAACGAGGCTCGTATGAGTTCATCGATATCCGTTACGTTATCAGATAGTGTGTAGTAACGTAGCCATGGGTGCGTTATTCAATCGATGAGTGTGCGTATGTAAGAGCACCGCTTTCGTACGCACACACACACAAGCGACCGTAGCGTATGTTACAAGCGGATACCCCTGGGTTTATACGATATGACTCTAATAGGATACGAACTTAGAGAGTGAGTCATCGCTCAGCTAATCTAACTACGATAGCGCATCCAGTATGTAAATGTTCGCATGAAGATCACGTATAGTATAGTTTATATATATAGACTATTATTGGCTATGATTGTGAGAAAATAATATGTTGTTAATTATTCTTTTTATTTAGATCGGATCTATTTTAGAAATACGACTATTAAAAACGCACGGTTATAAGCCCGGGTATTACATAAGAATAATATTACACGTGAGTGTGTGCGTGTGTGCGTGTGTGTGTGTGCGCGCTCACGTAAACGTCCACGTGTATATGTATAGTATACGACTATAGGAATGCACGTTATGGCCTAGTGACTCATCATAGCGTCACGTGATGTCCTATCTGTGATCCCATTCCTGATTGTAGTCAGGGGTGTGTATGTAGGCATCACCCTACTTACATACATACACACACACACATACACATATATATATATACATATATGTATGTATTTATATATGTATATAATTGAATAATTACATTTTAATGAGCAGTATACGGTGTCTATGATGCAGGCCTATGGGGCTTACACACGATAATGACCCCCACGATATCGGAACTACTGTAGGACATAACAATGGATATAACATCGTAGCGGAAGTTGTGGTAGATAAGAAACCCACGAATTCATGGGTAAAATAATGAAATAACTATGAATATATATATATATATATATATCATATTAATTCAATTTAAAGTTCTTTTTAGAATATAATACTTATTTACATATTTAAAATATTCGAAATACCTATTTTACCACATATATTATATATGCATACATTATATATGCATACATTATATATATATATATACATATTTATATATACCAAATGGTAGGAACAATATTATCGCAATATCTGCGAAGAATCAAATAAAAACCAACAATGGGGTTATCATATTAAATAAGGACATAGTACATTTCTATAGAAACATATTCCATTGTTTTCTATGTATTATTATTGCATAATAACTTATGTATAAACCCTAGAGCGATCTGGGTGTTTAAACATTGCCACTGAATACCGTTACAGAGATTATAACTTTATATTGTCATGCGCATATAAATATTAATATAAATATTGATAAATACATATTGATATAATCTAATATAAAAGAAACACACAAACACACACACATACACACATACACACACACAATCGTACATACACACACGTACAGTGTAAGACTCACACATACTCGTATGCAGTGCTACTTCCTAATAAGGTAAACTATCGTGGCATCACTCTTAGCTTATAATGACCCGGGTAACCACACACGCACACACACGCACACACACGCACACACACACGCACACACACGCACACACGCATACGTTAGCGTGTATACTCCATCGATGTAAAGAAAGGTTTATTCATATCGATGATATACACACACATACACACACAGGCATTAACACACACACATACACACATATACACACATGCATTAACACACATACATCTGAATGTGTACATTCACGGAGTTAGCTGTGCAAATATATCTCTTCAATATACGCCTCTTTAATAATCTATGATATCTACAGACAACGTATTATATTGATATGATATCGTTGAATATATGCAGCCATATATGACCCTTGGGGATTATGGGGCATTGGGGCTATGGGGTCTATGGGGCATTTGGGCCTGTGGAAACTATAGGCATATGTAAGATACATATGTACAGCGAAAATGTACAATATAATTGTATACGTATCTATAGATATATACGTCATACATATATATATATATATATATATATATATATATGCATATATATATGCATATATATAAAACGATTTTGCGAAGCAACCTTCGGAAAATCTTTGATATATATATATATATATATATATTTATATATACTTTATATACTTTATATATATATACTTTATTATTGTTATTTTGGTGGAGTTCTTTCATCCTGTCCAGGAACTTAGATGAACTTTTCACTTATAACCATATATGGCTCTAATGTCCCTTCGAAGCTGCTCTCATGTTAAGGCATCCATGGTCTTAACGAGAGACGATCAATTTTAAACACAATTATATAAGATCACTTCTCAATAATATTGCAAGACCTATCGGTGCGGATGGGGTTATGCCTGCGTATCTGAAGCATTAATCTGACATTAAAACCTAGTATACTAAATGTGAACGAAAGGTGGAGGAGGATCACAGACCCACAGTGCTACTTATACACCCCCTACACCCCTACACACGATCATAGTACTGATACGACAACAACTAGTAGCTTGCTTGGGTCACCATCGATTGGGTCTAAGATAGATCGGTACGCTACTAACGAACGGGGTGGGTGGAGGAGAAACAGAGTTTCGGTTGCCCCTAGTAACGGGCGTCTACCGGCGGCGGATACTCGATCACGCCACGCCCTACGCCTCGCCCCTAATTGGTAGCCACGCCCCCCACTCCTCAGACGATGCGCGCTGCCATAGTTACCGTGTAAACAATAACACCGCCAGACGCTAGAGTTGTTTGTCAGCTAATTAAATAATAATAATACACACAGTACGCTGACGTGTAAATATTATCATGGTTTGTTTGGGCACATATAAATAGGCGGCTTTATTAATGCGTTGTGCGCTAGGAGGGTGCACTAGAGGATGTGTCCTTACTATAACCCCAGCGGTGGACGACTTTAAATAGGGGTGATTATTAACTCGAAAGTTAGGCTCGAGTATATATTATAATCAGGCAGTTTTACAAATTTCGAAATATAGTGAGGCGATGTAAAAAAAGGTATATAAAGGCGGTATGCAAAGGTATATGTGTATAGGACTATATTGAGATTTCGTGATAACAAATTTGAAAAATTATGTCTTAAATAGAGATACCTACATTAAGATTATATATAATAAGATTATAATCTATACATACACTCTAATATATATGTTTATTTATATTAATATGTATATGTATTATAGTATCCTATTACCTATTAAATATAAATAAACATGATATTAATTTATTTGATAAATATGTTGTACAATTTGTTATCACGAAATTGCAATAGTAAATAGTTATACCAGGGAGGATACTCCCTGAGTATATTATAGTTGTTATATTGTGAATAATGTTATAATATAGTAATGTGTATATTGTATTGCTATATTTGTATTGTTTTAAAGCAAATCTTACACGTAGCATAACTTTAACATAATCCTGTATAGTAATTGGTGTTATATAATAATAAGTGATGTAATCACAGGTAGTTACGTAATGATTACATAACATGTGTGAGTGTATGTGTGGGTGAGTGTATGTATGTATGTATGTATGTATGTATGTATGTATGTATGTATGTATGTATGTATGTATGTATGTATGTATGTATGTATGTATGTATGTATGTATGTATGTATGTATGTATGTATGTATGTATGTATGTATGTATGTATGTATGTATGTATGTATGTATGTATGTATGTATGTATGTATGTATGTATGTATGTATGTATGTATGTATGTATGTATGTATGTATGTATGTATGTATGTATGTATGTATGTATGTATGTATGTATGTATGTATGTATGTATGTATGTATGTATGTATGTATGTATGTATGTATGTATGTATGTATGTATGTATGTATGTATGTATGTAGTAGTAGTAGTAGTAGTAGTAGTAGTAGTAGTAGTAGTAGTAGTAGTAGTAGTAGTAGTAGTAGTAGTAGTAGTAGTAGTAGTAGTAGTAGTAGTAGTAGTAGTAGTTGTAGTAGTAGTAGTAGTAGTAGTAGTAGTAGTAGTAGTAGTAGTAGTAGTAGTAGTAGTAGTAGTATGGGTATATGTGTGTGTGTATTCGTGCATATGCTAGATATCACATATCACCGGTATACGCACAGTGTGTGTTTGTGTTGACCACACATCTAGAGGTTAAAGGTCAAGTACTAATGTAGAACACGTGACCTCGCAAGCACTATAACGAAGGTTAGCACGCTAGTAAACACCATATATGGTGTGTGACGTAACGCTAACAACAATCACGCACAGTGTGCGTCGCACACCTATGACGTCATTAGTATACTAATGACGACTGTAGTATTCATCGTCACGGTATAACTCAAGCACTACTTCTGTCGTCACCAACAAACACTCGCCTCTATTGTATCTAGAGATGATATCGTTATTGTTGTTGATGCCGTATGCGGATATATACATAGGCTATAGGCTGCCCAGCAAACCACAACAGCAGATTTTGATACTTATTAAATAAGTTTATAAAGCAATTTTAATCAGATTTTCGAACATTTAAAATCTGCTTTAATTCAACCGATGTAAACGTTTTAAAACATATTTTGCCTTCTTCAATAATTAAGTATTAAAGCCTGATTTAATTCTGATTTAATAATCTCCGATATCTTTTAGGATATCGAGAATTATTACTGCTTTAAAAAGTATTTAAATATGCTGTTATGGTTTGCTAAGTGTACCGTATACATAGTGTATATATATAATAGTATACTATACTATAGTATACTATAGTATATAAGGAACTGAACCATAGTTAACAAGTTTACTAGTATAGAAGTACTTTATATATATATATATATATATATATATACAATACAGTATATACGATAACCTATATACTATATATAGTATAGGGAAAACGTGTTTACATTATTATAACTATAGTTACAATTCTATCTATGGATAGAATTGTTCACAAAGTTACCTTCACACTAAATTCAGCTCCGATGTTACCCCGAGTCTATATGTAGATATATCGGCTGCTTTAAATGTTGTCTTTCAAATGATTATAATTTGCTTAACATAAATAGCCTAGCTGTTTAGTACAGTTTGAAAACGAACAATTCGAGGCAGTCGATATCTGGCTATACGTGTGTACACATCGTGACCGTCGTTGTTGCCTATGTGACCGTCGCGCGACTGATATCTATTATAGATGTTGTTATCTCTACATGTCGTTAGTTGTAAGTGAAGAATGTACACATTTCTACCGGTATATGCCTATATTTAGGTATACCTATGACAATGTCCGCAAGATATCTATAGGAGATACCTATTGTAAGTACAGGTATAATCAATTGTAGAGTATAATGAAGTAACTTCTTGATACCAACCTTCACTGTGTGGCTGACTATAGGATCAAGTTTAGGTCCGAGATATAGAATATGTTCGAGGTAAGGAATGCTAATATTATCAATGAAGATATTTGTAATATTGTTATTGTGTTGGGGTCTATGAATATGCATAGTTACACTGCAGTATTTAGATAGCTGATGCTCAAAGAGTTGCAAGAAAGCCAAGTTCATATATCAGATATACAATCATTTACTGAATCAAAGTCAACTTTTGATTCACATAGCTCCATATAAACGTGTATATATCCTATAGGATCAGAGCATGTATGATATTTAATATGTGTGTGTGTGTCTTTAGACAGTACTACTATGGGGTGCACCATTAGCTATATCTCGAGATGTTGATGTGTGTATCTATTGATAAAGATGCTGAGGTGTGAGTCATCTTATACATATATGACTTAACCAATACAGTGTGATACCGTTACTACCTATCTATAACATTAGTAGGGAGAAGTATAACTGAATGGTAATAAAGTCCGGCTAATGGTAATACATTTCATATTATTCTTATACTATAGTGACTTATATATCTTTAGTTGGCGGCGAGTGGCCAACCGCTGTGAAATCACAATATGTAACATGGATAGCTTACGTAACATAGTTCAATAGGTTATAATCAATAGATTTAGGTGACTGGACATCTCGTGTAATCATAACCAAGTATTTATATTGAATATATATATATATATATATATATATATATATACTTTGAGTCTGGGGTCTATGGCTCAGAGGGACAACCAAAAGCTAGTAAGCCAGAGATCCCGGGTTCGATTCCAGGCAGTTCTTGTTTTTCTCTCGTGTTTATCAAGAACTTAATAAACGATAAAATAAAACACAAGAAAAACAATATTACTATTTGTATGGTATTGTCTGGGGCACAAAGTTATTTATAACATGTACAAGTTTATGACTTCTTGAGGGGTTCATTTGTATCCGCTATTTGTATTGTATTCAATATATATATATATATATATATATATATATATGAGATTTCAATAAATAAATATGATTATTATATAGTATACTTATGTTGTAATAAGTATACTATATATATATATATATATATATATATATATATAGTATGCGTGTATTATCAAGACCTCCTATAACCGAGGTTATAGGAGGTCTTGGTATTATGTTGTTAACTATTTCATTAAAGTTTGTGAAGTGCGCTAATTTGATGTTTCGTTAGTGAGTAAAATATACTGTTGCAATAGTAGGTCAGTAAGTGCAGGACAGCATAACCGCATACGTTATGCGTATGTTTGTTTACTAGATATCCTATTTACTTTATTTATATATCATTATTGTTATGTTTATTGTTATTTGGTGGAGTCCTTTAATCCTATCCAGGAACTTAGATGAAGTTTTCACTTATAATCATGATTAGAGCAATATGCATATGGCTCTAATGTCGTTTTGAAGCCGCTCTCGTATTATGCATGATTATTAAGGAATTATTATATTGTGTAACTATTCAATCGTGTTAAATACAATGATGTTAGTTAAGCGTCACTATTACCAGATAAACCACATGTTAGTTATTACGACTCTACTGGTGTAATCCGCTAGTCATAGGAAATGTGTATTGTTTGATTACACCGTCTTATTAGTATTGACTACCGGGTAGTTGTTACTAGATTAGTGATTACAGTCAATAGGTGCGTTATCGTTAATGTTGGATATAGTCGC
This sequence comes from Osedax fenrisi, assembly GCA_964019155.1. Taxonomy (NCBI): domain Eukaryota; kingdom Metazoa; phylum Annelida; class Polychaeta; order Sabellida; family Siboglinidae; genus Osedax; species Osedax fenrisi. Next base: position 39,706,093 of record OZ025239.1, read on the forward strand.
ATTCAATAGTAATAATCACTATACTGATAGTATATATATATATATATATATATATATTATTATTTTTTTATTATCAGATTTGGTTTTAACAACAATTATTTATTATACAACAATTTTATATATATATATATATATATATATATATAATTATTTATCGTTGCCTTGTATGTGGTTGTTTAAGTAATATATTACTTATAAATATAAATCGGTAGTATATATATTATATATTATATTTATATTACAAATGTATTTATATAAAATGTAATGTCTAATTAACAAAACTATAGTTTATAGAGGTCAAATGACACCTCATTGAGATACACCAATGCTAGTGTAGTGTTCAGGTGTATATAATGGGTTTGCGTTAAATGAAAATATCTATGTATAGAATAAAATAATTAATTTAATGGTAGTAATATATGAATTTATTGTAATATATGAATTAGCTTATGAATCATAATTTATGATTCTAATATTAAATGATGAAAATATATCGTATAATATCAATATAACATATTTATTCAGTTAGCTAATATAATTATCGGTATCAATTCAGCTTATTTCTGTAATGCCTATCTCGTTTTATTCACATTGAAATGTGCTTTATATGTTTTTTAAGTAATACATTATGTTTAAAGTATAATTTTATTAATTACTTTTTCTATGAGCTTTGAAGGAAATATTTTAAAATTGGTTTGTAGTTTTAATAGTCACTTCTGTTTTGCGATAATGGAGTTATATCGAGGTATGTTAATACAACCTACACGAAGTACAACAGGTAAATAATAAGATATATATATATATATATATATATTCAAAGGTATCAGTTTGAAAGTTATTGAGCTATTTTCTGACATCATATTTTATAAACTCGCTGATTGTATACAAATGATATATATATATATATATATATATATATATATATATCATTTATAACATAATTTATATAATTCATTGTATTTATAAAAAATAAAATGTTATCTACCTATTTATCTATATATATATATATATATATATATATATATTTACATATAAATGTGTCTGAGATATAGAGTTTCTGAGATATATAATTATTCTTACATGTATTTACATAGGTACAAAACCAAAACTAGCATTTATAAACATTCTGAGTTAGCTGGAATTGACTGTACACTGTGCGTAATAGAGTGAATGACCACTTGGACATGTAGGTCAATATAGAGAATTAAAGTTGACCTCCCTTCAACGTAATCCTAATTCATACGTGTGTGTGGGGTGTGTGTGTGTAATTGTAATGGTTTATTTAAACACTTTAATTATATAAAGCATATCTCAAAAGTGTATAGACAATGAAATGATAATCAGCAACACAGTTTCTATTAAAGAGTATATATATATATATATATATATATATATATATATATAATAAACAGAACGAGAACAAGAAACGAGAACGAATGATTATAAATAAATAAAAGTAATGATTTAGAGTTATATAGGGGAAAGTAACCTAACACTTTAACAATAAATGGTGTCAACATTTTATGACTCATCATTTTTATTCAAAAATTACAATATATTAATATTATATGATTATAGATATTATTGTAATATTAAAATTTTATTTAATATTTTAATTCCATAGATAACGGGGGTGTCCGTATTCGGTACCCATGTCCGAATACGGAAACCCTGTGTTATAATACGGACACCCTATATACCACTAGATAAACTATATATTATTGATGAATCAATCAGATAAATTACAATTACATTATTTATAATTAATCTTATGAACAATTTATTCTAATTTAATTAGTTAATAATTTATTCATTTTTATTATTTTTTAAATTAATAATACAATTTAAGTTTCTAAATAATACATTTTTTAGATTTAGCTTTATTGGTGGTATTACTATTATAAAGCATGCGATTTTTTATGAAAATCAGAATAGTTCATACGCTGCGCGCTGATTGGTTATAGGGTGTCCTTATTAAGACATCTAGAGTGTCCGTATTAGGGACTTATATGACCTCTAGATATATGATTATAACTTAATGAATATTTGATAACAAATATAGAAATCATATATATAATTTTAGAATACTTTATTTTTAATAACATAGTGTTATATTTTAAACATTTATATCAATACATTTGTATATTCTTGAGAAGGTTTTTGGTTGAAATTTGTTTTCATAAATTTAAAAACGTAATAAAAAAATCAGTTTATTGGATATATCAGCAATATTTTGAATAATAAAAAAATAAAAAATACTTCTTAGACTATTTATATAATTATGAATATTTTTTTCATTAACATTTCTTTTGTAGGATTTATAGTTTCTGAGATACCGGGAGTGTCCGTATTCGTTTACTTTCCTCTATAATTCAGTGCTGCGTATAGGTATACGTAATAACAATATTTTTAATATAGTTTTAAAGGTGGATTGGTTTAGTATATTCCTTATATTGATTGTAATGAAATTCCAATTTATAAAAGACATACATTTGAAAGATCTACCTCCAAATAATTGTGTGTTATAGTTATATGTGTTTAGTCGAATAGTTCTAGTAGATCTAAGAGAGTGTAGAGTATGCATAGGATCTAAGAGGTTATATAGATTAATTGGTTAGTAAGTAATTAATAAGGTATGAGTGAGGCACATCATGAGCAGTATGAGCAGTTTAAATAGATAACAATTTTCAAAAGTTAACTATTTAAGTGAGGAAATAAGTGAAGAGATAGAGGTAGTATAATCAGAATAAAATAAATTAAAAGTAAGTTGGTATAATAAACCATGAATAATACAATACATTTTAGTTATTGATATATAAGGTAGAGAACAGAGGAGAGAATTACAATAGTCAAGATGAGAACTAATAAGAAATTTAATAAGAATATAACAAGATTATATAGATATACATTTTCTATTTTATATATATATATAAATTATATAATTTTAATATATTAGATATGCCTGTCATAATTAAGATTAGTGTAAAAATAAAGCCGAGATTTTTAAATAAGGATTTAAGTTGATTAAAGAATTATATATAGAAAGAGAAGGACATATTGATCGATAATGCGAAATATTTAAGAGTCCAGTCTTAGTTTCATTTAACAGAAGAACATTATTTAGTAGCCAAACGTTAATTTGATATTTAGAAAGGGATACATTTGAGTCTGACTGGAAATAATAAATAGTTTTAGTGGAAGAATATATAGAGTAAACAGTACGGACCAAGCACCGATCTCCGAGGAAATCAATACATAATAGGTAAAGTAATAGGTAAACAAAGCGATTAATTAAGTATTACAATGCAATGGCTATCAGCGAATAAGATTCAAACCAAAGTAGAGGGGAATTAAATATATCTAAATAATATAGCCTATGTAAGAAGTATATAATGATGTATAGTGTCACTTCAGATTACAGGTTTAACAGAATCATCCGTATGCATTGGTTACAATCAAGATACAATATTATATCGAGAACCTTACTCATGGTAAGTTAGGGGGGGGGGAATGAATCTATCATTGGTTAAAACAGAAGAGTCGATATTATTCTCTACAAGAATATGTTATATATAATATCGACTCTTCCGTTTTAACCAATGATAGATTCAAAACTTTCTTAAGTATATAATAATGTTTAAAATATGCTGGACAATAGCATATGTAAAGAATAAGAATGTTAGGATATATAGGAGTGAAGAGGGGTATCCTATAGGATTAATAGAGGAAGTATATGTATATTGTGTGTATATATGTTTATGATATCAAAGCATATTATATATACACACACATATATCAATATATTATAGAAGATTATCATAACCCCCACCCTCTGACGGGTGAACTATAGCAGTACGGTAACGGTGATCTCACTCGGTGCCGTCCACACAATGCTAGCATTGTTACGGACAGTAGGATTACAGCGGTGGCCGTAGTGAGAGAGAGGGGTCGTCACGCCCCACTGACCAACAGAGCAGCCGCAGCTGAGGCGGTGGTGGTCTAGAAGTTACGTAATCATTCGCTGACTTTCTATTGTTATAACGAGGAGGAGTGAATACCAGCCGACTGGTCGGGTAGTACTGGTCTACTACCGGCCGGTATCCCCCTGGCGGCAGATAGTGCAATCATAATCACGCTATTGTCTTCAGACTATTGTATTTATATGTGTACATATATACACATATATAATACTCAGTAATATACTGTTTCAGATATAAAATATGTGGATTTCATATATTCAAAAAGAATACCACCGCATTATATTGAATTAAACGCTTAATATAAAAGTTAATATATGTTATACTTAGCACCTTAGTAAATTAATAACGATAATATAATATAATGTAGTATATATATGTATATATTATATATATCTAATATATATATATATAAATATATATATAATGATATATAATTATATATAAATATATATATATAAATATATATATAATATATATATATATATATATTGCATGATGGTTGAAACTAATTACCTACGTGATATCACACAAGTATTGAAATATATATGCGTAACACCCTATCAATTTAAAAAACACATCATTTTGCACTTCAAAGCGTTTATTTTTAGATAAAATCTCATTCGTATTAGATTTAATTAGATTATTGGACAAATAGTTTGATAGTATTACCATAAAGTGGAATGATTAATTCACTACGAATGTGTGACGATATCGCTAGGGAAATGTTGAATCTTTACCATTACAAGACACCCTCATTTAGAATTATCGGGGCTGACGGCGACTAGCGAACATCAGTGGTATTACCTGAGGTATTACCTATACTTTAATATGCAAGTAACATTGTATATAAAATATATTTTATAGATTGAAATGTGTAGGTAATCCTATATATATATAATATGTATATGGGCTACACTGGTAACATACGTATGTTCCATACACTAATCATACCCGTAGGTATCTATACATACCTACGTACTACGTACTAATTGGCATAATAACAAGTGGATACATCCTATAGGTGTAAGTATACTTATAATTACTATCTTTTAATGATTATTCTTAAATATAATGTATACATAGTGTTTTGGACAATATAAGTGTTGACATTTCATATGTTAACACTTATATTACTCGTCGTCATTAGTCCTATTAGTACCAAGATCTCCGTTGACCTCTGGAGGTTATAGGAGGTCTTGTTAATACAGACTACATATATTAGCATAACTTGAATACAACTAATACCAACTATTAATGTAAATTGCAACGTATACAATTAACGGGTGTTAGGGCGTGCTTTAACATAAAGGTCGCGCTGGGTTCAAGGACGCCGCGTAACCTGTTGGTGGTCTTGTCCTCGATGGGCTGTTCGTTAAGCATCGGCTGGTAGTGAGGTTTGCAGCTCTTACGCATGACAATCTCGTACGGATTGTACTTGTTCTTGTACTCGCTGAGCATGCAAGGACGGTCTCCTTTGTGCGGTGACTTCGGGGCGTTGTGAGGACATCGATGCCGTCTACGTAGGGGTCAACGAGGGGTCAACGAGGGGTCAACGGGGGGTCAATGGGGTTATCGATGTAGATAGGTAGAGTTAGGCTAGAGGTCGTAATGTAGGTTAGTAGATATGTTAATATATATATATATATATATATATATATATAGCTATAATTTACTTTTGAAGCCACTCTCAAGTTAATACATCAGTAGTTCTAACTAGAGCCAATGTATTATACACAATAATATAAGATCACTTCTAAATTGTATTTTAAGACATATTGTACTAGTCCGGACTAGGCTTGTACCCACACCCTATAGTATACTGCAGTCAATAGTTACACTTTCCTATATCGCTTATACGTGAATTCCTATAGGTACGTGTATACATGTTTAGATCCTTAACCTTCTAGATTAGTACTGGACTTAACCTTCACCAGGTCATAGGTTAGCTTACAAAGTAGGCACACCGATTATTGTAATATATATATATATATATATATATATTCTATATCGTAGTTATATAGTACGACGTAGTTTCATTAATACTATTGATTAATTAACTATATTGATAACATCATGATTAGGTTAATGATTCATTAATTATGATTCATTAATCATAGAATATCAGCCGATATAGCTAGTAGATTACGCACGAGAACTAGATGCTACACACGATTACGTAACCCGAAATCTTACGTAACATAGTATTACGTCATGCTGTAGTTGTATGGAGACACGTGCGTGCGTGCGTACCTGTTACTACACTGCAGCACTAAAGCACATCAATAATAATGAGGTATCGATTGTGAATATTGAACGTTGCGGTTTGTTTACGCGCCTATAAGGGTGATTTGTTTAGCTTACGTTGGATACATAGGTTATGCTTGGTGTGTTAGATTAACCGGTACGATAACATGTATATATATACACCGACATATAATATTAAAAGAGTTTATCATTTATAAACTCGTATACTTATTGACTTACATTCTCGCAAAGCGATTAGTTAGCTACGATAGAATCTATGTATTAGCGGCCATATTAATACTCTACAAGTATTAGTTACGTTATGTTACGGATTACATCACTCGGTAGGTACAGCTGTACTGAAAATCAGCGCATGCTCAGTAGTGCTTCTGTATTGCATAATAAACAATAGGTATTCGAGTGACGTGTATGGGTGTCCACCTTAACGTTGATTCACTGGGTATAGCGTGGCTTCATGGTACGCACAATAGTGATGTGAATGATGCTCAACTCTAAAGCAACGATGCAGTCTCAGTATCAGTTAACTAAAGTCTCAACTCTGCTCGGGCTCGTTTTGTAAGAGTCTCAACTATGCTCGGGCTAGTTTGGATAGAGTCCCGGCTTGGATCGGGATCGTTTTTTTTTCTTCCGAAAATGAAAGTCTCTACTCGGTATCAATAACAAAAAGTATCAGCTCGGTATTATTTACATCACTAATGATAATACACATTGGACATACTAGGAACTCTCTCTCGTAATCTGGTAAACAAAAATAATTGCGAAATTTTAATATAAATATCACTTTTTAACTTTGATATAAACTATTCGTCTTGTTGTCAGTGCTGAGTATCTATCTTTGTTATCTACGTTACTTTTGGTCCAATATTAGTATGTATTTAATAAGAAATATAAGCTCTAAATCATATATATTCTACCTAGAATATATTGTATCATATCGTATGGTCGCTTGTAAGCTTCTAGATTGAAGTCAGTGATTGTACCCGGTCTTTAGGTAATATTGCTCAACTCCTACAGCTCGTCAACATACGCGCTACTTACTATGCATTACTATATATTGTTATTGTTATTGTTATTTCTGTGTATCTCATCCCATCCAGGAACTTAGATGAAGTTCTTTTTGTATAGCCGAATGACTCTAATATCCCTTCGAAACCGCTATCATGTTAAAATATCCATGGTTTTAACGAAAGCCGATCATTTTGTAAACAATTATATAAAGGGCGTATCCCACTACCAGTATTTCCGGAAATAATGTCCTGAAATGTTTGCTAGAAAGTGATTTTCTAGCAAGTTGTAGTGGGATACCCCTTTAAAGTTACTATATTTCCGGCAAGTTTCCGAAAAGTAAGGGGGTATCCCACTACAATTGTAGTTAACTTGCTAGAAAATCACTTTCTAGCAAACATTTCCAGACATTATTTCCGGAAATACTGGTAGTGAGATACCCCATTAATATCACTTCTAACTATTATTTTAATAACTATTTTAATGGTCCGGACAGGGCTTGAACCCGCATTCTACTACCTATATGTATAACACCTTAGCCAACTGAGCCACACAGGCAGCTCTCATATAACCCATATCACCCGGATGGATATATAGTTATATTGTATTACTTTCTTCTATAATCAACAATGTTTTACTGCAGTCTATAGAAAATGTACATGTTGATACATGTTTGCATGTTATGCAATATATTCACAATAAAAAAGTATTGATTATATACAAAATCATTACGATCTATAGATAATGTATAAACTCGTAAACAGTTTTAACATTTTACCTTACACTACATTAATACAGGGCCGGCTCAAGGGGGGGCAAACCGGGCAATTGCCCGGGGCCCAACATTAAGGGGGGCCCATAAATTATTTGAGAAACATTTTTTTACTATTTATTAAAAAAAAAATATTTATAAACAGTATTTTGATGCATTCTATTTTCTTATATACTATTAATTTTAATTAAACAAATAAAAATAATATAATAAATTAATTAAATATGAGTTATTTAGACATATGAGAAAAGTGAATTTTACAAAAATTTCAAAATTTACATGAAGATATTATGGTAACACGTAAATGAATAGGTTGGAGCACATGCTAATAGTGAACACCATATACTACCTCACAGATATCAGAATATCAGAATATCAGATGAAATAGTATGAAACGAATTGATAAATATTTGATTGATAAACCTGGAAGCGATTAATGATACCAGATAAATGTATTAAAGGATTATTAACCACTATATCGAGAATACAAATATATATTAACGTTTTTTTAATAAAATTAAAATGATTCAGATATATGTTAACTATAATTTCTGACATATTTAAAGAATTATATTGATTATAAATTACGAAAAAACGGTATTTTATATAGATGTATAATAGTAATTAAGACTAATAAAATATCTTTTCAAAATTATTTTTCTCAAAATAATTAAATTTTCTCTATCTACGCGGGCGTATTAAAAAAATATGTGTCTTGTTATAGTGTATATATTATTATATGTTGTAGTGTATATATATAGGTATATATATATATATGTATATAGTTCAATTCAAATATGAGTATTCTGCTTTATAGTTTTTCTTTAATAATTACCTATTAATGAAATTATGTAAAAAAAAATTTTACTAGAATATTTACATATATAAATTATATTTATATTTATTGAAAAATATATTATTTATATATATAAAACTAAAGGATTTTTTTATGTAATTAGCTAACTAGTAGGCTACTTACAAATGAATTATTATATTGACATCACCCTCGTATATCTATTTACATATACACGCCCACAATGACGATATTAAAATGAGAACAGGTGAGATATAAATTATTGAAGAAATAAAAATTCAAAATATTATATAGTATATAGTATATCAGTGGACTCAACTCAAGATATATCACATATAGATCAGTTAACAATCGTCATCATATATGCCAAGTAAGGTATGATTATTTAATATTTATTGATGTAAAAATGAGATTGGGAGAAAAAGGATAGGATTTAATCCCTACCTAGAGATTAATTATTACACTGGTAAATATTTAGCTAATGATTTATTAGATTATTTTTTAATAATAATACAAATATAAAAGATTATAGAGCTCAAGATTATGACACTTTCAGCAATATGTCTGGAATTTTAAATGAAATGCAATATTTCATAATAAACCATAGTCTATTGGCAATACGGACCCCCTGAGCTGCGCCTTTGTTAAATATAGTTGGGAAAAATACCGTTGAATCAACTACAATTGCAGCAATATTTTTTGTTTCATACCAAATCAATATAGTTTATTTAGCAAACCTAAATATATAATATTTTAACATCTAGATTAAAGAAAGGATATACTATTTTGTATTAAAAGAATTATCGAATATAATATGGTCATCACAATCTATAGCATTATAATGCTATTATAATATAATAACTATAGTGCATTATATTGTGAACTTCCTATTATTACATAAGTTATATAACTACGATATATATATGATATTATATATGTACTTTACGTAAATTACATTAATAGAGTCAATGTATTTATTCAGTAAAATGCAAGAATTTTATACTTCAATATTATGAAAAACGTGAAGCTAATTACTTTGTAGAATAAAGTCGATCATGAAAGTATTGCAATTAGGTTCAATTAAGAAAATAATAGCAGTAATAAAAAATATGTATATACTTATTAAATACATAGGCGAGAAAATAAATGATTATGAGGATTTTATTTGAGTTTACAAAAAAAAACAAATTACAAAAGAATTATTATAATGATATCACTTGATTAAATATTGAATTTACATCATACATCATATGCAAGTTCAAAATAACTCTTTTCTACCAATATTTGAAAACTTAATTTATAAGTAGGTATATACAATTTTTTTAATATATATTATACTGTATTGATATACACCTCAAAGGAATGGACTATCCAAACATTATTATATACAATATATGGTGGGATAGATGTATATACAAATGTAGACATTTTCATCCGAATATACCTTGTATTTTAATGGCAAATAATTAAACTTGAGAGATAATAGCTTAAGGTTCTCGAAACTTAAACTTATAAATAATGTTCTATGACATTTTCTGACATAATAAATACTTTTAAGTATGGATACATTATCTTTATAATCAAAGCTAATTAATGAAATTTATAATTAATACATACTACTCATTTTTTAGAGATGAAATCGAGTAATATAAATATTTAATTATACTTATATCATTTTTATTTTTTACTAATTAATTTATTTATTATCTTATACAATATTATATTGCAATGAATGTAAGGGTGCAACTTAATATATATGTCCATCCATGGAGTGAATTAGTTCCCCCTCTATATATTATACATATCTTAAGGGCACATCCTTCACACGAAACATGTAAATATATATGAAAAACTAATATTTATAAAACTCCAAATTTAAAGATTTTAAATATTTGTACTAGGCATAGAATGCATAGAATAATAATATAACCTATATCATTTATATATATATATATATATATATATATAAATTTAATAGTTATAAATATATTAGTTATTGCTAGAATGACCCTATTAATATGTTATAACAATTATTATGGGGCCCATGTGTTTTTTTTTGCCCGGGGCCCAAAGTATGCTTAAGCCGGCCCTCCATTCATAACAAAATTAATTTAATGTTTGGAATTATTTTATAGAAATCTAAGCTACTTAGTAACTACTTAGTAACTATAGTTATTAAAGTACTACTAATGTTACCTATACTATATGTGTATCAATGTATCTCACAGTGTAGCTCATTGTTATATGTATAGAAAAGTAATACATTATTATGTAAACTCATACTTTTGTAACATAACGATCGTTATATCATATAGGTATCTCGAGATATCAAATCTCATAAATGTCTTCAGAAATATGCCACATAGGGGAAAGTACTCATACTTCGCGGGGTTTTTGTAAGTATTGCATAAGTCAAATACATATGAACTTATTGCATAATTTTAATTGTTTAACATATTATACATAACATTTACATTTACAAGATAGCTATATTCTTTTATGAATAGAATCATATTTTATATTAGAATATTTGATTAATAAAAGGCTATTTTTCGGTGAATTCCCAAACTCCATGGGTTTTCCAAGAACGTCGATATGTGGCGATACATTCATTATTTGATCCGTTATTCTAATATACAATATATAATTAGATAATATGTAAAACTACATTATTCAATAATAAGATATAATAAATATTCTTTAATTATTTAGTAATCATCATTCTGCTTTCCGTATCCAAGTTCGGTATTTATATCGCGGCTTAATTCATGATACTAATTATGATTTCTACGATACTACTACACATATGACTAATAGAGATGACTAATAGAGATGACTAATAGATATGACTAATAGAGATGACTAATAGATATGACTAATATATATGAATAATAGATATGACTAATAGAGATGATTAATATGTATGACTAATAGGTATGACTAATAACAATATTACATGTATTACATCGTAATTATCGATGCCGATAAAGACTCGAGCCCCCTCACATAGGTTACGTCATCGCGTGTGTACGGGGGGGGGGCGTTCCCCGGGGGGCTGTATTACGTAACAACGCGCTCTCGAGTCTAGATTACGCAACACAGTACTGTACTACAGCTACAGCTACATAGGCAGTAGTAGCAGCAGCAGCTATTACGCAATACGTACACGTGACCATGGATCTTACGTAATTATGAATGTAGGCGGCAGCGACAGTGGCGCCACAGTACGAGACATTCGATTAGACACGTGTACGTATGCGTATGTGTATGGGCGCGTGTATATGCGTTTACATGTATCGGTGTATCGGTGTATGTGTGTGTGTGAGTGTGTGAGTGTGTGTGTGTGCGTGTGTGTGTGTGTGTGTGTGTGTGAGTGTTTGTTATGCATGATTAGGTACAAACCACGGGGTAACCACGCAGAATATGTATTCAATAGGACATACATTATACATCCACTGCAACTGTAGGACATACAGCGTATACACTACCTACATGTTCGGTAGACATACTTGCAAGCGTGTCATACTTACTGTAATACCGTATTCAACGTAGTGGATATAGCTGGCACGGATGCCAGTCTGTCACTATTACTACTGTTATATTAGCATTTGATATATCTACTAGGTTATATAATATAGGATGTGATATATAGGATATATCCTATGTTATTTACTATTCGTAGTATATACTAGTGTATATAGGTTACTACTAAAGAACTATAGGTTACCTACTATAGTTACTCTACTATAGTATATTATGATACCTACACAATGTTTATAACACGAGTTGTTATACGTGTTCGAGTATTCGAACTATAGTGACATTACAGCACTGCAGTATCAATTAGTACCTAGTTCATCAGACCTGCCTGATTAGGTACTATAGATAAGAGGTCATATGTTCTACATTTAATTTAGCTTATCTTACTCATTGTTATCCAATAAGTTATCTAATAGGTTACCGTTTATTGTTAACTATAGCCTATAGTCTATAGGTAATATCTATAGAGTAACCTATAGATAATATATTATGCTAACAATTCAATAATATTTGTTATCAATGTTATCAAACAAACTTCGAAATGATCCTATATATTAATAAATAATATATATAATATTAGCAGGGAGATATTAGTTATGTATACCTACTGGTCATCGTATACTTAAGGTAGGTTATGTTATACTATGTTATACCATACTAGGTTATAATTACGGAAAACTACGTAACTTATTTATATTATCTAATATTATGTAATAGTACGAGATTTATTTCACTATCCTATGTTTACTTTTGAAAGTTATTAATACAAATATAATATGCAGTATTAGTGTATTGTTCTTATGATGGACTCGCTCATATATTACGCTCATCACCCCGCTGTCTATATATGCATACAATACCCTCACACACACACACTGACTATTACGTAATGTTATGTAATACCGATTACGTCATTTACATGATTACATTTTAGAATAATAAATTGTCTGTTGTTCTGAGTTCATAGGTACATACACATTAATAATGTAGGATATAACATAGAATATGTATTTACTAGTTACACAAAAAAACAAATCATTATTTTAATATAGGTAGGTTGATAGTAGGTTTATTTATTCCTATTATTCAATATCATTAATTTGAAAATTGATATTGTTATATATTTTATTTAATTGAATACATATATATATATATATATATATGATAAGCATAACATTATTGTACAGTTTTCTATTACTTAAAGTAATTTACTTGTACCTTGACATTAAGACTATATGTACATTTAGGGTTTTCAATAATAAAATGTATCCTACCGCTATTGCAATACTCGAAAACTATAATCACTATTATAACTAACACTTAGCTACACTACTTTTAGGGATAGGGGACTTATCAATATTACATATGTTCTATAACGTATATATATATATCTACTTATTATATACTTATTATATATAGGTACTTACTTGTCCTATATATACAATTGTAGGTAGCCTATTATATAAAACTATTAATGATTAGTAATAGGTATGCACACACCTATACTACATAGACACACATTTACATACAGTGTGTGTCATGCACACATAGATTAGGAATTACTAAATAATATATAGGAAATATACATATAATGAGGGATTTAGGCAAATGAATACTAGTATATATATACAGCTGTATAACATAGATTCTATGGTAGAATAGTATATGATAGAATACTATGTGGCATGTTAACTTGTTAATGTAGATATGTATAGGACCAATACCTCATATAACCCGAGGTTATAGGAGGTATTGATAGGACATAGGTATAAGACCTATATTGTAGTTATGTATTATAAATTGTATACACTACTCGGAATGCTAACCCACAGTTGCATATCTGACATATGCACACTTTAGTCATATTTTAATAATGGTTAGAATTTAATATAGAGTTTAAATGTTAGTATCTAAAAATATCAATTCCTATACTAAATATACGGCAGGAGCTTAACATTGGATCAAGTGCCGTAAATATATATGACAAGTGGTTGCTAGGGATTACAATGCTTTCTATTATCATTGATTTATATAAATTATATCAGTGTTTACGCTATATTTTTTAACATATATTAATGATTTATATAATTTAAAATAAATATTTGTAATCCTATAAAATATTTTTTATAATATGCACTAACTAAATAAGTTTGTAATATATTTAAAATTTCCATAAATTAATATAGTTCATAGGTCAAAAGCCCATTTTTTGAAATATTAAATTATTTATTTATCACATATTACTTTAAAATAGGTTAATATAATATTGTAAACTAGTATTTAATAATATATATATATTCAAATGTTCATATATAAAATATAAATACTTCACTATTTTATTAAAATATGCAATTCACTATTTATTATAAATATAAACCTATTATCGTTTATATTTTATATATAAATTTTATTTATTAACATATGAAATGATCATTAAATGCATTTTAATTATAAAAATATATACTTTAAAATCATAATTGTAATTTTATATAATATTAAATTTAAATAGATAATCTATATTGCGTAAAATAGCTACATGATGTCATATATTTCAATATTCATCTATGATAGATTTATTTCGAGAACTTAAAATCTGCAATATCATCATGATAATCATGTTATCATAACAGTTATGAATTTTAAAAACTCCCAATTTTTGTTCTGCTATTAGGAACTTTGAATTACAAATATATTATTTATATTAATCTTATAAATATATATTCTTATATTAATCTTATTATTATATTATATTACAAATATTAAAAAAATTACCACAAGTTTTAAGCGTGAATCTGAAAGCAGGCCGCCGATTATAATAATCATTATTATTATTAGAATATCAGAGTTCAATTTTTTGCCTGTTTTCAGGTTCACGTTATAGAATACATATGTCATATAATTTATATATGATATAAATGATTTAGAAAATAAATATGTTTACAATTTATTATTGTTTGAATTAGATGGGAGGCGATCAAAAAGGACGAGTTGAGGGTTAAAGGTTAAATTTGAAATACGAGTTAATAGTATAGATATTTGTGGGTTATTTGGTTTAATTGGTTTAGTTTTGTCCTGTTTGGTTTTTTTTAGCTGCACTACATCCCACAGTGAGCCTATACAAATTTAGTTCGTATTAAATATTTAACCTTTAACCCTCAACTCGTCCTTTTTGATCGTAACCCAATTAGATGTATATTTAATCATTAAATATATATATATATATATATATATAATTATATATTTAATATATATATATATATATATATTAATATAATATTATATATTAAATTAATATGTATTTTGTATTTTTTTCCAAAAATATTTTTCGATTACAGCCAACTGAAATTCAAGGATTCATATAGCCTATAATTAATAGGGAACGACATTCGATATACAATTATTATATTACTGAACGTATTAATATTTAGGTGATTATACTTTATATATAAAGTTTATATCATAAACTCATTCATTGTCAAATATAAACATACAAGTGTTATACTGTATAACTGAATAACTGAATAAGTATAATTGAATAACTGAATAACTGAATAACTGTATAACTGAATAACTGAATAATTTATACACGATACACATGTAAAGATGCATATTCTATATTAAATTATAATAGTTTACTATATATTGTTATATTATGTTGACATCATTAGCCCCTAATAGGCGCCTCCTACTATAGTTGAACTATTCATCACGTATTGTTTACTTATTATTGCCATTAGTCGAAATACAGTATATTTGTCTACTATATTTGTTATAATAGTTAATAGTATAGTAATATAATATATTATAGTATTAGTGTAAAAATTCCATTAAAAACTTGTAAAAAAATGTTATTATTTAATATAATATTGAACAATATATATTGTTATATAAGTTATATAATATAACATTATAATATAACATTATGTTTATATTGTTAATACAATTAAAAAACCATATAGCATATAGTAACTTGATTATAGTGGTTTTTAATTTTGGACTTAATGATTTCCATGACTTAATAATAATATATTATGTTATAATTAAATGTACTATAATATATTATAAACATAATATGTAACATTTAACTTTTTTAAATGTACAATATTATAAAGTAAATATAATCATTTGAAAACTTTTTATATCAGAAACAAAAAAGTATTAAAAATATCATACACAAATGTTATACATAAATGAATTAATTTATAATAAGTCACTGATATTGTGCAATCATGATTTATTTATGTAGTGTTTTATAGAGATTCTATGATTATTATTCGTAAATGATAGTTTATTCTATCATGTTGTTTATACATATATTGATAGGGTTAATATAATTAAGTGACTATAATTTATTAATTAATGCTGATTTAGTGTGTCGTAACATCTTACAATGATTACGCAGCATCTTTAGATGGTGCCCCCTCATAATAGTTTCCATTTGTAACCTAGATACACCCATTATTCAGTGATTTAGTTGCCTATTCCGATTGGTTGGATTCTTACGTCTACGTCCGAATCAGCAGCAGCATCCGCCGCCACCACCACCACCGCAGTAGTATTAATAGTAGTAGTGGGCAGCAGCAGCAACAACATGAGAACGTTATCACAGTTACAAAGTTGCAGTGACCGCGTCAGGAATATGTGCGTCATCGCTCATGTAGATCATGGTTAGATATGTGTGTGTTTGTGTGTCTGTGTGTGGATGTGAGCTCTTGTGTGCTTGTGTTTGTATGCATGCGAATGTGTGCGCTTGTATGTGTTTGCATGTGTGCGCTTGTGTATGCATGTGTGTGTTTGTGTGCGCTTGTGTTTATGTACGTATGTATAAGTATTGAGCATTTGGAATATGTGTATTGTCGATCACATTGATCATGGTTAGGATATATAGGTACATGTTCGCGCGCGCGTGTATATGTAATTGTGTGTATGTGTATATATGTGTGTATATGGCTAAGGCGTCAGACACACAATCAGTAGGACACGGGTTCAAGCCTCGTCCGGACCATTAAAATAGGTCTTAAAATAATATTTGAAGTGATCTTATATATTTTTGTATAAATAAATGATCGGCTATCGTTAAAACCATGGATGCCTTAACATGAGAGCGGCTTCGAAGGGACATTAGAGCCGTATGATTATAAGTGAAAACTTCATCTAAGTTCCTGGACAGGATGGGAGGACTCCACCAAATAACAATAACATGTTTGCATGTGTGTAGCTATGTATATATGTATGTATGTTATATTTGTGCGAGTAACAATATATATATATACGCTTACGTATGAATATGTATATAAGTATAGAGTGTATTGTAGATACTCCACCATGTTTATTACAAGTGATATGTAGTGTTATGTGATAGGTTGGGGAACATAATGCACTCCGTCCCTAACTAATCGCAACGAAGCCAGGGGCGCTTGCTCCGATCAAATAAATGTCCTGCATCTATTCTACGCTTATTATACGCTATCGCTTGATACACCAGTTTTTCGCATGACAAATATATAGCGTAGCTGTACTTTATCAAGGCGAAAAAAGTATTTTATATATAAAAAATAATTATTCAGGAATAATAATTAAGGACTTATTATTATTATCGTTATTTCTACTGTTATATACGGAACACTATCTATAATTTCCAATACTTCACATTTGTTTAAGTCATCAATATTACAAAAATTATAATTTTTATATATGACCCCACTGACGCTATAGATTGTGCTACTAATAGTAGCCTACAATATATCTACTATAAAATAGCGAGTGCACTCCCCTCCCCAATGATACACGCTAGAATTAGCTAGGCTATGTCATTTATTTTAATAGTCTAAACAACTCGATTTTCATATTGTTATGGTTATGGCGTCTGACAATTTTGCTAGCGTTTGGTATGCGCCAAAATTATCAAATGTCCCAATAACTGGCCCCAGGGCCGTATCAGGTGTTACACTCGTGCTTATGAGACAAAGGCATTGCGATAGGCAATTATTTTGTTGGTGATATACAAACATAACAAATATATTAAACTCAATAAATGTATTATTAGTATTATTATATCAACCAGATATATCATACCAGTAACATTGACTATATTGTATGGATATGTTTCCACAACTAATGAATCAGTTATCATAGTTTACACTGAATTGTCTATCTTTATCAAATATACGAATAATACATATACACAATACATCATGCCTGCATTGTTAAGAAGTCGATTACTTTTCAGTGTCTCTCTAGCTCTCTATATATGTAGATTTAACCACATCCACAGCCTTAACCTTACAACATTGTATCGTTAGTCGACTAGATATGTAGATATACTATAGAGTACCACCCACCTCTCTCTCTCTCCACGTACACCCCCCCTCCGCCCCCCAATTGAAAATGTGACCCTATCACCCATAGGAAAGACTACACTAGTCGATACCCTATTGGCCAGTAATGGAATCATCTCTCAACGTATGGCTGGCAAGGTTATACATTAATACTAACACACTGCACTATCGTACGCATTGATACATACACTGATGCTTACGTAC
The DNA here is from genome assembly GCA_964019155.1 of Osedax fenrisi. Taxonomy (NCBI): domain Eukaryota; kingdom Metazoa; phylum Annelida; class Polychaeta; order Sabellida; family Siboglinidae; genus Osedax; species Osedax fenrisi. Next base: position 39,725,011 of record OZ025239.1, read on the forward strand.
ACCCATAGTAGAAGGGATTTACAATTAACAATATCTCTACTGAATGTGTTTGAAGTATATTATTTAATCTATACATATATATATATATAATATATATATTTGTAAATAAATGGGTCATACTTGATGTATTATTTTGAGGATGACTGTTTTTCTCACTGGAATTAAGCACTTAATTCATAATAATGAATACAGTTACCGCAAAGTGCTCTCCACAATTACAATTAAACAACATCGACTTCTATGCATGTATCTAATTAGAATAGCATGACGTCGTGATACGCTGTGATGATAACATCGTGATCATTACCTCGTTACTATATATATGTACATAATTATATATATATACGTACATATATATATATATATATATAGTATTAACCGTATGTATCATCATCATCTCATGAGCATTCGAAAATATGTCGATACATCCGCGTATGTGATTATGTAAGATAAGGATGTAGCTATTTAAAGTTACACCCCCCCCACTTCAGAGTACATATCAGTGCATAACGCTAGCGCTTCGCTAAGACACACGTCTCACCTAACAGTCTCTCCTAACAGTGTCACCTAACAGTGTCACCTAACAGTGTCACCTAACAGTCTCACCTAACAGTCTCACCTAACAGTGTCACCTAACAGTGTCACCTAACAGTGTAACCTAACAGTCTCACCTAACAGTGTCACCTAACAGTCTCTCCTAACAGTGTCACCTAACAGTGTCTCCTAACAGTGTCACCTAACAGTGTCACCTAACAGTGTCACCTAACAGTGTCACCTAACAGTCTCACCTAACAGTGTCACCTAACAGTGTCACCTAACAGTCTCACCTAACAGTGTATCCTAACAGTGTCACCTAACAGTGTCACCTAACAGTGTCACCTAACAGTCTCACCTAACAGTCTCACCTAACAGTGTCACCTAACAGTGTCACCTAACAGTCTCACCTAACAGTCTCACCTAACAGTGTCACCTAACAGTGTCACCTAACAGTGTCACCTAACAGTCTCACCTAACAGTGTCACCTAACAGTCTCACCTAACAGTGTCACCTAACAGTGTCACCTAACAGTGTCACCTAACAGTCTCACCTAACAGTGTCTCCTAACAGTGTCTCCTAACAGTGTCACCTAACAGTCTCACCTAACAGTGTCTCCTAACAGTGTCTCCTAACAGTGTCACCTAACAGTGTCACCTAACAGTGTCACCTAACAGTGTCACCTAACAGTGTCACCTAACAGTGTCACCTAACAGTGTCACCTAACAGTGTCACCTAACAGTCTCACCTAACAGTGTCACCTAACAGTATCACCTAACAGTGTCTCCTAGTTATTAATTAGTGGGTGAGGCTAACATGATATCCACAAAGTCGTACTCCATTCTAATCGGTGAAATTGAGTTTCTTTTCAGCGGCGGCAAATGAAACATCTCTTTACTGCAACCACTTCATTCCTCTGCACAATTGTAGTTGTTTAATTGCGTCCGTTATAATAAATTTGTATCCGTTATTAACCAATATTCAATTAATATAGTAATAATCTGTGTTAATATGAATATATAATATATATTATATATATATTAATATAATATAATAATACAAATATTATAATAATAATATATATTATATATATAATAATATAATATAATAATACATATATATATAGATAATATATATTATATACTAAATTAAATGAGAACTTGTTTTTATGATTAATATCTAGAAGAAATGAACACACTGATTTCAAATGTGATTAAGTTTCTTTTCTATGTCTTTTGTTTCATAAAATCTTCTAGCGGATTGTCTTCTCGTATATAACCTCTCTCAATCTTTCATTCTAATCAACAAATTCCTATCTGTTCAAGAAATTATAGCGTTAATTAATATAGTAATTAATAAGTTTTAAATTGTAGTATTAATATTAGTAATTTAATTTAAATTCATCTCTGGTAATAAATAATACAAAAATGGAATTATATATAGATATATAGATATAATTATAAATTGCAATACATTATTTCATTCTAAATAAAAAACTGAATATGTCATGATCCTATCCTTATTTAAATCATATTGATCATATATTGATCAATATTCATTTATAAAACTATATTATATAGTTTTATTTGAATATTTAATAAGATATATTGTATATGTATAAATACTTTTTATATATACTTTAAAGGGGAATCTCACACCATATTCCATTTGACACATTCAAATGTATATACAATATATATATCTTTTCAAAGTATGATGATCAGAAATGTATTCATTGAAAATTATATTTATAATATATATATATATATATATACAATGAAATAGCATCATATTTATAATATATATAAATTATATTATATATATATAATACACTTACAAATAGTGAAAAATAGGACTTAAATTATTATGATATTTCTATAGAAATTGTATGTTTATAATTATTTTTATGAAGATATCTTATTATTTATTATTTATATATATGTTCTTCATATATATATATATCAATAAAATTAGTATTATAACTATAATAGTTTTTATTGTTCCTCACTTATACTTGTATAGTTTACATGACATTATTATTTTTTTTACATTTTTACATGTATTAATACATGTTAATTAACATATTTAAAAAAATCACTTTTATATAATTTCTAGACTCTTTTATGGATAATTTGTTGTCAGATACTACAAAATATATTAAAGTATGGTATTAAGTAAACAAAACTAAAATAATTGTTGTCACTGTTTTTAACTGTGCTATACACATTTAAGGAGGTGAAGAGATTAGCATTCAACATAATTTTTAATTATAACAAATATATTATTTACAAAATTATTTATATAATTTTTCTATCATTTCGCATGTAAAGAATATGTTAATATTCTATATAAATAGGTAAAAATGAGTTTTTATTATTGTTGATTTGTATTAGTGTTCGATAACTCTTGTTTAGTTAAACAAGGATATGACGTTTATTAACGCATATTTTATGACATTTTTATTATATGCTTTTTACGAGTGATTTTATATTGCATAGTTCAGGAGAAAAAATTTGAATTTGTTACAAAAATCAATGCAAAAACTCGTTTTTAAATCAATGATTTAAATATGATTATATTAAAATCATAATATAATTTAATACATATTATATTATTTTGAATGTTGACATAAAGAATATAGAAAAACATCCTTCTATCCGAAATTATAAATAAATTCATAATTTTAATGAAATATTTAAATAGAAATACAATTTAAAATATGAATGCAATTTTATATAACAAATAAATAAATAGGAAAAAAATATAAGTATAAGACTAGCAACAGTAGATACTCAATAGCAGGACTCAATGCCACATCAACAATCAAGTATAACAGTTGGAAGTAGGCAAGTGAATAACTTACTATTTGCTGATGATATAGATCTCATCGCAGATTCTGAAAGTGAACTACAATCTCTAACAGACTCTCCAGAGAAAAGTTTGATAGTATACGGTATGGAAATCAGTCATGAAAAAAGTGAAATACTTGTTAATGGGAAATGTTCCACACCAAAGATTATTATGTATGGAACAAATAGAAAATGTGGACAATTTATAAATTTTTATATTTATTTATTGTGAATTATATTCATTATTTAATTTTATCTTAAATCTAATATAAATTATATATGATTTATTATTTCAATTAATTAAATCTAGCATAATTTTAATATGTATACAATTGATATGTATAATTACTATTACACAATTGATTTTACTTGATCATTTCAGTAAATATTCTATTCTATTTATAGGACAACATTAATGACCTTATGTATTGCATAGCTAGAATATAGGTAAGGACAAAGCAGTTGTCCTCTTAATGCTAACAAACCTAGTATTGTGTAGCAGTATAGCATTATTGGGATTTATATTAAATAACCTAACTTAGTGTATTATATAATTAATTATATAATAATTAATTATATACAAAATTTAAATCTTTTTTATATAAAATTTCTATTCAACTTGTATAAACTATATAAACTATTCAAACTACACAACTAATAATTATATGAGCTATATAATAGGAAAGTTTACAATTGATGTGGACCAAGATTCACTATGATCTAACAAACTAGTTTGCCCGATGTTCAATACAAATATGGGCCAGGCATCAATGTAAAGATAGTGAATAAGCAATTAACCCATGCTGTAAAATATAGATATTAGTTAATGCAACTTTTCTCTATAAATTAAAAAATGGCATCATTGATTTTGATTATTCATCTTGATTAGTCATTTTGATATTATATAGGTGAAATAAAATAGTGTGATTTTCATAATTATAGAAAAAAGTAACTTATATCTATGTATATAGATTATATATATATATATATATATATATATATATCAATAAAATTGTAAATATGTTTTATTTTTATATTACATTAAATTTACATTAAATTATTTTTACATTAAACTTGATAATAATTAGCAATATAATTATATATATAAATACAAATTTATATTAGTATTATTCGACTGCTTCTCTATCGCAAAGTGCCATACATGACATCTTATTGCTTATCCACCTTAAGGATATTTAAGTAAATATATATTTGAAATATATGTGACAATAATATCTTTTTAATTATTTTCAAAGCGAATTTTCAAATTATTAGTATATAATAATGAAGAATGTATAATTTTACAAAATATATATAATTTTACATTGAAAATGGACCTATCTATTTATCATATTTCTCGAATATGGATGTATATTTTAAGAAAAATAGTTCTTATTATAATTAATAATTATTAATAACATTATTGTTATATTCTTAAAACAAACACTATAAATTCAATTTTTATTGTATTCAAAAATCTACATAACTTTTCATTTATAATAGTGATATATTTTTCAAATTTACATGTAAACAAATATACTCTAAAAATGAATTACAAATATATAGTTTACATTAGGTGGCTACTTTTTCATTAATTTCATAAATTAATTAGAGTGACATTTATTTATTTTGTAAAATCCGTGTCCACAGATGGTTGTAGTTCATTGTTATTATTATAGTTTATTTGTGAAATTATTTATTGTGTGTGAATGTTTTGAAATATAGATTTTCTGATAGTGTACATTATATTAAGGCTATGTACTGGTATCAAAATAAATTAATTTATCATTTTTTTTTTATGATTGAATTCGAATATTTAATATATTAACTATTAGATTTTAAAATTTTGAATGAAAATATTACGTATAAGTGTTAAAAAAAAGCGTTTTAAAACACTTACTTTAAAAATTTCAATGAAAAATAGCTTTAAAAAAAAACTTTAAAGTTGATTATCTCAGAATAATTTTTTTTTTGTTCAAATTCCTACTACTTTGTAAATAATTAACCGATTTCAATAATTTTTTCAGAGAATGTATATTATATACCAATACATAATAATTACTATACACATTTTTTTTTAAATTAAAAAAAATATAAAAAAAATGACTAAAAAAAATTAAATAAATTAAAAAAAATTTAACCAACAATTATTTGACTATCCCCAAAAAAATTTGAAATTTTGTATAGTAATTTTTATAGTTCCATATTTACTAAATAAGTTACAATTTATTTTAGGTCGATCCATTAATTATTGAATGAGAAGTAGGCTTTAGCATTAGGGCATTTTTCCCTATTCTTATACATTAGACAGCCCATACCAGTACATAGCCTTAAACTATGCTATTCAAGTGTGTCAATAGATAATACAATTTCTCTTGTAGCTATATAACTTATATATATATATATAAAATATAATGTATAATATAGGAAAAATATTCACATAATATATATTTATTTATATTTAAAATTTATATATTATAAAATGATATAAAAAACAATAAATAATATCATAAACCTGTTTAAAATACTCTAGTAACAATATACTAACTTAATTAGGTTCTCATATATATATAAATAGAGTAAGCTATAATTAACCATACATACATAATTAGTATTCGCTATCATGGTTCTCATCTCATATTATGTCATAACACAATAAAGAGTGATCATAACATGGTGGGTAATACAAAGACTAGGGAATTTAGAACTATTAAAACTCCCCAGTTGGTTAATAACCTGTGATCTCCTGGCCTCAACCTCCTGTGTTATCAGCTTAGTTCTGCTGTTCTGGTGATGCCAATAGTTGTGTAGTAACACTGATGATGTAATAGTTACTGATAGCTCTACTGTGTGTGTACTACTACAGCTACTGCATAGGTGCCTATCTACTACTGATAGCTTGTGTAACTGTGTTGTGTTGATTGTGTTCTGTGCATGTAATCAGTGCCCACCAGCCTGCCACTGACCTATTACACTCACTGTTATTAATGAACAACAACTATCTAGGGTCATCTATTATGCAATATTCTGTAATGATCCACCACCACCACTAAGTGTATAGAAAGTGATTGTTTGCTAACTTTACATATACATACAGAACTACCTAGTAATTATTTCATTTGTGTAATACACATAGCTAACTGAAATAGGCATGTTTTATATACATATATATATACATATAGTGATCATGTAATGGTTTGGTAGACAATGCACAATTTACTTAATTGGGAGACCATTTTTAAACAATAGATATAAATCTGAAATATTATATTGTAATTTACTAATATACTCTTTTCAATAATATATTATTAGATATTTAAAATAATCAATAATAAATTATATACAAATATTTTGTATGTAAATGATATGGTATTGGTAGATATTTTAGGATTGCATAAATATATCTATTTGTTAGACACAAGTAATGAGTCATAGATCTAATTGTTTTATTTAATTACTTACTCAATTATGTAAATTAATCACACCATGTGGTAATTAAATAATAATTACTATATGATATTCTATACCTTTTAGACTCTATAATTATTATAATTCTCAAAAACTATAATATAAAGATACATTTTTTTAAATCCCATAATAAAGAAAACATATCATATATTTATATTAATTTAAGCATTTTCATTTATATAAATTGACTACTGAATTATAGAATTATATGTGCTATTAAACTATGTGACGTTCCGAGACACCTGGGTTTTTAATGAGTTAAGAAAATCATATATAGAAATTGATAAATTATTGTTCTAACTATTTGGTAGACTCAAATTTGACTACCAAATCTTTGTGTCTATAAATTGGATATTAATATGAAATTAATGGCTACCAATCCCATATAATATATATATATATATATATTGATTTATTGATTATATATATTTATAAAATATATATATATATATATTCCAATGATAAATACCAGACTAATAACTTATATCAATTTATACAATTTTTATATACATTACTTTAGACTAAAGTCTTTAGTAATACTTTGTATATTCCACATATATATAGCGTAATAATTTATGGTTTGGCATCGTTAACATTAAAAATGTACGCTTATCCACCCCATCTGAATAGTGCTATTAACCTAGATAGCCTAGTATAATATAGGTTTAGCGCTTTAGTATAAGAAAGAACACAGAAACGGTGTGGGGGGGATTAGTGTTCGTTCACTGTTTATTAGAATAGCATCTAGTGGCGTTCTCTCAGTGCAACAGGCATTCCGTGTCAGTACAACAGTCGTTTAGTATCGCAGGGCACCACGATAAGGCAGTCTGTGGCCCGTCTACCTATGTAGCTATCTCTATAGGTGGAGCCATCGTGGAACGGGGTTTCGGGGGGCTCGTACCTATCCGACCCGGTCCTTATCGCGGGTCTCGGCTGTTTGTGGTCCGAGTACGAATCCCTGTACGAGGTCGCCGAACTGAACGCGCCGGGTTCGCGTCGGGTCGCGACCTTTGAACTCTGGCGGCGACTCATCGGCTTCTCGGTGTAGAACGCTCGGTAAGCCGTCTCCGAGCGGAACCGTCCCACCGGTCGCAGGGACGTGGGCCGGGTAGACTTGGCGGGTTCGGCGCGATCGTGTCGGACGTACGCAGCTCTGAAGGTCGTGTCCCCTGAGAACGGGACGTCGCTTACGTGAGCGCAACACGACGGCTTCGTGGACTTTGCCTGAGGGGGCGCGTGGTTGAGTACGGGTTATTTAGTGTGGTTTAGCGTACTGGGCGATTAGCACATATTATCTACATTTTGTGGAAAGTATAAACAAATAATATTACTATATATATATATTTATATTTCTCAGCGTTTTACGAGCGATGATTTCTAAACGAGTGCAGGACATAACCTTGGCCCCCGTTGCACCGCTATAGTTATCCCTGTACATGGTGTTACTCTCCAGGGGAACCCTGCTCATCGTGATCTCGCTCTGTATGCGAGCCAACCGAGTCTTGGTGAACTTGGTCTTCAGGTACGAGCTGCGATAGTTTGTCTCCGATTCCAGCGGGTCCGTTGACATCATGAAACTTGTGATCGGCTTGTAGCCCTGCGTTGGGTGAGGTGAGGGTGAGGCTAGGATAGGGTGAGGATAGGGTGAGGGGATGGGATGCTAGAGAGAGACTAGGGCGAGGTTAGAGTTAGGGTGAGGTTAGGGCGAGGGTGAGGCAAGGATAGGGTGATACTATAGTGAGGGTAGGTGAGGGGAGGTGAAGGTGATGGTGAGGGTGAGGTTAGAGAGATACTAGGGTTATGTGAAATAAGGTTAGGGTGAGGGGAGATATGAGAGGTACGAAGAACGCAGTGAAATTCGGAAAGGGAGGCTTAGGAACGATGAGGAAATTAAGTAAAATGAAAGGGGAGTAAGTAGTAATACGGAAAGGGATGAAGATGTATGAGGAGCGTCACAGAGGTCAGAGGTCAGATGCCGATTCTATGGTTACGTAACCTTGCCAGGTCTGCTGGGTTCGCGGTCCACATAACTGCTCCTGTAGCAAGTGTCGGAGCTAAGCGGATCAATGGAGGCAACAAACTCATCCTTCTGATGGTATCTCTCCGGTACCACATACTTCCTGTTGTAGTTTTCCTGTAAACATACACTCGGGTTACCCACTGATGGTGGTGTTCAGGTCTTACTTAGGCATTATCAACGCATTTCTAATGGACTAATATGGGACCGTAGCGAAAACATGTATCATGTAAGCTTAGTTCGTATTTATAATCTCTGTCATATGATAACACAGTCATGTGATAATATAGTCTGGTGTGATTTTTGTAGTATGGATAGTTAAACAGTTAATGTAAGATTTTCGTAACATAGAAAGTTCCATAACAAAGACGGTCCAATTATTTATCTATTTTATAAATGATTATAAATTTAAAATCAAAGTCTTAAACATTTTCAACCAGATTTTATGTGGAAATATGACGTAAATAATCTATTTTTAGATTTAGTTATGACTAATTATAACGTAAAAGAAAGGCGCGTTGTATCTAGTGTGTATCGTTGTTCACTGATACTTAATGCTATCTACTAGACTGGTTACACTATCATCAAGGTCAGATGGACAGCTAGTTAATACATTGTGTAGACTGTCCATGTGACAAACATCACACCATTTGTCAGATGCCCTAGTTATAGTAGGTTTCAACCCTAAATCTTTAGCCACAATAGCAATCTCACGGGTTTTAATGCGGTGCCTTATTTAAGGATTTGAAAATGGGGGAGACAAATTCTAATAATAGATATGTACAAAAATTATACATGAAAAACTAATAAAATACATATCTTATTGATTTATATTAAATAAAAAGGACTATGGTATAATCGATTATGAAAATTTCTGTGTGGTCTAAAATAAAGTCGGGGAAGGAAATTGACCACAAAAACCCCTTAGAAAAAGGTACTAGTATGGGATGGGGCTGGGCTAACCTTATGCTCGGTGCTGTTCTGAAAAGGTCCACTGCCCACTAGTTTATCTTTACGTTTGCACGGCTGCCTCACGGACAGGGGCTTCTCATCATAGGCACACCTGTGACTGGTGAGGTCTTCAAACGGACGGCCACTAGGCGCTACGTACTTTGGTCTATAACTCTGCACGCAGGTGTGAAATGGGGGGGGGGGTGGGGGGTTATTTGGTTTGTAGCTTTTGGAGCGCGCGAGTGTGTGAAATGAATACGATAAGGAGGTGACAGCAGCAGCAGCGGTCGAGGTACTTTTGTACGTAACTCTACACGTGGGAACGATAAGGTGGAAGCGTGATCGTGGATATAGAGATGTATGATACATGATCAGCGTTAGAGTCGTGGGGGGGGGCGCTTACCTGCACTTTATCTATCTTCTTTCTATCGTAATCGTCGTGGTGTGTAGTGTTGGTGCTTAACGGATCATCGCTGCGCAGGGAACTATACTCCGGCTGCGTGTGTTTGTTATTGTGTTCATGTTGTAGGTGTGTACATATTTTAAAATTTGTGTTATATATTATTTTGAAGTTTGTTTTATATTTATCGTATTCAAAGTTTTATTTAAATAGGCTGATTACTATATATATTAATATTAGTGAAATAAATAGTGATATGAAATATTGAAAGTTAACCGATGCGATACACTACCTACAATGTAGGTGATCACTAACCTTACAAGACTTCACCTTGTCTATCTGTCTAAGAGTGTCCCTATACTGCATGTTATACATTGACACCTCTTCTAGTTTAGCCGTCGGGGCATCGTATGCTCTCTTGTCTTTCTGTATGTTTTATGTATAAATGTATTATACATATTTATATTTTAAATAATATCTTTAAATACAAGAGTCACAATATCTTTGGTCTAAAAAGATTATGATAATGGCAGTTAATTCTAATTGGATATTTTATTATAAAATAAGTTTGTCAATAACAAAATATCACATCGAAATTTGTTGAGAAAATTTGTTATTATTAATTTTTGACAAATTTTTAGTGCGTTCAGACAATACAAAATATATAACAAATATAAATATATATATATAATTTTTAAAAAGAAATTTAATTTACAATATTTCCTTGAAGTTAATTTAATATTTGTTTATAAATTATTAATATTTTATCATTTTTCACATACAACAATTTGATTTTGAGAGGTAGAGATATCGAGTTTATTTTATTATTTAAAATATCTATTTTAGAATTAATAAGTTCTATATGCTATTAAATTAAAATTTCAATTGAAATCCATTTTATAAAAATATTATTATTAAATAGTATTCTATTAGTTAATACAATTAAATAATAATGTTAATATAAGTTGTGCACTTATCATCAATATCAGTCAAATTAATGTCACTAGCGTGTTAATCAGCTAATCATATCTATATCTTATTGTTCACACATCAACATTGAGAATGTGTATATTATTAATTAGTATATTCATAATGTTAATTAAGATATGGTATAGTTCATATTTATTTTTAATATTTTATGAATTATTAAGTTATCTTTATTAACGATTATGAAATTTGTAGAAATCTAAAATAAATCAATAAATTTGTAGAAATGTGAGAGTATTCACATGTATTAACATTTAGTTATATCATTATATATCTCCCATTATTATATATGCAAGTAAATGTAACAATAAAATAACTTAGCAAATATTTATACTTTCGATTATATATTACGACTATGTATTTGCTTAAATAAATTATCAATTAATCAATAAAAGAGATTATCTAACTATTTAAACATAACAGAGTTTATATAATATCGATATAAAATTTGTAAGTGGGTAAGAAATTGACTCATGCAGTGCATGTAAAAGATAGATACGGGAATGGCAATTTTCTCTGTAATAATAAAGTGACTTCTATCTATATCTATAGATTTAGATTATATATGTCAATAAAATAGTATGATATCTTCAATTTAAATATATTTAAATACCAAATACTAGAAAATTATGAGGAATGTTATTATTTTATATATACATATATATTTATATATAATTATTATTATTATATATACATATATATTTATATATAATTATTATTATTTTTCATATTAATATAATATTTAATATTATAATTATAAATTATAAAACTCTTTGGGTCGTTGGGATAGTTATTTTCAATTGTAATCTTATGTTATATAAATGAGACTAAACATATTTATGTCTCATTTATCCCGATTGAAAAACAAACTAAAATAAGCACGAAACATAAAGATCACAATTTATCAATGACTTAAATGACAACTTATTACTTACTGATTGTATCGTATTATATTAATTTAACTTCACATGCTATAAGCCACAAATATATATATAATATATATTATATATATATATATAAGTATTTATCTATTTATTATTTTCGTTCTATATTGTTATATGCACCTACGAGGGGTGGCCACACCTATGATAAGTGCTAATAAACCTTATCATCATCGTCATTATACAAAGGTATATATATACAATATATATATATTTCGACTTCAATAAATATTATATATACATGTAAACATAGGCGTATGATGACCGCGGCGAGGTAACTGACCTTGACCCTTAACGGAAGTCTATGCGCGGTGTAGTTACCGCGATGTTCGGTGGAGTCCTGCATAGGGGGGTGATAATCATCCGAGATGGGGTCTAGGGCTAGGTCGGCGTTACGACTGCAGTCGTTACGTTTGCCCCGCCACACCGCATCCTTGACGCCCAGCGCTTCGTTCTCCTGGTATCTTTGCACCGACATCTGCGCGACAGGTAGCTACGTTAATGCTGTGAGTAGTAACGATACTCAATAGGGGGCGCGAGGGAATAGTATGCTGCCCCGTACGATGAGTCGTTCATATATATATATATATATATATATATATACATTATGTATATATTTATTATATATTTGTTTATTAAAGTGTATTAGTAAAGTAATTTAGTGTTTAGTAAAGACTATCCTAATTATTAGTTTCGCTCGTCGTATCAAAGATCTGTTTAGAACGAACATCTCTATAATTAGGAAATCACACATGTTATCAATTACATAATAACTATTATATAACATTACACAAGAGAGAAAGGGGTAGAGATATAGGGAGAGAGATAGAGGGAGTGTGTACGAGAAGCTGGGGATTAAATTGCAATTAAATTAATTCCCTAATGATTAAATTGTTATACATAATATATGAATACATGTAAAACGTACAGCTTTACTCGTATTCTCGAGTTTCCCTCGTAATGTTATTACTTGATAGTGCTGTATTGTACATATATGTGGAGGTCTACAGAGTGTAGCACAACTATACGCTTGACTTACAACGCGATGCGATGTCAGCATTAATTATAAGGCGACGCGTGATGCACTACATTACCTTCATGCTATATATGATATACTATGCTAATACTTACATTTACAACAGCTGAGATATATGGACAGCAGGCCCGACGAACAACTGCGAGGGATAACAATGAAGTCTAGTGCAATATCAATACGATTTCTAAACAAGGGTTTGTTGTATTTATGTATTATTTCAAAATAAAATTTTATTGTTTACGTATTTCTAAATATAAAATATTTAAGATATTTTTAAGATTTATTTAAGTGATTGATATCGCAATGATATGTTACTTATATACACACATTACTTGTATATTCCAATACGTAGATAGATATAGCATCGCCCCCTATAAATTTTCAATCATCCACAGATTATTTTAATTCTAGACATAGTTACATTTTTTTTTAATTAAAATATTCCAAATGAAACAATGACAATATAGTTAAAAACTGCTTGTCCATGTTAATAATAAACACTTCTGGTTTCAGTGATAGTAATATCATTATTTCCAGTAGTCATTAAAGGATCAAAGTCAATTTGGTCATCTATCTGTTTATTTTTAATGTTATCATTAATAAAGTATAATTCACTCAGTAATGAATTAGAGTTAATTAAGTGTAAACTGGCTACTGGTATCAGTAGATGTGAAAAGTGGTTCTTATCTCATCGTAATCAGCCTACAACCAAGTCTAGTAATGCAGAGAATCACATCCCATATATAGATACACGCTTAGAACGTCCATTTTAATCGAACAATTAACACGAACATGACATTATTACCCTATACGTTACACTAAACACTATATACTGAGCTATATTGTGTATGTACCAGATGATAACGAGGAATACCTGATCAATGTGATCGACACACCCGGCCACGTGGACTTCTCCAGCGAGGTGTCAACGGCAGTCAGACTATGCGACGGTGCCTGTGTGCTGATTGATGTCGTCGAAGGGGTGTGTCCACAGGTTAGAAGGGGCGTGTCTACGGGTTAGAAGGGGCGTGTCTACAGGTTAGAAGGGGTGTACTCACAGGTTAGAGGGGGCGTGTTCACAGGTTAGAAGGGGTGTATTCACATGTTAGAAGGGGTGTGTCCACAGGTTAGAAGGGGTGTGTCAACAGGTTTGAAGGGGCGTGTTCACTGGTTAGAAAGGGTGTGTCCACAGGTTAGAGAGGGCGTGTTCACAGGTTAGAAGGGGCGTGTTCACATGTTATAAGGGGCGGGTCCATATGTTAGAAGGGGTGTGTCCACAGGTTAGAGGGGGCGTATTCACATGTTAGAAGGGGTTGTTCACATTTTAGAAGTGGCCTAATCTATAGATGTAGCGTGTTTTTAATCAGGAAATATTATTCGCCCAATTTGTTAAAAGTATGATAACTTCTGAAATAAATAATAATGACTACATTTTGTTGTTACATTATTAATTACATTTAAATCTATGTATATATTAAATTATAAAATAAGATGAGATAACATTATCAATATTTTCTATCTTTTGAATGTATATTTATGTACGGTTGTATTTATAAATGATTATTTATTACACTTATAGTTACTTTCATGTATCAAGCCCTATATAATTTTAAAGATAATATATTAAATTTACAATTTATATAATTATTATATTAATATAATTTTTAATACAAAATATATTTGTTTCAAATATCATGTTTCGCCGACCACTCATTTATTACGAGATAATTGAATAATATAATCTTTGATTTTTCAGTATTCTTTTTTATGAATAATAGTGATATTCTAAAAGAATTGAATATATAATTTGTAATACAAAATATATATATTTAATTATACTACATTATTAGTTATCCATATTAAAAGTGACCTAATATCTGATATAATAAATTGTCGACAAATATATTATTTATTTTTACAAATTAAATTTGAATAATAAATTCTAGCCTTATCTTACTATCGTCGAACGCGAGCTATAAAACCTCGCCAATATTAGTGTAAAGGCATTCCACTCTCTCTCTACGGCACCAAGTTAACGCTACCACATTACCACACCCAGACTCAGGCCGTACTCAGACAGATCTGGTCCGAAGGCATACGTCCAGTGCTTGCTATCAACAAGATGGACAGACTTATCGTTGAGCTTAAGTTCACCACTGCAGAGGCTTACGAACATCTTAAACGTCTTCTAGAACAGGTTACAGCAACAGTAGTGGCTTATATCTCTTCTAGAACAGGTTACAGCAACAGTAGTGGCTTATATCTCTACTAGAACAGGTTACAGCACCAGTAGTGTGGCTTATATCTCTTCTAGAACAGGTTACAGCAACAGTAGTGTGGCTTATATCTCTTCTAGAACAGGTTACAGCACCAGTAGTGGCTTATATATATATTCCTCATCTCCCCCTCTTCCTCCCCTCCTCTTCTTCATCTTCTACTTCTTTATATCTTCCATCTCTTCATACTGTTTATCTTCTCTTCCTCCTCCATCACCATATTATACTCATCCTTATACTACTCTATCTCTTCTTACTCTTCCATCACCTCCTCACACTCATCCTTCTCTTCCTCTACCTTCCTACCAATAATGATATATATCTCCATTAAAACTTCGTTACATATGTAATATTAAATCTAGCCACTGTGTAACGATAACTTGTAAACAGGTGAATGCATTTATGGGCGAATTATTCGGAGCTGACGTTATAGATTTAGCTAACACTCAGCAAGAAGGAGACAAGGTTAATAGTTAACACCCTTACACCTTACACTCTTTCTATCGTACACCTCGGTCTATAAATCCTCGCCTTCCCTAGAATAAAGAACTAGATGACCAGCATCTGTATTTCTCTCCCGAGAAGAACAACGTGGTGTTCTGTAGCGCGGTGGATGGCTGGGGATTTAGGTTTGTTAGTTTCACTGCACCGTTGATGTTACCGTCGCGGTCAGCAAACTTGTAGTGGGTGTTAACTCGTGTATTTAGATGTTAAACATATCAACGCTACAAAATTCATCATAATGAAATGATATTATAAGCGAAATTAAAGTTGTGCTTAATAAAGAATACACTCTCCTAATTTTATACTGTATCCGATACGGTGTAATGAATCGGATCATTTAGCTTTTATTATTTAATTCATTGTCATTGAACACAGAATAGTCACTAGTTAAATAAAACCTTTACCAGTCTAACCTTAACCGGACCTAGTAGCTACTAGGTCCAACTAGTCAGGCCCACTATACGTATTACTATATACACAACATGTGTAGGATATGCGAGTTTGCTGAGATCTACGCAAACAAGATGAAAGTACCCAAGGGTGCCCTACAGAAGACCCTATGGGGCGACTACTACCTCGACGCCAAGTCTAAACGCGTCAAGAAAGGCGCCTATGTTCGTGTCACCTTATTATCTTTGCATCGGTGTCAATTAATTTATAATAATAATTATTTATCCGATAATTGTATACTTTTATTTCATAATTATAATATTAAATATAAGCATCATAAAATCTAACGATAAAATATGAAAGTATGAGAGGATATAGAATTCATTTAGTACAAGAATACAATTCCTCTTATGTAAAAGATCATAAACAATAGTTCATCTGCGTCGTGATTTCTACTATCAGTGCTTGACACCAACCTCATCCTCTTCCCCTAATACACAGAATCTGGGCAAGAAGACGATGTTTGTGCAGTTCATCTTGGACAGTATATGGTCTATCTACAACAGTGTCCTGGTTGATAAGTTAGTATGCGTTAGGGGCCCACACTGTCAATATAAATCACCAGATCATACAGCTTTTATTGAAATCATATCTACATTATCAAGCCCCAGTTTTTATAAATAATCTATTTTGAGCTTGTATAATATGATATTACTTATTTTTCTATCAAATTTAATAATTAATATGTGTATTATTCAATAACGTTTATTTATAATTCATAGATGCTTATAAAATACTCTGCTTAAAATGTTAACTAAAATAACCAATAATAATAATAATATATTGATATTTTATTGACATTTCTTATTAATAAACTAAAGTATATGCATGTATATAATGCATACACACATACACACACATACAAATACATACACAATATCAATGTATAGAAAGAGGATAACAAATTGAATATAGTGTATAACACTGCGATAGAGGCGCTGCAGTCGAAACATACTATTAATATCATTTTTAGTTATATTTATATTGATAATAATTACCAAGTTTAATATTCTATCTGTAATAAAAATAATAGTTATATATATATACATATATATATAAAATGCAACATATTAACATTCCACATAATTTATTGGTTTTTAGTATGTAAATGTATTTAAATTAAAGATAATACACTATTGATCAATAGATAAATAGATTAATCAATAGATATAAAAAGAAGTCACCTCTATCTATATCAATGAAAATCCTACTCTTTTAATTGACCTATATAATATGACTAATCAAAATCGCCGATGCCATTTTGTTAAATTATTGAGAAAAGTGTTATTCGCGTATCTTTTTTAACTTTATTTATATCCAAGATACACATACCCACACACACACACTCATTCACATACACCTAACTACGCACACACACCTATACAGAAATAAGGACAAGATAGAACAGATTTGCAAAGCACTAGAATTGCGCGTTAGTTCCAGAGACATGAGGAGTCTAGATCAGCGTAACCACCTGATAGCTATTATCGGCCAATGGCTGCCTCTGTCTACCGCTATATTGGGTTACTATTCTGATTTCAAAGCATCGATTTTCGTAATCTAAAATTTGGATGAATCGAATTTAATAATAATTACGTATTTGATAATTGTATAATTTAATTGCATAATTATAATATTAAATATAATTATCATAAAATCTTATATATATTGATGTTATTATAATTTGTATCATCGGAAAAATTATTAAATTATATAATAGAAGTCATATTTTGAGTTTTTTAGACTTATATTTAAAAAAAAGTTATGATTAAAAATGTGCACACAAATTCTTAACAAACATCACAAAGTGGCAGATCCGATGTGTTGATCATTACAATGCATAGACAGTATTCACGAATGCCTATCTATCTACTTATATATCTGTGGTGTAGATAGATAGGTAACCATTGGCATTGGTATTTGAACACTAGTTCAGTTGTAGTTTTTCTATTGTCTTTAATAGAAATTATATTATCTTTAATATTGCTATATCTTTTGTTGTTGTTGTATTATGTATGTTATAGGTTCCTAATATATAAGATTAGATGAATATATTATATTACATAGTAATAAATATATATTTATTATATGACCTAATTATTATGTATAGATTATGTGTGATATATAAGTTCATAGACTATATCAAGGATAGGACATTTACCCTCATGTCCAGCAGTGGTAACATTTTGTTCTCTAAATACATACTCTTCAGTTGTTTATTTATTTATATATCAATAATTTCAAATACTCCAGAAATATTTATTTATTTGTAAATTAAAAATGCATTAATTTTTATAATTTGTATTTCATTATAAATAAATAAAAATAAAAATGTATTTATACATTTGGTTTAAATTGAAACATGTTTATCTATATTATGTGTGTCAACATCTGACCTAATATAATGCTTATTAAATCATATTATAATTTAGACATAAACCTATTGAAATCGTTAATTTAAAGATGAGATTTAGACATGAAGTACACCTGATCGTAATAATGCAATACGATAAAATCATTCACACTTGTGTGTTTCTATTATATTCATAAACAACAATGTCCTGTCCTTGAAAATACATCTGAGTGCCTATAATTAGTATATAGAATATATAAATATAGCTAAAACAATACATAAAATATAAATATTTTATAATCTGTTATAAAAATAAACTAATTGATTAAATTATATAATTCTATTAATCTAATATTGTACGCAAGTCTCTACCTATATCTCCAGTTGTGATAATAGATCTATTCGTTAACGATAACCCGCCACCCCTATAGGTATGGTCGTAGAGAAACTACCCGGTTGCAAAGACATGAAGCCGGAGCGAGTGGATAAACTACTGTACTCTGCAGTCTGCGATTCTAAGCATCTCCTTCAACAGACCACAGATCTGAAACAAGGTAGTACCAACATGGTAACAGTTGTGTCTGTGGTATCTTCACTACAGGCTGACTTTAGCGCTGCGTTGTAGAGAGGCGGGCCTCGCTAACGTACATAGATGTACTAGAGAGGCCTGGTGACCTAGTTTAATTCATAACATACCGACGACGTGTTTAATTCGAAGATTGCGATAGGAAATACTAAATGAAAGTAAATATATTATTTTGATTAAGTTTTGAGGGGACGAGAAGGTGAATAAGAATTTTGTTCATAAATTATTTGAAATATAATAATATCTTATTTTTCTTCTAAAAATACCGATATATATATAATATATGGTATACTTTCTTGTTTATTAGATACAAATTTAAGTATTTTTAAGTTATATAACAAATTTATTTTAAGAAATAATAAAATTTAAAGCTGGAGTTATACAAAAGTAGAATTAGTTTTCAGGGAGTGCCGTCAGTATGTATTTATTAGAAAGATTTTAATATGTCTTCGTAGTAAAACACATGTTTTTCATTCGAAAAAAGTTAGTTCTAAAAATATTTATTTCAATAAATTCTCAATTGAATATAGAATTAATGCCTGCATTAACATACGAACAATAATATAGCATAGTGTGAATCATAATGTTTATTATATAAACAAATAATACTTACTTTGAAATTGAAAATATAATTTCAATTAATTAATTAAATATTAGTGTAGATTTATTGATTAATATTATTAGATTTATTAATGTATATTATTGTATATTTAAATTATGCATAATATTGTTTATAAATGTTTGCCTTTAATCGAGATACAGCATATACAAATTCTACAGCATGTTTTTATATATATATATATATATATATTATAATATATATATATATATATATATATATATATAGAATTTATAAATTTTGTAAAAAATCAATTGAATATTGATATTGACCCATATGATGTTGTAGCAATTCACGAGTTACCTAATAAAAATAAGGACATTTATAAAACAATTGTAAAATTTCATTTTCATGAAACAAAAAGTAACATTTTTAAAAATATAAAAAAATTAAAAGATACTAATATATATATAAACGATCATTTAACCAAATATAACTCTGAAATATTTTACAAAGCTAGGAATCTACTAAAAGATTCAAAAATAAAGTATTGTTGGACAGTTAATGGCATAACATTTATTAAAAAAACAGAATCTTCTGAAAAGGAAAAATTTTTAAATTTAAGTGATTTTAATTCTATATTGTAGTTTTATTAAATTTTGTATTATATTTATATTCTTGTTTTTATTGTTCTTATTATTTACGTTACTTATTTATTTATATATATATACTTAATCTTTTTTATTTACATTAATTTATATTTTATATTATGGTTTACAATAATAATAACTATTATGACAGTAATAATGAATTATATAATAATAATGAAACGCATACTAATTATGAATATATGTCCGATGAATATTTAAATAAAAATATACAAATAGAATGTAATTATGTTGAATGTAAATCAATAAAATATGTATCTAATCACGGCCTATCAATATTTCATTTAAATGCACGAAGTTTCGTACACAATTTTGATGACATAATAATGTTATTAGAATTCAATAGAAATTAAATTCAACATAATTGTGATAAGCGAAACTTGGTTACAAGAATACAATAAAGATTTATATCAAATTGAAAATTATAATGCATGCCATATAACACGTAATAACTTTATAAATAACACATATAATAACAATGCAGGTGGTGGCGTTTCTATCTTTATACAAAACCATTTAAACTATAATATTATGGATAATTTATGCATATCAAAACATGAATTTGTGGATATTCTTACGATTTATTTAAATATTAATAATAAAAACATTTTAATTAGTGGTATATATAAATCGCCTAAAGCTGATATAATAGATTTTAGTGATTTTATTTATACACATTTTAATTACTTTTCGGCTAAGAGGGACCTTTTTTTGGTGGGAGATTTTAATATTAATATTTTAATAAATAACAATAAAATTAAATATTTTTTAGATAACATTTACAGTTTAGGTTGTTATCCATTAATTACAAAATCAACAAGATATGGAATACATATTAACTCATCAATTGATAATATATATTGTAATTGTAATTACAAACCTATAGTCAACGATATTATAATCAGTGATGTAAGTGATCACCTTCCTATATATGTTGTATATGAATGTGAAACAACAAATTATAAAAAAAACAAATTGAAATATAAATATATTAGACAAATTAATGATACAACAATAAATAATTTAAAAGATAGTATAATCAAACATAACTGGGATTATATTTATACAGATAATACTATAGATTATATATTTAATAAATTTAATGTTGATTTAATAAGATTGTATAATGATAAATGTCCTATTATACAAATAAAAGATAATAAAAAAATTAAAAAACCATGGATTTATTCTAGTCTAATAAAATGCATAAATAAAAAAAATAAATTGTATAGAAATATTTTAAAAAACAAAACTACAGAAAAATTTATTTATTATAAAAAATATAAAAATATATTGACAACTTTATTACGAAAATCTGAATATATGTATTATTCTTCAAAATTAACAAACAATCATAATAACATAAAAAATACATGGGCTATTAAATATTAAATAAAGTTATAAATACAAACAAAAAAGAAATTAATTCATTACATAATCCAACTTCCATAGAATTTAACGACTATTTTAGTAGTATTGGACCGACATTGGCTAAACAAATAATTAATGAACCTAGTAATGAATCTATATATTCAACAATGAATGAAAATACTAAAGAATCATTGTTTTTATTACCTACGACTTTAACTGAAATACAAAAAGAAATATCAAATACAAAAATAAAATATAGTACTGATTTCAATGATATTAATATGTATATTATAAAAAATATAAGTACAGAAATTTGTCCTATTATTACTCATTTATTTAACCGATCTTTATCAGATGGATATTTTCCGAATATATTAAAAAAATCTAAAGTAATACCACTATATAAATCAGGAGATAGAAAAAAACCAGAGAACTATAGACCTATATCGTTACTCCCACAATTATCTAAGATATTAGAAAGATTGATAAAAAATCGAATTTTGAATTTCATAAATAAACACAACATAATTAATGATTGCCAATATGGTTTCAGAAATAATATTTCAACAGCAGATGCTATTTCTGAAACAGTTGAGATCATAAGTGATAAATTGGAATCATTACAAAAATGTGCAATTATTTCAATCGATCTACGAAAAGCATTCGATACACTAGATCATACCATATTGTTAAATAAACTTTTTATATATGGAATTAGAGGTACAGCTTTTAATTTAATAAAAAGTTATTTATCTGAAAGGGAACAATATGTATCCCAAAATGGTCAAAATTCAAATTATAATAACATTACATGTGGAGTTCCACAAGGATCTGTTCTTGGACCACTTTTATTTATTTTATATATTAATGACTTACCGAAAATTTCAAATAATTTTAAACCTATTTTATTCGCAGATGATACTAACTTAATATTTTATGATAAAACAATTTTAAATCTTAAAGATAAAATGCAAACAGATATAAATAAATTATTTAAATGGCTTAATATAAATAAATTATCTATAAATATCAATAAAACTAATGTCTTACTTTTTAATATCAGAAATAAAAATGAAAATATAAACTTAAATTTATATATTAATAATATTAAATTAAAACAAGTAACTGATATAAAGTTTGTAGGTGTATATATTGACGACAAGCTTAATTGGAAAAAACAAATAAATTATGTAGCAACAAAACTTTGTAGAGCAATTGCTATTTTAAATAAAGTAAAACATAAATTCGATATAAAAACATTAATTTTACTATATAATTCTTTTTTTTATTCACACCTAAATTATTGTGTTCATATATGGGGAAATACTTTTGTGTCTAGTTTATTAAAAATAACTATTATACAAAAACGAGGGTTAAAATGCATATTAGGTACACAGTATAATAGTTCTAATTATAATAAATTGCATTCAACATTCAACATTTTAAAATTTAGTGATATTGTGAAATATAATACAGCTAAATTTATGAACAGGGCAATTAATAAAATGTTGCCTATAAATTTACAGAAATTATATAAAATAAAAACTTATAATAAAAATCTATTTTATAGAATAAAAGTCAGAACAGATCGAAAAGCTTTTTGTTTGACTAATTTTGGACCACAATTATGGAATAACCTAAACATAAATCTGAAATACAATAATAATCCAAATAAATTTAATAAAAATTATAAAAAATATTTAATAAGTTTATATAAAGACTAATGATATACTTTTATTAACAATTTTATTTTATTGACTAATGTTAAATTTTACAAATTAAAAAATTATTATATTATATTTTGTATATACACTTACTTTTATTCTACTTTATTATCATTTTCATCTAATTGACTAATGATATATATTTTATATAATTACACATACATTTTTACATCATTTTCGTCTAATTGACTAATGATATATATTTTATATAATTACACATACATTTTTACATTACATATTATGAACTTTTACTTTTACTTTTACTTTTATACAACTATAACTAAAGATATCATTTTATTTATAACATTTTAATATTTCTTTTAATTACATTTTTTATAATTAAATAATATTCGCTTTTTTTAGGTGGCATGCATTATAATATTTCTACTGATAAATATATAATCTTTTTTTTTTTTTGATTTAAAAAAAATGTTTCTTTTATTATTTTTTTATTATGGTAATATTTTTCTTGATTTATTCTATATATTATATGTTTTCTATATATCTATGATTTATTTTCATTCCATGTATATTATATATTAATTTATATAATATTATATATATGTAGGATATATTACAGTTATGCATTATGTTACTTACTATTTGTTATTATAAGTTATCTAGTATTTTACAATTTATATTTATGTTTTATACATGATGAGAGAGATTACGAGAAATATTATTTAATATTATTTTAAAATTATTGTAGTGTACTATTAATTATTTTCTTTTTTTTAATTTCTAATTTAATTTATATAATTTTTATATTTATCATTATAATGTATAATTTTTGTTTTTTTGTTTTATCATATATTAGTATATATTAGTGTATGTGGGTGTGTTTGGGTACATGATTGGATATGCTTGAGTCATTGGGTGTATTAGGGATGTATAGTATGCATCGGGGAATAAGGATATCAGCGTTTACACCTCTGGCAATGGTGTAATCCCTAATGATATAGGATTTGGAGCACCCTTACCTGAAAGTTGATGTTCTACGCATCCTGGGTATACTTATGTTTATTTTTAAAAAAATTATGTTTATTTCATTTATATTTAATTTAATAGTATTATAGATTGATTGTTTGTAATATTTTATATTATATACACTTTATGTAATACATTTTTAATAAAATCTTATTTTTATATATTTTTATATATATATTTTATTTATATATTATCGTTTACTAATATACTTCTCGTAATTTCGTAAATAGGTGAATGACCAGACAAGCTTTTGCTTTTTCATTCATCTAGGCTTTTAAGCCAACTCGAGTATTATTATATATATATATATATATATATATATATATATATATAATAATTATATAGATATTTAATTTATATGCATATGATATTAATATTTACTGTACATATATTATTATTTTGTGTTTTTGCCAAACTTTGAATTCAATTTCCTCAGAATAATTAATTCTCTCACCTAGCTGTTATTCAACTATGAATTACTAAACAAATATTATAGATTTCAGTATAATTTCGTTTTAAATTAATAGAAAATATATAGATCATTAATAATTCGAAAAGTTAATTATAAAATTAATTGTTTAAAAATATAAAATGTGTGATATTATATTAAATTATTTGTAGTAAAATTATTTCTCATAAAAGATTTTTTTAAATAGTTTCAATGACATAAATATTGCGTAACTTTGTGGACTAGGATTTCTCATATGGAATACAAAAGCAATTACGTCCATAACTGTAATAGTAGCAATTATAATATATATATATATATATATAACTATATGTATTTCCTATCTATATATCTGTGCGTACTTCCTATCTAATTGTATACTTTTACTTTTAATTGTACGCATTTGCGTCCGGAAATATATTAAAAAGTATTTTTCAAATAAATATTCAATAATATTAAATTTAAAATATTAAAAATTATATAAAATACTTTAATTGCATTCAATATAAATTAAATATATATATATATTTATTTGTATTTTATTATTTAAGTATATAATAATGAATCTTATGATAATTATCATATTTTATTTATATGATAATTATGAATTATTTATATTATTTATAAAATATATAATTTTATAATATATCAAATATATTTATGAACCTCTTTATTTATTTAGTGTATGTAAATTTAGTGTATTCATTTCTATTGAATATATATTTAAATTGCGTTGTATTTATAAAGTAAATATTTATGTTCAAAAGTGTGTGAAAAAGTTAAGATTAAATAAATATAATTTTATTTAAAATTGTAATATTTCTAATTATAATTATACAATAATAATACAATAAGTATAAATATAGATATTAAAATTGATATTTCATTAATTAATTCAAATACTTATAATTAAATTATATGATATATTGAAAAGAATAATTAAGATAAGCTCTTGTTAATTACTTGATAGGAATATCTGTCTTCGTCTGTTATTATATGTATACATTATGTGTATGTTATAGTCAACCTGTTGCATTTTTTAGAATTTAAAAATGTAAAGTTCAGATTATATGATTTTAAAATGGTTTAATAAATTACATTGAATATAACAATCAACTTATATAGATGTCAATACTAATGACTTAATATTATTGCTGTATAATTTCAAATAGGTGTAGTATTTCGAAACTTTCAAATCATCAAAATCATGATCCAGAAACTTTCAAATCTTTATTATTATATATTATTTTTATTTCTAAACTTTCAAATCTTTAAAATCGTTGTCTTAACAATTTCAAATCTTCAATATTATAATATACATACTATAGATTATGTCTGAATATTTTATATTTTTTAGTCTGATAATAAGAATTAAATTAGAATAATAATCAATATTAATAATAACTGATTTATATACATTTTGTAAAATGGTACATTATTCAATTGTTTGTTTAAAATATAAATAGTCATAACTTATAAATCGTTACAAATAAAAAATATTAAAGATATATTTATTCACAACAACATATTTATATTATTTAAATAACCAAACCGAAATCATAAACAAATATTTAATATAATTCAAATGTGTCAACACTCAATAAATTATATATCTATCTATCTATCTAAATACATATATACCAGAATTTTTAACAACAGAACTTCAAAATTATATATTCGATATTTGAAATTGTAGCGCATCACTTAATATTATAATAATGTTAAATATATTACCCAACATCGATCTAATACTGAAATATCTGACACTGTCTCATAACCCTATGCCATTATTGCTGTATTTGTTCCCATAATGATCTCACTCTCACCTGTCGAACATTATTGCCAGATAAAAAGTAAATATCTCTTAGTAAATATAAAACACTAACTCTAACCCTTATTGATCTCTGCCTGCGTACATACTCCCTGCTCCATCAACAACAACAACAACAATACCCGTAGCATTCCAAGACTGTGCCTCAGGAGATGATGACCCTGTGATAATCTACATTTCTAAGATGTTGCCGGTAGAGAGGAAGTTCCTACAGAAGAGCGAAAAAGTGTTGGTATCCAGTGTGCTATTATAGTATAACGATGTACTGTGTATACTATAACAATGTATTGTGCATTATTAGACTTAGGGTTAGCTAACAACTCTATCATTTAATTTAGGGGTTTTTAAGGGTTCATTATAAATAATAAAATATAATTACATAAAATATATATATGAGCACTTATTGTAGATATCTATGATTATTTATTGTCATAGATAATTGTGATCAATTAATCATGAAAAGATATCTTTTTTGTGAAAAATAACTGAAAATATTTAACCACAAAAAAATTAAAATTATAAACTAAATAAAACCTAAAATCATAGCTATCTCCAATGCCGGTAACAGCTGCTATAACACCCCTTCGCGCTCGTAGGGTACTGAGTTCCGAGGAGTGGGCAGAAAAGGGGCGACTAGCTAGATTACGCCACGCCGCCCGACAACTAGCTAAAGAGAACTTAGCCGCTGAAGCAGGAACCGCATCGGATCAGAAAGCCAGCGAGCAAGAGGGGGCTAAGACTGAAGAGAAGAAGGAGGCAGAGGATGAGAATAAAGTGGATGAGAAGGAGGAGGAGAAGGAGCCTGAGGAAAAGGAAGATGAGGAAGTTTTCATCGCTTTCGCCCGAATATTCAGCGGTAATCTTCGCAGTGGTCAGAAACTGCTGGTGCTAACACCGAAACATGACCCTTTCAACGCCCTCACCATGGTTACACGCTATATAGGGTACACTCGTATTTATCACTGAGAACTCATCTAATGTAATCCGTTATTTAAATCTCATAAACATTTGAATTGATTGCATTATTAGTGCTATAGATTATAACTAATATACGTGATATATTTACATTCTCGCTTGTACGCACTCACAGACTGATGGACGACAGCATATGAAAGACTTGACCTCTGACGACCTTGCCAATCTGAAACACGCTCAAGTTATAGAGGTGGGAGATCTCTATATGTTCATGGGCATGGAACTCGAAAAATTGGATGTTGTACCTGCAGGAAATGTGATCGGTTTATATGTACACATTTTACTGTTATTACTAGTATCATCATCATCATCACCATCATCATCATCATCATTATCGTCAATATCATCATCACCATCACCACTAGTATATATCATAACTAATGCCCTATCTACACCCATGCACAGGTATAGCGGGCCTAGATAAGTACATCTTAAACTCAGGCACATTGACCAGTACGATAGCCTGCCCTTCTTTCACTGACATGTACTTTGAAGCTAACCCCATTCTTAGGGTTGCCATCGAACCCAAGATTGCAAGTATGTCACTCATCTACTACATCTAATACATATTATGTCTCGTACAACTAATGTCTGATCTTTATCGGCGACATACACTGTTAATACAAATACTGCTTCCCAGTGAAGAATTTTTTTAAATACTTATAATTTTATATATAATTTATTTATATTTATAATGTTAATTTATCTATGATGTATATTCAGCTGGTAAATGATAATTTCCAAACTATAATATATTACAAACATTTTAATAAATGCTGAGTATGTATAATGGTAATCAAATTCTAAATACCAGCAACCTTCACTGGGCCTTGTTACAAATACAGACATAACTGCATATCTACTTCCGCTAAATCTGCACACTTCACTTTATAGTACACATTATCATTTACTCCACAATATATAGGTACTGAAATATAGAGTGTCAATATTAAATAATGTATTATACACTTTCCCTTAACTTGTTATCTCCCTATCCTGAAAGACATTTTAAATTAAATTTAAGCTTAGTCAACTCATACCAAGTCATGATTATATAGCAAGTAATTACAACTTTTAAAGTAACAGTTTAAATATTGATATACAAATATATTTATTCTTAAGAACTAGTTTTGTATACTATAATTGATTTGAAATATATAAAAAAGCTGTTTTAAAATTAAAGGTAATTATTAATAATTATTAATATGATGTAATTGTACAAATATAATGTTTCTAATCGTATTAAGTTATTAATGTATTACCTTAATAATAATAAGAGATGATATCATATTAAACCAATTAGTAAACAGTAGATCTTAAATGTAAATATGACTACACCTTATCAAATTATGTATCTATATATATATATATCATATACTACATATACTATACATATTCTCTCTATATTTAGTATCTTATCACTTACTATTAATCTACCATATAATAAACTTATTAATAATAACTAATTTACAAAATATTAGTTTACACAAATTATTATTTATAACTTAAAGTAAATAACTTAATATACTAGTTTTAATATAAACTGTATTTATTTTCAATAATTATAAAGTGTTATTTGAAATTATACTTATAAATGTTTCCTATATTTATCATTAATTTAATGAGAAAAAGTTTGTTGACTTTAAGGAAATGCATTTTGTAAATTGGTAATATTACATATAAAAATATTTTCGAAGATAGATTACAAATGTTATGAAGTTTTCATAGAATGTTTAAGGTTTCATTATGTTTATTAAACTAATCACAGGTGAATTTGTAGGTTAATTTTATTATTAATTTTATAAATGTATAAATCTACATTTAGTTTCGTTGCACTATTCCATAGAAAGTCATGATATCTCTGAATTTCTATCACATCATATAATATAATAATTACATATATCAATTATATAATTGCAAGTACCTAATCCACTGTAAGTAATATCCACTTCAAGAGATATACACTGCAAGTTATATCCACTGCTAATATAATAATAATAATAATTATTTATTAGAAGAATTAATTTCTATTCTTGTTTATTATATTGGTCTGTCTGTATATCCTACAAGGCTTCACAATAATATTACATATCTTCTATTGCTGTTACCCGTATGTGATTATTACTAATGACCCCCCCCACAATGTCAGGTGACATGGAAGCTCTGGAGAAAGGTCTACGTCTACTCAACC
>OZ025239.1:39767816-39805316 GCA_964019155.1 Osedax fenrisi
ACATATCTAAACAAATAAATTAAAATTGAAATCGACAAGCGTAATAACAATGCCATCATAAATACGTAACTTTAAAACAACCGAACAAATCACATATAGCGTTTACTTTGGTCTGCAGAATACATACGGTAATATTAATGTATTATTAAACATCATATAACTTATTAAATACAAACAACTACTGCTACTTTTATTTTTGATAAATCCAAAATATAATTTAAAACTAATATATATTTTAAATGTAACTGTGAAATACAAAATATAATATAATAACTTAAGTACCGATACACACATATAATTTATTGTAGGTATGACATATATTTCGCTCGAGATATCCATTATTTTAGTGTTAATCTAGTGTATAGTTCCTATAGGTAGCGTTAATATATGTAGATTATTGTCCAATAATATGTCAGGAATACACTCATTTGGTATTCATAAAGTATTATAAATTAGTCTTAAGAATAAGTAATATTTTAATTAAGATTAAATTTAGGTTTCACTAATTTCAATATATTAGTATTTATTAAGTAAATAATCTATGATATTTGTTATAAATAACCTATACATAAATAATTATATAATATTTATTTTTATCAACAAATAATTAATAAATTTGATGTAAAAACTAAATTTTTCTAACAAAACTACTATACGCATAACTAAAGATAGTCTATTCGATCATTTATTGACTCGAAGCGGTTCCTCAAATTCCCTCAATCGATAACAATATGAAACTGACTCCAAAAGGAATTTACAACAAATTCTTCAAAAGTAAGAGATTTGTAGCGGTTTGTTTATATATATATAATAATTAATATATTGACATATTCCTAGCGTACGTATGCGTACACACTAACGGTTGTAAGCTAACGAGTATTACCTACTATGGATCACGTGGTATCACGAGGTACCGATCACGTGACCACGTGACATTCGGTGAATACTTAACCACGAGATTACCTGAGCACACAGGTGTTCTAAGGAAAGATATAACACACGCGCGAAATCGTATACTTCGATTTTGTAGTAAAAAACGAACAGCGCCACCTATATAGGTTCAACTTTCGGAACTATGTGTTATTTATAATACAAATTATTATAAAACTATACACATTTAAAATGTAAAATAATATGTTTTAAACTATTAGTTATATGATGAAAACTAAATGTCAATTATTAGATAGGGAGTGTTATATCTCTGCTTCGCAACATCTTTAACGTAACCATACACACACGTACACAATACCGCCTGATTGTAGAGAAGGAATTGCGATGAGTCAGACTGCACATATTGTCTGCAGTCAGAAGGTAGGCCGCTATCAACGATCTCGGAAGAGAACGACAGCGACTTGAGGAGAGCACGGTTATTTTAGTAGTTATTAATAGACTGAACAGTGTCTTTAATATTATATTAATATGTGTATTAAATGTATATGTTATATATATATAATATGTATATATATATAACATTTAATAGTTCGAGTTATATATCATTGACGAAGTCTTGTAATTCGACAAAGAACATAGGTAACAATGTGGAGAGCTCAGTTTCCAGTTCCACTGGATCCCCGGCCCACATTGCATCACCTAAATCTGAAGTGATTAATGATGAGAAAATACACTATTCAGCACATGGTAATATATATATATATATATATATATAAATCCGTATATATTCCCAATAACTCATTATATCATCGATCTCTTGTCTGATGATCTATGCTTTTATAACTCATTTTTATTTTATTATTAATATTATCATTATTTTTGGTGTTACAAAAATCTGTATTAATTATATTCTTAGATATTCATTTATATTTTTGCCATTTTGATGGTTCCCAATTACATGAAATTTAATTTAATTCAATTTAATATATATATATATATATATATATATATATATATATATATATATATATATAACTGCCTGTGTGGCTCAGTGGCTAAGGCGTCAGACACACAAGCAGTATGACACGGGTTCGACCCTCGTCTGGACCATTAATTAATTTTATAAAATGGGTCTTAAAATATTATTTAGAAGTGATCTTATATAATTGTGTATAAATAAATGATCGGCTCTCGTTAAAACCATAGATGCATTAACATGAGAGCGGCTTCGAAGGGACATTAGAGCCATATATGGTGTTTTATAAGTGAAAACCTCATCTAAGTTCCTGAATGGGATGAAAGGACTCCACCAAATAAAAATAAAAATAACAATAACAATATATATATATATATATGTCAATGATAATGTTTTTTTATAAATAAAATACCTAATGAAGGTACATACATAATATAACATAATAATAACGATGTCAAACCTAAACATATATATATATATATATATATATTTATATATACATCATATTATATGATTCATATATAATACGAGTGCGTTTTGAGTATTTTAACCGTATATTACATTATCCTATATTCGTATAGCTCCGCCCATTTAAGATTTAACTGCGCCCTTTTTAAAATCATTTTGATTGGTTGATTCCCAGGAAATATAGTTAGACCATACCCACGATTCAAAATAAAATTAGTTAACATACCAAACTACAGTATTCAATATAAATATATAATAAGTATTCTTTGATTATTTGTTAATCATTATTCTCCCGAAGAGAAAAAACGTGATAAATTCGACTACCTTATTAATCAATCAATAATGCAAAAGTTATTGATGATAGATTTATTAATATTAAATGTATCGTAATATTTTTTTAATTCTCTATCATTTGCATATATAAACTTGTTATGTATGATCGATATATTTACCTATTGAGGTATAACAACCCAGAAGTATTGGTAGACCACGAAATATGGTAAAGCAGTTTCCTCTATCTTTAATCTATTTCATATAATGAATTTACATTTATTGGAGGTAACTAATGAAGTAGAATTACGACGTTGAAAATAGACCACTGGTGTACGAGTTGGGTTTTATTGCATATTTAAATACATCAGAAGACTAAGACTGTGAATTAATCAAATAATTATGTTAGGTGAAACATTTGTTATAAGGAAACTAATATGGAAATATGTATAAAATAATGCAATGTTGTAAATAAATGTCACGGACGATACGAATACAAATAGATAATATGATTGGCATATGAAGATGATTTGTAGTTATTATTTGGAATTTCGACATAAATAATATAAAAAACATCGTTTAATTCGAACCTATTTATAAATAAATTCGTATTTTTAATAACATATATATATAGAAATACAATTTAAATATAAATGTATTTTTATTTCCCAGATATATAAATGTCCTTGATATATTTAATACAAAGATTTAAATCATTGAATTATAATTAAATATACCACTGAAAAGTATCTAGCTCGGAGTACATAACGTAACTATTGCAGAGACAGCGAGCGAATGATGTCCGTCTGATGTCATTGATAATACCAGTGAATTAATCAGTTTTATTTATAGATGTCATAACTAATAACTTTCAAATGATGTTATTCTATAAGGGTAAACATTAACTATTTAATACTATAAGAAATACTATATTTAATACTATAATAAATATATACCTATAGGAAGAAAAATGAATTTATAAAATAATACCAATGGATTTAAATAAGGGATTCGAATAATTTGTTTTTAATTCATTCGTATTCATTAACTATACTACAGTTATAATACCTAATACATAATACTAAACATTATATCTACATACAGGTGATGAATCGACTTCAGATGTGAATAAGACAATTGTTATGAAACAGGATATCAATAAGGTTATTATTATATAATACATTATTATATTAATATTATGTAATGAGCGAGACATATGTTTCCTTATTTATATATATATATATATATATATATATATATATATTATTTGTATACCTATATATATATATATATATACAATACATGTTTATATATTAACTAATAATACATTTACAGAAATACTATACTTTAGATAAGAAGTTAGTAATATTTAAAATCCATATATATATATATATATATATATATATATAAAATGACTTGATTTGTATATATTTGATAGTTTATTTATACATAGAATTAATATAGATGACAATATACTATTACTCAGACATAGGTTAATTTAAAAAATTAAAAGTTGATAATATTAATTAATAACATAAGAAGGATTATATTTAAATGATACATGAGGTATGTTCATCTTTAGATATTTTGGAAGATACCTCAATAATACAACGGCAGATATTCTGAATTTTCTTTTCCTATAGGTATTGTGATACAGAAGCATATATTGGGTTAACTTTTAATAAAGGTATAGTATTTGATAAATATGAAGATATTTGTGTGAAAGTGAGCCATTTCAAGTTATTTAAATGTTATGACAGTTAATCATGATTATATCGTTTACTTCAGTGAAAGAATCTGCGAAATAAATGTAAAAATCTATCAATAAAGTAGTAGTGACTATAATATTGAGAACACATTTACAATTATGGTTAATTAAACCTAATTATTTAATGATCATCTTAGTATGGTGTAAAATACTAAATTTCGAATTGATAATATTTATATAACTGATTATTAGTCTATTTATATGCATTAGTAATTAGAGAAATTAGCACTTATCAAAAATAAATCCAAAATTCTTAACATTATCAAAATAGAATAATAATTATCGAATCAGTAGTTAAAAGATGGAAAATAAACGCAAACTAAAACTATATAAAAATAGACTGTTTAATGATATTAACTTTAAAGTGTTATAAACCTACATGAATAGTTAACAGTTTCCAAAATATTAGCGGATGTATAAGCTAATTATGAAAAAGAAAAAAAGGCAGATGATCATTTGGGAAATATATGTAAATGTCTTAATTAGTGTTCGAATCTAAGAAGATACAACATATCGTAAATAATCATAATGATTACATTCATTTAGAAGAGAAGGATACTAAATAAATACATTATTAAAATCAATAGATATCATTGATATAATAGAATAAATATCATAAATATTATCATCAACATTATATGAAAACCGAGAGCATACATTATATGCTTTACTTGTTTAATCAAATATTCTGATATTCACTAAATGATATGTCCATTATAATAATAGTAAAACCATATAAACACACGTAATTACAATAATAACATAATTACAGCGGTGATATGGAAACTATGGAGTTGTACCTGCAAGAATACATCCTGCTTGGCAAAGGTTAATATATATTAATATTTTGATAAATTATTTATTTTAATTATGAATTATTTATTTTATAATTGTTTATTATCATCATAATTCTTATGATGAATACGATATTATAATATGCTCTAAATTCGTATATATTGTATAAATAATTGAATACATATTGACACTCAGTTATATCGTAAATAACTACTATTTATATGCATTGATGTGGTAATGTTATAACCTCGTTTACGATATTTAATAAATAACTTTAAATTCAGAACAATATTATATACACACTAACAGCTCAAATCATTATCATCTTAATCTCTCCCTCCCTCCATGTATTATAATCATCATTATTTTATAGAGTTTCGCGCAATGAATAATAGGATAGATTTTGTTATTTCGAAGTTGTGTGCCTCTAATGAGAAAGGAAATTATTTAAAAAATATTCTGCATAAGAATATACTGGTCAGAGGTCAGTATTGTATATCACGTGATCACATGATCGGTATCAATATATCTAACTAGCAATAGTCACGTGATAGTTATTTCATCATTTAAGACTAGTAATTGAATCACTTTAACATGCGTGTATGCTTACATTTATATTACTTTTTTGTTCATAAACTATACTTATAATTTGTTTGATTATTTCAATTATAAATATATTTTTATTTATCTTTTATGATTCCTCTATCATAATTGAACTACACATCATTATTATCATAATTATTATCATAACAATTATCAACATATTAAGATCATAGATATTAATAATAACATTAATAATATCATAATTACTAATTCATTCATACATTTATTTAATAATCGATATTTGTATTCCCATGTATTTACTGTTGCTATCTATTTAATCTATTTCAATTTAATTTATACTTATCGAACTAAATATTAAAGTAAATAAGATTATTATATCAGCATGTAATATTTTATTAAATTATTCACATTTACATCACTTATCAATACTAATTATTATATAATTATGTTTATTATATTATAGGTAACTTCGAGATTAAAAATGTTGACAATATTGAATGCAGCAAGTTGACAGATATGCAGGTTTTAGTTTTAAATATACAATTATATATACATATACATATATGTATATATATTCATATAAATGTGACATTACTATTGTATAAATTTGAATTTAAGTTAAAATGGATCTATCAGAAAATAATTTCACGTTTCGATTTAAACTATTATAAATAATATATATTCAGATCCATGATTTAATAGAATCAATAATGCGTACGCATGTAAACAATTTAAAATAAATATATATATATATATATATATATATATATATATTACTAATTATAATCGAATATATCCTAATTTATGTATATTAAAGAATTATATTAACGACTAAATAAAATATGTATTCATACGACAGATGGAAACTATTGAAACGTTCGCGAAGAAGGAGCCTAACAACGAAACCAGTCCCATCACTAAAGAACACTGTTCAACGCCTTCCACTTCAACCTCAAAATCTTCCGATGACGGTTCTTCTTCAGATGCATCCGAGTCTGAAAGTAACGATACAGAATCTAGTTCCTCCCCTGAGAATGAACCGTTGCGGAGACTGGAACGAAAGTTCCCAGCGGATGGCGATTCATTCTCTAAGGTACAGAGCTACCTCGAGAAGCTAAATCTTACGTAAAGCCTGAGTTCGAGTGAAGGTTCAGCCGTATAGAAACTGTGCAATGCTAGCCAGTTAAATAAATGAATTTTAATAAAGTACCACGAAATATATGTATTTTTATTTTCATTATCAGAATATTCTTAATTTATTTATGATACTAGAATTAGTAGATTTAATTTTAAAATATTTCGTGTAAAAAAAAAGTAGAAAAAACGATAATATCAAATCAAATATATAAGCGCAATAATACATTAAAATGTATATATATATAATATAATATATTACATATAATAGATTACTTGTAGAATTGAGCGGAGTGAGGATGGAGGGGCGGAGTCAGCATTCAGGTGGTTTATGGATAACGTATATAGGAAATAAGATTCAATAGTGGTGAGGATTGTATATAATGCAAGAAGAGTTAATATTATGATATATAGTATGTCTGTTTAGCTGGTAGACAGGTGAGATATAGTCGTTAGGTTAAGTAAGTATAAAGTAGGTTATGATTGATCTATTTAGTAAGTGATTATAACCGCTTATAAGGTTAATTAGTATGGAGTAATTTTAACAGTTAATATTGAGTTATATAATTTAAGCGATAAAGTACAACTGTTTGGTATAGAGTTTAGTAGTAGTTAATTAGATATGCAATATTATGTTTGTATATTGAGATGTAGATATATAATATTGAATTGATTAGATTATATGTGGAGATATGTAATCATGACTACAGCCGCAGCTAAGTCATTAGGTATGGTGGATTCAATGTGTTTATCTTTATAAAGTTAACTATATTTACAGGGATTAGTGAATAATTGTTAACGTAGACTATTGGGAAACTAGGAGTTATGTCCTGTGCTTATGTTATACGTTATGGAAATACAGAGAGATGTGTGTTTTTATGAAATGTTAGAATTAATGAGATAAATAGCAGATAAATTAGATGAGTTGTTTAATGAGTAGGATTTATAGAGGAAATAACATTTATGAATCATAACAATCCAGGTGGCGATTGAGAGACACTGTTAATAATAGGCGCAGTATTATAATATGTATCGAGATATAAAAATACATATAAAACCCGTTTCTCTATAGAGTTAAGATTTGTATGCGTTATATAGGTAATAAAAATACACAACATTAGGAACTTTGAGTTAGAATATATGTTGAGTAGCTCTCCTTGGTCGAGTTTAGCAATAAGTGGTTATGCGATAAGCAATTATGTATAGTTATAGTCACATCGAGTTAGTTTTGTTAGAATGCCGTTCTATGTCATTAGAGAACATGTTGTAATGGAAGTTGGATATCATTTTAATGAGGATGGATAATTGTAATTGTGGTTATTGTATACTATATTTTCACAGAATAGTTCCTTTCATGAATGTATATTATATATTTTACATAGTCTTATCCTTACCTTATCAGGTCGAGCTAGTTGGCATTCATTGACACATTTCTTTCTTTAATCCCAATTATCCATCAAGTTGGACAGTTCTTATACATCGCATTCTGTATCTTCTATCATTTGATCAATACATGTCATCCAGTTTCACACGGAAGTCCAGCCTAGTACATCACTGACTAGATAATTCTTATTTATCTAGCAATGTCTTGCGAATCGCATTATTTTTTCACGAATTGAATATGTAACTCTTGGAATTTTGTTCAAAAGCTCTTTGTCATATTCTCTTTCCAAGACATATTCAGGGCGGCTCGTAGCATGCGTGTGTAGTCATCATCGATCTTCTCCATTGTGATTTTAATGTACAGGTAATTGCTCCATATACCAAAACTATCTCGATTGTTGCTTTGAAGATATTTCTCTTCATATTTCTTGATAGTCTAGATTTCTATAAATGAGTCAACTGTTTTGATGCAGACCAACCTTTTCCAATTCTGACGTTTATATGATGTTCTGTAAATACGGTATAGCTGTCAACGTATTTAAAATCGTTAACTTACTTGATCCTTATACCGTTCTGGCTACACATTTCTTATAATATGATTTAGATTGAATAACATCAATTCGGTTTTGTCAACATTAACATAGAGACCAATTTCGTTAGCGGAATTTTCTATGCTATGTAATAGAACATTTTCTTCTCTTAGGCTATTTGTAGTCATGGGAATATCATCTGCATTTGTTATGTTGAATGCGTGATATATAGTGCTTATTCAGTAATTATTAAGCCTAGTTCTGAATTACAATCAATGGATTTTCTCATACGCAATCAATGCATATAATAATGACGCGATTGTATTCCTTGAAGAACGCCGGTTGTAATCTTAAAGAAAGGAGAATCTCCACCAGGTGATCTGACCATTTAACGTGTGTTGTAACATAGTCGATTTATTAATTTCTAGAGTTCGGTTCTTTATATGTTTATGTCTTATCTTGTATTTTCTGTAAATATTTATTTAGATATATAAGTTTATTCTCGAGAAGAAGATTATTAAGTATTTCTCCATTTTTATTACTGTTTTGATGATATGATAGTTTAAAACTGTGGTTTTTTCCTACGATGGCATTTAAATCACCCCCAATTATCAGGAGTATATGTTTCGGTACTTGTCTAATCAATGAGGATAGGTCTGAATAGTATCTTTCGGCATCAGTTTCATCGCTTACATCTCTATTATTACTATCTTCTGAGGATTTTCTTGAAAGTTTGTTACTATAATGTAGGGAGATATCATATCGATGCTAGATATTGTATTGTTGTCATATGTTTAACTAGCATTCCGATTCCTCCATTTGAAGCGTTTATTGAGTTTATCCATGTCAAATAGGTTTAAACATGTCAATAATATCCAATTACCAAACGTTAGTTTTCTTATGGGTATATATGGGTATATTATCATGAATGTATCTGTGTTCTTGGATGCATATTATGTCCTGTTTTGTAAATTACAAATTGTAATCCCAGCGGAGGCGATGGGTTAATAGATCTATTTATTAAGCGTTTGTATATTAATAGTTCCAATAGTTAGTATCTGATTTTACTTAAAGAGTTTATTAGTTGTCTCTGTAGTTTATTTTTAGACTGCAACCTGCGATGGAATAGCAGAATTCGCTCCTTGTTTGACTACGAGATAAGGTATACATATTGGTTTTGTGTGATAGTTTGCTTTCAATGTATGGTAGAGCAGAAGAGTTCGCCACTACATACAAATGCTATAAGTATTCTTCGAATAATTCATATGCCTTACCGGGACTTTCGCTTTAGAGGTCAAGTTGCATTGCAACACCCTATTTCCGATGCCTTGGCGTAACCATACACAGGTGACTTCTGATTTGCGATATATTGACAAAGGGTAACCAGAATGTTAACTACTACTACTACTACTACTACTACCACTACTACTACTACTACTACTACTACTTCTACATTTACTACTACTACTACTACATATTTCTATAAGGTTATAAAGAAATGGAAACTGAATGTATAGTTCTATTGTTAGTAGAGGTAGATGTATAATGTAGGATCCTATATGTAATCGTTAACATATCGATAGCCATATACTAGATCTAGTTGTGTGCTATTGTATCACTCGTGTATCATCAATATTCTCGTTGACTGTAAATAATTTACATTATTTAATTATTTTAATTTAAATTATTAATATAAATATATTGTGTGTATATGTATGTACATTATAGTTCTCTACGATATTAGTCATTACAAATCAAAATACCTGTTTACTATAGTAAATATATATAAATATAAATATATATAATAAATATATTGTGTGTATTACATTGTACATATGTATATATATATATATATATATATATATATATATAGTGTTGTTCTCTACGATATTAGTCATTATGCATATATATATATATATAGATGAAAGGACTCCACCAAATAAAAATAACAAAAATAACAATATATATATATATATTGTTGTTCTCTACGATATTAGTCATTATGCATATATATATATATATATATATATATATGTGAAAGGACTCCACCAAATAAAAATAACAAAAATAACAATAACAATATATATATATATATATTGTTATTGTTATTTTTGTTATTTTTATTTGGTGGAG
Organism: Osedax fenrisi; assembly: GCA_964019155.1. Taxonomy (NCBI): domain Eukaryota; kingdom Metazoa; phylum Annelida; class Polychaeta; order Sabellida; family Siboglinidae; genus Osedax; species Osedax fenrisi. The sequence goes on from OZ025239.1 coordinate 39,778,729, forward strand.
TCCTTTCATCCCATCCAGGAACTTAGATGAAGTTTTCACTTATAACCATATATGGCTCTAATGTCCCTTCGAAGCAGCTCTCATGTTAAGGCATCCATGGTTTTAACGAGAGCCGATCATTTATTTATACATAATTATATAATATCACTTCTAAATAATATTTTAAGACCCATTTTATAAAATTAATTAATGGTCCGGACGAGGGTCGAACCCGTGTCCTACTGCTTGTGTGTCTGACGCCTTAGCCACTGAGACACACAGGCAGTATATATGTATCATATAATACATATTATCTTCAGATATCCGGAGTTGCAACAACATCTATTCTCAAGCATGCAATGAAAGCAAGATACTTGGACAACTGGACAATGGCAGTGCGATATACACTAATACTATCCATTATTACACATATCGCTGCATATATATATACATTCATTCACATGTAGCTGTAACTATAACTGAAACATTCGAAAGCCTTTTTAAACTTGATATTAAGTTAATATTAAGTTAACTATTGTGAATCTTCATTTGTTTATTCAATGTTGTTATATTACGTTTACAATTATTTATGTGATAATCGTTTTATTTATCATACGTTTGAGAATAGTACCCATGTGAATGCATACTATTATTAATAGTGTATAATACATATTATCATCATCATCGTAATTATATATATATATATATATATATATATATATATATATATTACGAAATATAAATTAGATATTAATTTTCAGAAAACATTAATAATTTAGTATAATTATAATTTTTAATATATATATATATAGATAGATAGATAGATGATTTATTTATACACAACTATAACAAAGGTAGTTCTCATTTGTGTTTCAGAAACATAATACATAAATAAATAAACGATAAAATAATATATAAGTAAAAAATAGGATTGTTAGATTAATAAACGTGAAAAAAATAAAATAATATAAAATAAAAATATATATATATATATATCATATTAATTTTCTATCCCAAAATAAAGACATACGCCGCCACTATCTCTAGTTATAATACCCTGAATGCAATATCGATACACCGATGAATATATCGTATTACACATCACGTGATTAGTGGACGTAACTCAGGTGTGGGCGTGTCACGTGTGGCCCACGTGGGTGTACTGCAGGTGTCACTCATGTAATTCATATAGCATATAGCTCAGATTGATGTGCGTAGCCTAGTCTCAAGACACGGCCGTATGTTGATGGAGTCGTATCTATCATGTTATCACCCGTATTATATTACACACGTGGTTACCAGACAATATAGCCGTCGATTTAAAAAGGGGAGGGACTATGGGCGTGGCTATAGCCAAAATACTGTAAACGCTAATTCGATTATAATATTGTAGATAGTTTTTTATAGAGTTTTTTATTTATTTGCACTCGCTAATTAGATTTTATAATATTTTTACGATAGTACCCTATAAATTGAATTGCTGTACTCTAATGTTTAACAGTGTACGTGACTCGTGTTCTATGTAGATATTTACATGTAAATAGATATGTGGATATATGTGGTTTTGTAAAAAGTTACTAGTGACTTAATATTTTTAATTAATTTGGAATATAATATATTCACAATATATATATATATATATATATATATATATCTAATTCATTCTTGTTATTACAAAATATTAAATTAACCTAATCTTTATTAAAAATAGATTTTTACTAAGACTTACTTTGTATTATTTTTAATTAAGATTAGGTTAATTTTATATGTTTTAATAACACGAATAAATTAGAGCTATATATTGTGAATATATTATATAACAAATTAATATAAAATATTAAATATTCAGTCACTAGTAACTTTTTTACGAAACCACATATGTCCTATCTATTTTTCTGTCTATCTATTTTCATTAAAAAATAATTGCGTGCATGTTATAATTAATTATATTTATGAATATCTACTATGTTGATTGGATATTACAATACTAACATTATTTATACCACTATTATTTTAGGGGGTCGGTAATAGGAAGAGGTATCCGATTACTGACCCCCCCCCCATGTTTATTCTTGTAAATATAATTATATCAAAATTTAAAATAGCCACATTATTCATTGCCATAATATGACCCTATTTACAAAATGTCAAATAAATATATTTAATATTGAATAAGTTATTACAAATAATCATTTAGGAGTCGGTAATCGGGGACGCATTAAGAAATCTACTCTACGTACATTGCACGTCGTACAATGAGTAGATATTTGTATCCAATTCAATGCATTTATATAAATAAATTATATTTAATTCACTATATAGTGACTATATCATATAATCTATATGATATACATTCAATATATGCATTTAATTCAATTGAATTATTATTGAAATATAATACAATCTATTAATAATAAATATTATTTACAATTATTAATAATGTATAATATAATGTATATAATAATGTTACATATATTAAATAAATTATATTTAATTCACTATATATAGTGACTATATCATATAATCTATATGATATACATTCAATATATGCATTTAATTCAATTGAATTATTATTGAAATATAATACAATATATTAATAATAAATATTATTTACAATTATTAATAATGTATATTACATATAGGTAACCTATAGGTTATTATATATAATACCTACATAGGTATTATAGGTTACCTATCTACATATATATTGTTTCGAATTATAAAATAAAATCGTATTAATTAAATATATAAATAATATCGTGATCGTGATCGGTATCGGGATCGGGTAAGAAACTTAGGATCGGGATCGGGATCGGGAAAGGATCGGGTAACGAAGTGAGGATCGGGATCGGGAAAAGGATCGCATAAGAGAATAAATAGAGGATCGGGATCGGCGATCCAGGAAAAAAGGACCGGTTCACATCACTATATATCCCTACTATGCTATAGAATAGTATTACCGCACCCATATTTTATAGTAACGTGTTAATTGATTCATAGTTATTACGTCATAACTAAACTACTATTATTGTGTAAATTACTCGTAATGGTACGTAATATTAACTATGACATTATCATAATATAAAATATTTTTCGAAGCCGTATGAATATATCGATAATATAGGACAAATGTCCATATGTATGGGTATAGGTATAGATTACTATGTAAAACCTAGGTAGGGGAAAGGTGGATGGTAGTGACAGGTGTATAGTAATGACACCCCACGTATCTCAAAAACTACAAGTCCAATTAAATTTATTTATATACGAAAGTTGTGGGTATTCACAAGCTTTATTGACATAAGTATTTTTTATTTCCTTACTTTTCAATATAAATAAATTAAATCAATTAATCGATTTTGTGAATATATTCTTAAAAAATTACGAAATAAGTTTTTATAAAAGTATTTTTAATTCATTGATATTTAATGGAAAATAGAAAATTAAAGTCTCATACTAAATATGAATTTAATATCTACACGAAAATATAATTCATATTAATTTATGATTATTGGAAATGTTTCTACGATCAATTACATATACCATATACATTCATATAGTAGTAACACCATAAAATCGGGTAGTAGTGACAGTCAAATGGATTCTGATTGGTTGACGATAATATTGCAATGAAATATAATAAATATAATTCAATTGCGTGTGTATACAAAATTATTTCAAGTATTTTTTAGAAATAATCGGGAATAATAGGTAACAAATAGCATTATAATGTATTTCCACCTACCGGTTATTATTAGTACTAATGCATGTCACTACTACACGCGGGGTGTCATTACTACACGCATTGGAGTATAGTAATGACACCCTCGTTATCTCAAGTGTTAACGATTATATTAAAAAATGTTAATAGCAATTATTTAGATAATATTAATTTATATACAATATAAAAAAACTTTATATAGAGGATCAATAGTTTAAGAGTTATTGCAATATATTCAAAACTGTCACTACTATCCACCTTTCCCCTATAACCTATAACATGTAATATAATATTCTAGAGTTTAGATCGATCTGTCGAAAGTTAATTGTCACGAATTGATGAATACGTTTATAAATTCGTTTAAACTATTTGCAATGTAAATATATGTTTGGATCTCTGCAATCAATAAATAACTTGCTCGACTAGTAGGTAATAGATAATAAACAGTACACTTATCATATAGTACTTAACAATTGTTTAGTATGTAATGAATACTATTAAGTAATATATATCTGAATAATAATCAATCTCGTTAAATATTATAATTTAATATTATATTTAAAATTTTACCATTTTTAAATTTCCAAATTGAATAATTTTATTTCAATATTACATTGATTAAATATTACTTACACATAACATACACGTGTAATGGAATACGTGTTTTACGTTCTAATATTCGCGATCTAATAAATACATTTATTTTATTGGATATTTGAAAAGTATGTCGTTCGGGAAGGCTGCAAGGAAAATTATACCACACGTTAGAATTTATCACTACACACAAACTCACATACACTCACACACACTCATACTCACACTCACACACTCACACACTCACACACACACACACACACACACTCACACACACACTCATACACACTCATTCACACACTCACACACTCACACACTCACACACACTCATACACACACACACACACACACACTCACACACTCACACACACACTCATACACACTCATTCACATACACACACACACTCACACTCACACTCATACTCACACTCACACACTCACACACTCACACACTCACACATACACACACACACACACACACACACTCACACACTATACACCTAATACGATACACTACATAGCACACACACACAACACCATATTAATAAATCACACAATATATCTCTTCATATATATAGTCTATATATATTGTAATACATTTAATTGTGGTATAATTGTTCATTATCATGTACGCGTGCATTACGTGCATCATATATTGTACGTGCATCATTGCGTGCATCATAGTGTTGATAGTATCATATTGATAATGTATTATATGTGTAGAGTTTTATTTAAAGATATTTATATTTTATTATAGTATAAACTTATATAATTTATACACAATTACCTATATTGTATTTAAAAAAAAGAAGATCGCCTTATACTAATAGAATTTGATCGATGGTATATTTGTCATGATTAAATGTATCAACATTTTAAAAATGGGTTGGAAATTAAATTATAAACAAAACTGAAAATATTTATATATTAAAATTATTCTGAAAAATATTTCGAAATCAATAATATATTATCGCATCATTTATTGTAATAAATATGAATAATGATAATACTAATGACTATAACTATAAGTTACCATGGATACGGCCATACGAGTTAACACATTGAATACGAACATTATAGAAATTAAATCATTTTAATTATTGGTCATTTTCACTTTTACATCCAAATTATTGAAAACTTTCTGATAGCTACAACTTGTAGCCTACATCAGTGCCGTTATAAGTGCAACAATTGTACAATCACGTTTAAACAGTACTAAAGTGACATTAGTTTTCCATTACAGTTTGCCGAGCACGTATTAACTTGGAAATTATTAATGATACATTACCATACATTTATTTATATTATATGTTAATTTACATTGATTAATATGTATTAATAATATATCTTTAGAATCATGTTTACTATATATATATATATATATATATATATATATATTATTATAAATTACTTAAATTATTTTGTAACGTAACCCAATTGTTCATATATCTATAGATACCTATATATCAAGATACTATACGAGTAAAACATAACAAAAATAAAAATAAACTACGGAAACAGGTTAAGAACCATATGATTGTATCATACATATCATACTTATACATATATATATATATATATATATATATATATATATATATATATATATATATTAATAAATGATAAATAAAACACAAGAAAATATATGTTACATATGTGTTTGTATTTTAATGTGCCCCTCACAGTTATTTATAACATGTACACGTTTAAAACTTCTTGAGGGGTTCATTTGTATCCGATATTTGTATTCTATAAACAAATATTATTATTATATAACACTATACATAGCGGAATCAAATGTACCCTTCGATAGAGTAGACGTGTTAAATGTACTTGTTATACATAGACACGAGGATACTAAAGTTATAACTATCTTAGTATCAGGATAGGTTCCTATAGGTATACCTATCAGTTCAAAACACGATATGATAATAATATACATAACAATAACTATGACCATAATAACGCGTGTGTGTGTAAGCCAGTATACTTGATATAATAATGATGTTACATAATGTGTAATATGTACACTATAAGAACAACAACTTATCTATAACTATACAGGTGTAGGCAGTTGTAGTTACGCAATAGATATACACTTGATAGTACCCCTGGTACCCCTACAGTGTAGCCCATACATACCCCCCCAACATACCCCTCGTCACTAGGTCACTAGGTACGTGTACGCCGCATGTACAGTGTTTACAGCGTACAATCCCTTAATGATACTATCCGATACTTTTTAATATGTTACCCTATCTGATACTGGTACTTCTTGGAAATATACGTAGACTTTATAATTATGTTTATGTACATCCCTATACTATAGTATACTGTACACCTAATTATGTCCACTTAAGTGCGATAAATGTCCTACCTCGGGAGATAAGATTATATATCTTGATTGAAACTATTGTGTATATATATAGTATAAATATATACTATATATTATTCACTATATATGGTGTATACACAAATATATACAAAAAAAGTAAACTTCACTTTTTCATAAACGACTATAGTATACCTATATATATATACCTTTGTCGTATACTATACACATATATGCAGCTATAATTTGTCATTAGTTACTATGTCATGTATTTACATCATTACAGTATACGCGTAGTTAGGTAGTATACAATGTATACATTGTATACATTGTATACATTGTATACTATAGTATGTCAATATATATAACCTAACCTACGTATAATCTTATTGGATGATACATAAACTGTTACGCTCCAACTCCTATGTGCTGTTCACGTGCCCAGGTACGATAACAGCTGATGATCACGTGATATATAGGTGATGATCACGTGATATATAGGTGATGATTACGTGATATATAGGTGATGATCACGTGATATATACGTCATAATAGCATAGCTATGTCATATATCTATGTACATTGTACAACATTAACATATAGGACACATTATACATATAGATACATTGACATTAGTCTTCTCCTTCGCGCGCTCCTTACTGTATAGTATGCTAGTATGCTAGTATGCTAGTATGCTAGCTATTATGTAAATAATTTATTTATTTATTATTATGATTTTTTTATAATCTTTTTTTGTTTCATTACAATACATTTTATATCTATATAACCATAGATAGATATTTTCATGATCATTCTTAAATTTATTAATAATAAAAATCTTGACAAATGCGAATTATATCTTTATATATATATATATATATAAATATATATTTATATATAAGGTTATCGGCTTGACGGCATAGCCATGGTATTGTTGTTATTTGTTATGTTTACAAACATATTTCATTTATAGATGTACAACGATCTCGCAGTGTATACAGGTGGCATTAGTAACGCCTCTAAATGAATCACTATTTAATTTATATTTACTCGATACACACATGTATATTGATATTTTTGGGTTTTATTGGTTTATTTTGGTTTTGCTGTTTTTTTAGCCTCATTAAATTCCGAATTGAACTTATAAAACATAGTTCTAATCACAAGATTGTATAAGTTCACTTCGAGATGTAATTGAGCTAAAAAAACAGAAAAACTAAACCAAACACAAAATATCATATGTGTAACATATATATATAATATATAGACATGTTATATATACATGTTATACAGACATGTTATATATGCCTATGTATAGGTGTGTGTAACAGTGCACGACGTGCGTGTACGTGTCTGCTGACTAATAAGGGGGTCACGTCCAACTACAAGTATTTCCGGCAACTTACCGAAAATATTGTAACTTTAAAACCATTTTCTATCAAGTTGTAATGGAATACCTCCTATAAAGTTACTATATTGCAGGCAAGTTGTCGGAAAGTAAGGGGGTACCCACTACAATTGTAGCTAAATTGATAGAAAATCTTTTTAAAGTTACAATATTTCCGGCAAGTTGCCGGAAATACTTGTAGTGGGATACCCCTTTAGAGGAATTTCCAAAACCCCTCACCAAACCGCTCGTTAATCACTGAATGAAGAGATAATTACAATTTACTACTTATTTAAGCGCACGCATTTCTAGAATATCATGTCCTTTCCGTCGAATAGACAACTTGATCTATATATATATATATATATATATATATATAAATGTATTGAATTTCAATATATATTGACACACTGTACTTGTAACGTATATGTAAGTATACAAAGTATATATATATATATATATATATATATATATATACTTTGATATATGCGCTAAACAATAAGCAATCTTAATTATAACATTTTCTATATAAAGTATATAAATAATTTGTTAAAATATATTTATATATAATTAAAAGTGTTGACAACATGTTACATATATATATTAATATAATACACATCTATATGTTTTTCAGAATGAAGAAAAAGCAATTATGTTATTATACAAGAATTTACAATATTATATATATATATATATATATATATGTTGTTATAGTTATTTTGAATCAACGAACTTAGCTGACATTGTTTACCTATAAGTATATAAGCAAACGGCTCTAATGTCCTTTCGGACCAACTCTCGTGTTATACATGGTTTTAACGATAGCCTATTATTTTGAATGCAAAAGTATATAGATCAAATTTAAATATGATTTCAAGGCCTATTTTAATGACGTCGAGACAGACAGGGCTCGAACCCGTGACCTACTGCTTGTGTGTCTGACGCATTAGCCAACTGAGCCACACAGGCAGTTAAAAGTAAATTTTAATATTTAGTCGTGAACTATATACATACATACATATTGATCTATACGTATTAAATGTATTACATATAGGTACACGTAATATATTTAATACGTGTATTCACCAATATGTATACATATATATATGTAATAGCTATCACTAGTGAGCTATTCTTATATCAATAATAGGTTAATATGGCAAATTACGTATTATTTATTTTATCTGAACAATAACATAATATATACTTTCACCTACATTAACATAACAGAGGTTAACGTCTACCACAAGTTGTACTTTATCGTACACTACCTTCGAGAACACTTTCGCGCATGGCCATATCAGTAGGTAATATGTCACGTGTTATAAATGGTAATAGATCACGTGCTAACGAGGGAGATAGATCACGTGATTTGTACAGATGTTGTATGTATAGTTACAACATCACCCTCAGAACAATACTCACATTTAAACACATATGTGTATGCTAAACTATAATTACATATTAATGAATGATGTAACCATATGACATAACAATATGATGTAATCATATGACGTTACAATACTAGTAAGTCACTATTATGATATCATATAGATATATCTCAAATATTAATTTATAAATTATAAAACATAAAATTAAAATCCGAAATATGTATATATGTGAAATGTTAATATTATTATTAATAATTAGATTTAGGTATTTTAAATGTACTTATATACAGTTAGTTAAGAGAGTAAACTAGTAATGCCTATCGTATTCTATTTCTATATCGAACATGGCGCTTGTCATACAACCATGCGTTTACGACAATCATATGGTAAGTGAACTTAAAGTAAACCGTATAGCTTTAAAGTAGACTTTATATTTCTAGGGGGTTGCCGCAGTCATACATAAACATCGAGTATAATCTGACAACAATTACATCCGTTTAGAAGTTAAATCTATATATATATATATATATATATATATATATATATAAGTATAATATTAATATAAAAACATGTACCTATCGGAATACATACGCATCAACATTACTGCACACCACAACAATACGCGCGCGCACACACACGCACACACGCATACATATAAACCCGCACGCACGCAGACATCGAGTCTACGAATGGGATACGGAAGACGAAGTCACGTGGTCTGATCACACTGACTACGGTTACGGCGATGGGGACGACGTATCCGTTACGAAGATGGCAGGAGAGGAGGGGGCGTTCCTAACACGCCCCTTCGTGGCCGCCGCCGAGAAAAAGTACGACGGAGACAGTCATCTACGGAGTTACCCGCACCTAGCGGGGAACGGGGACACTAGAGGCGTACAGGTGGCGCTACCTGCACCGGCGGGCAGGAAGAAGAAACGTATCGAACGTCACATCCGCGAAGCGATAGTATCTCGTAAAGTTCAGCTGCAGATCAGAGTAGCCAATCAGAAGTTAATCAAGCGAATCGAACAGTGCTTCAGGTTAGATGTAACGCGGTCACATTCCATCGTACAGAGCCGTACGACTCTGTACAAGTATATATATATATATAATAGAATGGTAGAAAGCACGATAAAAGCATATCATGTATACATGCTATAGCATCTATAGAATCTAAATTGTATTTATTTTAAGCAAACATTAATAATTATTAATTATATAATTATTATCATACGGATGATTAATTAATGTTTTTAAATTATAGATTATATATAACCTGATTTATAAGAAATAATAATCGTTTCAACGACAGGGCACTATGCTATAGAGGGATATACTTTTACCACTTTGTAAAGGGTAAAGATTTTTTCTAGATTTTCTATTTTTACCGGGGAAATTACCCACAAAATACGCATTAAAAAAGGCACTGATATATCCCGCACAATTAAATGTTTACACACACACAATTTGATTTATTTTATAATAAATTATATCATAATCCTATTTATTTATTATAAATCAGTAGATATATTTTATTAGATTATTTGTCATATACTATTGAAAATAAAATAATTATTGTTGTACTTCGCCCCCCCCCCCCACTTTCACCTGGCACTGCGTGTATCTTATACTATGTAATATAGGCTACGTGTACATTGTACAGTGTACAGTGTGCATTGTACAGTGTACAATATACAATGTGCATTGTACAGTGTACAATATACAGTGTGCATTGTACAGTGTACAATATACAGTGTGCATTGTACAGTGTACGATGTACAGTGTGCATTGTACAGTGTACAATATACAGTGTGCATTGTACAGTGTACGATGTACATATACATGACGCTATTAATAAATGTTGAGCCAAAAGACTGTAGTTATCGCGTATACTGTAGTCCTTTTGTATATATACATTATAATGTACAATGTGCATATCAATCTATAGCTTATATAGGTACCTACCTGCCCATTTAACAGTAATATCCTCATAATAGCAGCATAATATCCTCGAATATATACATTGTGCTATTATGCTGCTATTATGTTGCCATTAAAAGTATAGTATGCTGATATTAATTAGTAATTTTATTATGCTGCTATTAGGTTATATTATTATAATAGCAACATAATAGCAGCATAATAGCATTACAAATTAATAGCAGCAATATAGACTTTTAATGTCAACATAATAGCAGCATAATATCACAATTTAAAAATGTAAGGCTATTATAGCATATATGTTGCTATTATGAACATAATACTGTTAGATGGGAGAGACTATGATGGATGCATCATGTATGATATGTGTATGATATGGTATACCCTATAGATATACCATATAGGGTATATAGTATAGGGTATACCCTTGTAATTTTGTACACATTAGTAATTATATTAATTTTATTTTTGTTCATTTAAAATGTTATATTTTAATTAATATTAATTATTCTCTCTATATATAGGCTATAGCCTACCTACTTGCATGGCTTGGTATTCCTCGAAGTTCTAATACTTTTAAAATCTATAATACATAAACAAAATCAACATCTTTTAAATAATTAATTTACTTAACGAATATATAGTCATGTTAATATTACAATTCATTACATTACATGCATTGCATAGATTGATTATATAATTCTATATAATATTAGTATGAATATGTTTACGTTATGTATGTGTATCACCTGGATGGCTTAAAGGCGCTTTCTGTATACTTATATATAAGGAATGTAGTTATATATCTGACTAATTAATACATATATAGTTATATGTGCCGAATTTTAAATTATATTAATATTATAAGTAAAAATGTAACTTAATATTTTATTTTATACTTATATATATATATAATTTACAGAGAAAACTCTGCACAATTTAAAGGTTCATGATAAGTATATTTATAGTAGTATTGTATAATATTATATAATGTAGGATTAGATGTTATTTTATTGTAAATTATTTATTAAATCAGACATATACTATACACAAAATACACATCCATAATATTATATACAAATTAATTATATTTAAATTAATTAATTAAATAAAATCGTTATTAACAATAAAAATATGCAATATAAATAAATTATACGAATATCGACAAAATCCACGTTCACACTAACCGCTTCAGAACATCGAGCTACATGTTCGCAGCCAGATATCGTCTGCTTGAAATCACATTAATGTGCTTAACCGGTATCACTTGACCGGTAGTTAGTTAATGTTCTAACGATAACAAACATGAAGCTTAACACTTAACACTTAACACTGTTGGCACGTGTGACCTCACCTCAGCAACATCACACGCTTATAAGCAATACCACACGCTTAGTGATCTATGAATGAAATATAATAGTAATCTATTTTAAAATTCGTATTCATTTATTATATTATTAAAAATACAATTGTATTTTGAAATACAGTTGAAATATTTTCTATATTATTTATGTCAATATTCTATATAATATATCGTATATTATATTATATTATGATTTTTATAGTGGTCGATATACCCCCGTACAATATCACTATGGAAAGCTTGTATTAAAACTACTAATTTACTGTTACTGCATGTTAAAATCTCACTTATTGACAGTAATACGTTAAATTAGATAATTTATGTCAGATTATATCATATATAATGTATCAATATTACATCATAGTATACCATGTATATAGTATTTCCTATTTATCCTATTCGTATCCGTATAATTAAAGTATATTCCGTATGTACGACGTACATTGTACGTGGTATTTGTGATTATAATGATTTGAAATATATTTGATAACAATATACTTCTGAGAATCACGATTCCTGAGTTCGCTTACTGTAATCCAGTGATTGCAATTACATTTTTGTGTTTTTAATATTGGTATGAATTTATGTATTACACAGTATTTAATATGCAGGCTATATATATTTCTAATTATGTTGTGAAAGATTCTATAATATTACATTAAGGAATCTTAATAGATCATTTTATATATTACCTATGCTATACATCATGATTTTATTGTTAAGATTATTATAAACTAACTTTATAGATAGGAAATTAATAATAACAATAATAGTAATATAAATTTATAATAAGAAATTATGAATCTATAGGTAATCCTAGTAATCCTAGTAATTATTAGTAATATTGTTATTAATATTGTATATTGTAATTATTATATATCAATAATAGTAATATAAATTTATAATAAGAAATTATGAATCTATAGGTAATCCTAGTAATCCTAGTAATTATTAGTAATATTGTTATTAATATTTTTATTAATATTGTTATTAATATTGTTATTATTATTTTCTTATATTATTTATATATATAACTACATAATAACCTCAACTTTGTTATATATATATATATATATCATAGATATGTACAAATTAATATAAATAATGTATAAATAGGTGCAATAATACAATCGAGATTAAAGAATGTTCGAGCATTAGCCAATCAGATGAGCTTCTGTTGCGCCGATACAGATGATGACCACCATTTTAACTTTGTTAGCAGAATACTATAGTATATATACGCATATATATTAGTGTTATTAATGATAATAATAGTATATGTCATTAATAATATAAATATAAAATAAATATGATAAATATAATGACACAAGTAGGTATGTAACAGCATTAGCACTACTGACAGTAACAGTAACCATAGTAGTAGTAGTAGTAGTAGTAGTAGTAGCAGTAGTAGTAACAACAGCAATAACAGTATCCGTAACAGTAGCAGTAACAGCAGCAGTAACAGCAGTATACTATAGTTATTATAGTAACAGAAGTAGTGATAGCAGCAGTAGCAGAAACAGTAAAACTACTACTACGTGATGGTCTGAACGACTGTGTACTTAATAGGCATGTGACTAGCCTTATTCTTTAGCCGAGTTATATACGAGTTGGCAGAATTTAGAGAAGTTTAATATATAGTCAATTAATCGATTATAATTAGTAGTTATTATTGGTAGTTATAATGGGTAATTATATTTTAGTAAGCTGAGATATTTTAAGAATTTTATATTTCGCAAACGATGCTAAGTATTTATGAATGAAAGTGTAACTTGAATATATACGAGCGATAAAGTTAGGATACATTAGTTATTAGCAAAGACATACAGTTAGGAGACATTAGTTATAACTAAAGACATACAGTTAGGAGACATTAGTTATTAGCAAAGACATACAGTTAGGAGACATTAGTTATAACTAAAGACATACAGTTAGGAGACATTAGTTATAACTAAAGACATACAGTTAGGATACATTAGTTATTAGCAAAGACATACAGTTAGGAGACATTAGTTATAACTAAAGACATACAGTTAGGAGACATTAGTTATAACTAAAGACATAAAGTTAGGAGACATTAGTTATAACTAAAGACATAAATTTAGGAGACATTAGTTATAACTAAAGACATACAGTTAGGAGACATTAGTTATAACTAAAGACATAAAGTCATTAGATCGTATACGATCGATAGATTCTGAAATTATAATTGAAATTATAATTGAAATTATAATTGAAATTATTAATCGAAATTATAATTTGTTGAGTGACGTTTACAAATATTTGCATGGGGTGGCATTCGGAGTTGTGAATATACTGTATACATCTATAGGTATACTGTATATATATATATTGTATACACTATATCTAGAGTTTACACTATACCTACATTATTTAGGTTATGTTTCGTAGCATAGGTCACATATTGTTGAGAGGAAAATATAACAAGATATACCGCGTTATATAACTATAATATTAATATATATATATATATATATATATATATATATATATATATATATATGTGTAATATTAATAAGAATTATACTTTAAGACATAATTAATATCAAGGTACATTTAACTTTGAAAACTTGTAATTAGTGATTATATAAAGTATAACATTTAGAATGTACATAATATGATAAACTACACAATAGTTACTATAGTGTTTATTTGCGTAACATAGTTTACGGCATTAGATAGATTGTATGACAAGTGTATTACGAATAATAAGTAATGGTTGGAGTACAATGTTAGCTAGGTTCTATAGAACCTATAGTATATATATATATATATATTGTACGACATGTCGTACAGTATACAGTATACAGTATACAATAGGTAATAGTAGGCAATATTATGTGAATGTAATACAATATTTGTTAAGCTTATTGAATACACAGCTATACCTATAGGTAATATCTGAATTGAACAGCTATCGATTATTATGAGAAGGGGCCGATAATAGGGGTATTATACTAGGGGTATTGTATTTTAATATAGGCTATAGTTCATCTATGACCCGTGTATATATATATATAAACTTATAATATCTACTATAATATATTATAAGAAGTATACATATAGATTCTTAATATTTTATTTGTAGATATACAGTCTATAGACTATCTCTATATATATAGAGATGCAAAATACAGCGAAAGATATTTCTAGATAAATAAAGACAATCTTAATATACCATTTTTATATGTATTTGTATACCATATATATATATATATATATATATATATATATATATATTTATTTCTATTACCCATCATATTGACTCATTAAGTACATTCACTATCCCTTCACTGTATGAAGTAAATGACCTACTCATGAAATCTCACTGTACCTCCCCCACTGATCCCCTACCTTTATCATTATATCACACACTTTCACCCTTATTTTCTCCTATTTTCTTGGATATTATTGCGAACTCACTAAACTCTGGCCAAGTGTCACCCTGTCTCAAGACTGGCATAATATCCCTTATTCTACAAAAAAAAACTAGACCCAAACTCATTTAGCAATTATCGCCCGATCTCCCACTACCCTTATTTAAGTTAAATACTAGAAAGAATTGTTTCAAAGCGCTTTTCGTAAGAGTCATTCAACCGAAGCAGCTCTCCTCCATATTACTGACACAATGTTATCTACCTTAAATAGCAACACGTGTTGCCAGCTAATCCTACTTGATCTCTCATCTGCTTTTAATACCCTGGACCATAACATATTAATCTCTCGACTTACTTTGATGTGTATATATGGCGTAGCATTAAAATGGTTTACTTCATATCTTACTAACCGAAATATATCTATTATGATTGACAAATCTTACTCGCATCTTTCTCCACTTAACCACGGTATTCCCCAAGGATCCGTTCTAGGTCCATCCCTCTTTTATATTTATATCCGCCCTATTGCTGATATAATTAAGAAATTTCCAAATATTCACTACCGTATTTTTGCTGATGATATTCAACTGTTTACCCTATAAATTCTCATAATACCATTAACTCTGAATTAATCGAGTGTGCTAACTCTATAAGATTATGGCTCCTCTCCAATAAACTACTAATTAATTCCTCTAAGTCTGTACTTAACATATCTACTTCTGAAACTTCCTTTCCAAACTTTACTCTAAATAACATGATTATTTCTCCTTCTCATTCCTCCAAAAACCTAGGATTAGTATTTGATGACAAATTATTATTTAAGAATCACATATCATCCATTACAAAATCCTCCAACTTTCATCTCTTCAGAATTAAAAAAATACGGACATCACTTTCCAGAAACCTTACTAAAACTCTAATAAATGCTCTTGTACTTTCCCGAATTTACTACTGTTCTTCCCTACTGAATGTACTTCCTGCTAAAGCTACTGCTCCATTTAATCGGATTATCCGTTCCTCAATACGTACTACTTACTGTACCTATAACACGACTGCATCACTCTACTACAAAATCTCATCAATTATCTCGTATGTGGCTACCCTTCTCCCTCAGGTGTAAATTACGTATACTATCTATAATCCATAAGTCAATATATTCTTTAACCCCTAGCTATATCTCTGATCTAATTAAAAAACGTACTATATTACCTTCTCTTCGTTACCAAAATGCTCCTCTACTTATCTCCCAGAACTCTAGTAAAACTTCCCTACATTCTAGATCTTTTAAAAATTCCGGTCCAACCCTATGGAATTCCCTCCCTTTTACCATTCTTTCTATTAGATCCCACAAAATATTTATAAATCTTACTTCTTCTTTTCACTCTACCCATAATCATTAAATCATCCAACTTATTATTTGTGTCCGTTCTATATTCAATGTATATCATTATTTAATTGTTATTGTATTATTATCTTATTATTATATAACACTCCACTATACAAATGAAGTCTGTAGTATATAACACTACACCATATCAATGCAGACTGTAGTATATAATAGTCCTCTATATTATTGTTGTCCCTGGTATATTTAATGTATATTATTATTAAATTATTATCGTATTACTATTATTTTATTATTATTTTCTTCCCGCACGAGCGAAGGGGTCTACATGATCTAATTTTAGTGCTACTAAATTTAATATCATCATCATCATCCTCATATATAAATAATCTAATACATTTAAATATATATTTATATATATATATATATATTTAAATATATATTTACTCTTTATATACCGCTCATTTGTTTACCGCCAATTAATGTTGGAACGATGTACACTGTACGATGTACATTGTACAGCCTATCTATAACTTGTTATATACTTTCTATATTTGATATCAATTTATATAAGATGGCTTAAGCCATCCTTTATATATATATATATATATATATACTCGAGTATATACACTGTATACAACCCAGTAAGCCGGTATGAGCGCTATGTATAGGATGTACTGTAGTTAAGCCTATGTAATACATTATATAACACATTGACCGATACAACTAATACGCCCCCACGTAGAGATTGCAGCAACTGGCGGATGCGTGTACTAACATGCCCCAGATAATGGACACGTCTATCACAAGTCTGGTGGCGTCACTCGACGAGCTGTGTTCGCAGGAACCACTCAAATCTGGTACTAAACATGGCAAAGATACTAGAACTACGCATACAACGAAAACAACGGCTACTGCATACGCATATCGGTGCTCGGGTAACGTAGTTCCACGTACAGTGAAACCTTTCTTATAATGAAGTAAGGGCCGCTACTGAAGTTGTAAATACTGTAATGGTAATTTACTCACGGTTATACTGATGAATGAATTCATATTTAGTATCAATAAATATGTATACATTATCACGTTATAAGTTATTTATATTTTATTTTAAGTATATCTATAATAAGTATATGTATACCTATTATATATATATATTATATAATATATTATAAATTAAAATATAGAATATATTTCATCACAAAATAGTATACAAATATTACAATACAAGTTATTTTGTATTATTATAAATAAATTATTAAAATTATTAAAAATACACATTTCACCAATCTACAAATACCAATGGAAAACTCGCTATCGACTATGCAGAGGAAGCAGATATGATAACAACAAATACCCACTTTCAAAAAAGAAAGGGTAAGTTGTGGACCTTCCTCTTAGATACTGGAGGTATAAAAACCCAAGTCGATTATATAATGATACGGAAAAAATGGATGAACAGTGTGAAAAACTGCGAAGCATACAATTCCTTCAGTAGTATTGGATCTGACCACCGGATAATTACTGCAAAGATAAAACTAAGTTTAAGATCTAATAAAAAGCGAACAACAATAATGACATATGATTGGTCTGTTCTTAAAAATAAAAATACAAGTAAAGAATATTCCATTATGACTCGAAACAGATTTGAAATTTTAAACAAAAACAAAGAATGTGACGGGAGCGCAACATCCCTCTACGAAAACTTTGTTAAAGCTAATGATGAAACATCAAACCTACTAATTCCAAAATAAGAAAAGCTGAAAATAAAGATCGATCTTTATGATCATATCTGAAGACACAAGAATCATTGATGCCAGAGATAAGGTTAACGTAGCTTTCAGTATTTACTCAAAAACGCCAACAGATAGTAACCAAGATACCCTTAGACATGCAAAACAGAAACTCCAATCTGAATATGATAATATTGAATCTGAAGAACTCGATAGAGATATTCAAGGTATTGAGCAGGCAAATAAGCTATCCAGACACGCAGCCAGTTGGAAATTAATTAATAAGATTACTGGTCGGAAACTCTCGAAAAGATGTATTATCAAAGCAAGAAATAAGGAAGACCGATTAACAATATGGTATGAATACTTTAAGAAACTCCTAGGTGATAAACATGAAATTAATAATACTGAAATCAAAGTTATCTATCCTGAAACTCTTGATATATCCGTTGGTTATTTTACGAATAGCGAATACACTAAAGTAAAGAATAATCTTATCGATGGTAAAGCAACTGTTCCTGATGGCATACCCCCAGAAGTTTATAAATATACTAACCTTGATGATATAATCCTCGAATTTGCAAATCAAATGCTAATACAAAGTAAAAAACCAGCTCAATGGTCTACATGTGATATAGTTCCTATTCCAAAATCTGGCAACCTAGAGGAAGTTGGTAACTATAGAGGAATTGCATTATCAGCAGTCATCGCAAAAATAATTAACAAGATGCTCTTAAATCGCATTCAACCGTATATTGACCCTCTATTAATACCAAACCAAAATGGGTTCAGATCCGGTAGAT
This sequence comes from Osedax fenrisi, assembly GCA_964019155.1. Lineage (NCBI taxonomy): Eukaryota > Metazoa > Annelida > Polychaeta > Sabellida > Siboglinidae > Osedax > Osedax fenrisi. The sequence goes on from OZ025239.1 coordinate 39,798,719, forward strand.
CTACAATGGCACACATCCTTGCACTGAGAAGATTAATTGAAGGAATTAAGAGCCATGACCTAAACGCAGTTATTATTTTTGTTGATTTCAAAAAAGCATTTGATAGTATTGATCGCGGGAAAATGCTAGAAATTTTAGCAGCATATGGTATACCATCTATCATAACCAATGCAATAGCACTATTCTATGAAAACACTGAAGCGAGAATTATAACACCTGATGGCGAAACAGAATTCTTCAAAATTTCAAAGGGTGTGCTACAGGGAGACACTCTAGCACCCTTCTTATTTATCATAACTCTAGACTATATAATGCGTCAAGTATTTGGTGAAAATGATTACAATCTCGGTTTCAAGTTAACAGAGAGAAGATGTAGTAGAGAACCAGCAGTCGTTATAACCGATATAAGTTATGCTGACGATATAGCACTGATATCTCAAGAACTATACCAAGCTCAAGAACTGTTACAGAGAGTTGAATTAGAAGCTAGAAAAATAGGTCTAACGCTAAACACTAGAAAAACAGAAGTTATCGGATATAACCTTCAACAACCCCCATTTATTAAAACAATAAGTGGGGTAATAAAGAAGTGTCCAATTACAAATATCTGGGAGCATGGATTTCAAGTTCTGAAAAGGACTTTGAAATCAGAAAGGCTCTTGCTTGGACGGTTATGCACAGAATGAAACGACTATGGACATCTAACATGAGTAATCAGTTAAAGATCCGGGCCTTTAAAGTTACTGTTGAAACCGTTCTGCTATATGGAAGTCAATGCTGGACCGTAGACAGTAAGCTGAGAAAACGGATAGATGGATGCTATACTCGCTTACTACGCATGGCACAAAATATCTCATGGAAAAGTAAAACGAACAACGAAAAACTGTATAATGGTTTACCTAAAGTAACAGATATAATCTCTGAAAGAATGCTGAATCTTGCTGGACACTGTGTACGTCACAAAGAAGAGATGGCCCATAATCTAGTTCTATGGACGCCCACACGAGGAAAGAGAAGAAGAGGACGTCAGCAGCTTACATTTGTAGATGCTCTAAAACTTCAAACTGACCTTGAGAGTATCGATGAGATTCGTTCTGTGATGATGGATCGTGGTAAATGGAAGAAACTGTCAACATTGGGTCGAGCGAGAGCTCGACGAAAGTAAAGTAAGTAAGTATAAATAAATATTATGTGGAGGTAATACCTCGGAGGTATATATCATTAATTATTAGATACAAATACATTTAAAGTAGATACATATCGATGACATGAGGATTTTAATATATATTTAACTATTATTGAATAATCGATTAAATATGTATTACTTCAATATAATTATATGTATTAAATAATTATATGTGTAATTTTATTTTGTGTTTATATACATGTCAATATATATGTCAATTATAATTGACATTTTATATCATATATTATATAATTATTCATATATGAAGAATTGCATTAAACTAAAATGTAAAATATATATTAAGTTAACTTCATAATTAGTATTATAAAATATAACACTATAACAACATATCTAATATGTGACCCAGTAATACTGGGCCAGTAGAGGTTAAAAAGTAGAATAAATGGTCGAATGTATGGACATACCTATGTATTAATACGGGGAATACACGTTATATATATGTATAAGTATAGAATCAATATAAAGTATTGGTAATTAAGGGTCCTCAGAGTTAGAAGGTATATTGAATAAATCTGCCTCGGTTTAGTTTAGTAACTAATATGTCTACGATATACAATGATGGCTTGAACACGTGTAGTTCAGTGAACATAGTTAGTCTGTTAGCATGTAACCGTAGTTATTCTCTACACGGTGTACTGGACGACGTTAGTATACGTGTATTATATGATGATCTCTATAGAGGTTAGATAGTATAATCATGTATATCGAGAACATTATTGTTGATAGTAGACCTAGTATCCTAGGGGAGTATTTGGGACTTCGATGTTGATTGTATACAGTGTTGATATGCTATGTGTTATTGACACATAGTAGTATCGGTCATGGATGTTGTTGTAGCACTATTTTAACATGGCTATAATAATTAAGGATGTATGAATTTGCCAATTTCAGAGAATCGAGTGAGTAGAATGTCCAAGTATAAGTTATAATGTGTAACGTATATAAATCGGTGGAGAGGTATACAACAATAACTTGCGTAGATTACTTGTCTTAGCAACATCAGTGTAAGTATAATAATAATCAACCTCGGGGTTTTGTTTTGCAGTGGAGGATACGTAGTATGGATGATGTGCTATTTCGCATGTCATAGGTTAAGGCGGTAGGGTGGGTGCCTATGACTGTCGCTCGTATGCGACGGGGGGCGGGTGGATGTTGGGTGATTCTCGAGTGGCGACGTTGTCTCTGCGGATGTCTGTCAGGTTTCGCCCGACTGTATAGTCGTGTTATTCGGAATCTACCAGGTATGAGTTTAGATACGTGTCTTTCTAGAGGATCATTCCAGGGCTCCACGTGCTAGTGATGGGGTTTCTGATGAATATCTTCTGTCCGTGGTTCAAGTCTGGTTTGTTTTTCGTGTTGTTGTGTTATATTTCTTGGCTAATTTCTTTTGGCGGTCGTTGAGTAGTTGATCATGAGTGGGATTTATATATTATTGATGTTTCGGGAGTATGGTCTTGATGATTCTGTCATAGAGTAGTTCGACCGGGGTGTTTCTTTTCTAACGGCGTGGCTCTCCATAGTAATAGTATTTTTTCTGGGTCGTCGATTTTCGTTAAGATTCTCTTTACAGTCTGGATTTGTCGCTCGATGAATATATTACTCTGTGAATCGTGCGATGTACTTATAGTATGGTGGAACTCCCAGCTTTTAGAGAATTTACTGAAAGATGCTGCTGAGAATTGTGGTCCGTTTTCCGTGTGTAGGTGTCTCGGGATACCGTGTTCAGAGAATATCTCCTTTAATGCGTGGATGATCACACCGCTGTCACCATGTTTGTTCATTAATCTTATTATCTAGGGTATCGATGTTGATATATGAGGATGGCTGAGTTCTGAGTTTATGCTCCATATAGGATTATATTAATTAAGTGACAACTGGATAAGTATATATGTATTTATAAGAGGAAATTAAATTGAGTATGTCAAGGATTAGTATGTAATAATTAATAACAATTAATAATAATACAACGTATATATATATATAAAATATTTTTTTGGTTAACTTTCATTGGAATATAATTTTATATAATTATAATATAGCTAAGTGTAAGGGTTTAATAAGACTAATATATATTAAGTAAGCATTAAGTTAATTTAAGATACTACTACTACTACTACTACTACTACTACTACTACTACTACAACTACTACTACTAATAATACTACTACTACTACAACTACTACTACTACTACTATTACTACTACTACTACTACTACTACTACCACTACTACTACTACTACTACTACTACTACTACTACTACTACTCCTACTACTACTACTGTTGTATTGTTATTTATAGTCATTGAATATGACCTGAGACCCTTGACATATTTCACATTAACTTACTCTTGTAAATAAATATATATCTAGTTAGACGTGTTTTATTAATATATCAAATCTTCGTAGCATAAACTTGTAACTTAGCCATTCTTTGCATCCAGATCTATTCCGTTATAGTTAGAATAATAAACTATCATAACATGGTGACAGCGGTAAAAAAACGAACGCCAGAATCAGACATTTAAAGCCTTTTTTAAAAAAAAAGCACGTGTACGGAAACATTTTTTTTAACAAATTTAAAAAAATTATTAATTATGGACGGAATAAGGACCCCGAGCATGGTATGGTCAGGAGACCTACCCCACGAATTAATGGCATTTAAACAATATGTTACATTAATATTCAAGGGCCCGTTATCAAAATTGAAAAGCGAAGAGAGGATGACATACGTCCTCATATGGATCGGTGAAGAAGGGCTGAGAATATATAACACGTGGAACAATGAAACCAAAACTCTAATCGAATTTTGGGCCCACCTGAGCGAGGTCCTAGAGCCAAGGTCTAACTACAGACTGGCCAGACTACTACTAGAAAAGATGAAACAAGCCAAAGACGAACTAGTAGACGAATACATGACTAAATGCATGCTCCAAGCGAAGAAATGCAAATTCCGTGATGAAACCGAGATAGAAACGCGCCTGATAGAGCAAATAATCAGAGGAGGCGCACACGACAAAGTCAGGGAAGATATACTCTGCAAGGACAACACCCTAACACTCGACCAGGCCATGAAAATCGCCCGTACCTACGAAGCACTACAGAGCGAGCTCAAGGAGTTCAAAGCCGGCTCCAACACCCATATCGATCATGTTAGTAATAGACTTAGTGATAATAAACCTAAGACCGCATATCGGAAGACTAATAATCGCCTCGATAAATCACATAATGATAAGATTACTAATTATTATGTTACTTGTAAATATTGAGGCCTGAAACACACGGGTACCCAGTGCCCCGCCGCACAGTCCGAGTGTCGATTTTGTCACAAAATTGGTCACTGGGCTGCGGTGTGTCGCCAAAAATCTAAACCACTTTCTGCCCAGTACCATAATAACACAGGTCACGCCCGAAAACACGATCGCGGACACGACCGCACATACGATCGCGGACCCGACCGCACACACGACCGCTCATACGACCGCACGTTCGACGAGCTGAAATTCAACGACCTGAAACTCGACGAGATCGCAGCAGACCCGACAAGAGTACTGAACACCATCCTACGCTTCACGCTGAGAGGGCTACCCGCGACCATGAAGGCGAAGGTAGACACAGGCGCGGAAGGAAACATCCTTCCACTACGTACGTATCTTCGAATGTATCCCGAGCACTGCAACAACGCACGACCAACGCTTGGTCACCTAAACCCAAGCCGAACCACGCTGACCGTCTACAACGGAGACAAGATGGTCCACTACGGAACAATCGATATCGACATCACGCTAAAGAAAGTGACAACACGAGCTACCTTCTATGTAGCTGAGACACCAGGTCCGATAATACTGGGCCTACCATCAATAACCAAGATGAAGGTTATTACGATAAATAACGTCAAGACGAACAAGATCAAGACTTCAGACGACCTCGAGAACATGTACCCAGACCGATTCGAAGGGATCGGCAACTTCGAAGGCACTTACCACATAGTGACCGACCCCACGGTACCCCCAGTAATACACTCCCCGCGAAGACCCCCGATATCGATGGTACAAGAAATTAAAGATGAACTAGACCAGATGGAAGAAACCGGTGTGATCAAGAAAGTCACAGAACCAACAGAATGGGTCTCTAGCCTGGTATACGCACGGAAGCAATCAGGCAAGTTAAGGATATGCCTCGACCCACGCGACCTGAATAAGGCAATAATGAGACCCCACTACCCGACAAAGAACTTGGAAGACGTATCCTACAAACTCAAGGGTGCAAAAATATTTAGCAAACTAGACGCCCGCCAAGGTTATTGGGCAATACACCTAGACCACGAATCCAGCCTGAATACTACGTTCAACAGCCCACACGGAAGGTACCGATTCATGAGGCTACCCTTCGGCTTAAACCTTAGCCAAGACGTCTTTCAACTCAAGATGGACATGATAATTTAAAACTGCCCTGGAACCCTCGGTATAGCCGACGACATAGCTGTCTTCGGAAAGAACGAAGAAGAACATGACGCAAACCTCCACCACTTAATGACCCGCGCCCGAGAAGGAGGACTCATATTCAACAAAGAAAAGTGCACGATCAAACAGACCTCTATACACTTTTTTGGTCTCATATTCAACGAAACTGGAGCGAAACCAGACCCGGCAAGACTAGACGCGATAAGAGACATGAAATCACCAACGAACAAGACCCAACTACAAGAATTCCTGGGCATAGCCACATACATGAGCCCATTCGTACCAAACTTATCCACACACGCTGCGCCGCTACGAGACCTGCTCAAGAAAGAAACCGACTTCACCTGGACATCTTCCCACGAAAATAAATTCGACGACATCAAGACCTTGATCTGCAGAGACAGCGAACTCACATATTTCGATCCCGCAAAAGAAATCGTCATCCAAGTAGATGCATCAGGAAGAGGCTTGGGAGCAGTACTGACCCAATCTGGGAAGCCCATAGCCTACGCCTCAAAATCACTCACCGAATGCGAACAGAGATACGCAAACATAGAACGCGAGATGCTCGCCGTTGTATTCGGATGTACCCGTTTCCATACTTACATATACGGAAAACGGTGCACCATCCAGTCAGACCATAAGCCGCTCTCGATGATAATCCTCAAGAATATCGCGAGAGCCCCCACTAGGCTCCAAAGAATGCTCTTCAGACTACAATCGTACGATATCGACATAGAATACATACCCGGAAAATGCCTACCACTACCCGATACACTCTCGCGACAACCACTGCCAGAGAATAACGAGATACTGTTCGACAAGCAGATATCTTACACCCGCTTCAGTGAACCCAGAATAACGCAAATCAAGAACGAAACAAAGAAAGAAAAAGAACATCAAGAACTAAGCAGCATGATCATCAAAGGAT
>OZ025239.1:39807816-39810316 GCA_964019155.1 Osedax fenrisi
AAGTTTTACTGAGTATTACTGAGACTTGGTTAACTACTGATGATTATACTCTAGCTTCCCAACTCTGATTGTTTTTAAGTATTGCTTACTAATAGGTATACATCACATCGTCGTGTTGCTTGGCTCTGTTATTCTCATCGGAACTTAATATTATTTCATCCACCCCATGTTTATCTTCACATGGAATTATGATCTGTAATATTCAGTTTCCTTCATTATTCACCATTATAATTATACTTATTTACCTTCCACCTTTATATAGCCTATGGAGTTTCTTAGCTGACCTCTCTTCTATTTTAAAATCCTTCACATTAGTTAACACGGTTATTCTTGGTGATTTTAATATTCAAATTAATAATGAAAATCATGCTTCCTTATCTCTGAATAAACTTATATTTGACTATTCTCTGTTGCAATATGTTTTCCTCACTAATAGTAATAATATTGACTTTTTTATATCTAGCTGATTCTAAATTAATTTCATATCCCACTTAAAGTTCTTTAATATCTGATCACTTTGTCATATTACTTGATTTGAACTTGCCGGAGACACAAATTAATCGACTTTCTTGATCGTTTCGGAAAATCTCCCCTATTGATAAACCAATGTGTGTTAAATATTATATTCTTCTCTATATTCCATCAACTTAACAGTATATCTTCTGATTTGTCAACACTTTTTGATTATTTTAATTTGGTATTATCTCATTCGCTTGATATTGTTGTATCCTCTATTACTCTTATCAACCGAACTTATTCTAAGTTTTCCTGGTTTAATACTGAGCTTATTAAACTAAGGCAAATACTTCGTAGACTACAACGTAAATATGCATGCTCTAAATTTGAATCTGATCTTATTTCCTTTAAAGTTTTCGATCGCTTTACAATAAAAACTTCTCTATACAAAATCGTCATACTTTACTGATATGATCGGTAGTTATGGAATATCTTCTAAACAAGCTTATAAATTATCGTTCACCTTAGTAGGTAAAACACAGACCAAGCATCTTCCGGACCAGCCTGATTTAGTTATGTGTTCATTGTTTGCCAATTTCTTCCAACAAAAATTTCTAGCATTATCAATATACTTCCAAACATCAACTCGGCACGACTCAATCTCAATTTAATATCCACTCATAATCACTGTTCATGTGTTTTGCTTCCCACATATGATATTGCACTATCTTTGATGACATCCTTGAAATCCCCCTTGATCATATTCCACTCAATCTACTTCTTATTTGACTTATCGCGTAAATCATTCATATATCTATTATATAATATATTGTTCCACGCTCAATGAAATATTCATAGATTATTCCTATTTAAAAAAAAACAACTCTTGACCAATCTAATGTATCAAGTTATCGTCAAATATCCCAGTTATCATCCATAACTAAGATCTAAGAACGAGTTGTGTCCACTCAACTTATTAATTACAGTATGTGCTAATGTAGTATAATGCTATTGTTGATAAATATCAAAGTGCGTATCTTACTTTAATCATTAATGATTAAAGTAAGATACTACTACTACTACTACTACTACTACTACTACTACTACTACCACTACTACTACTACTACTACTACTACTACTACTACCACCACCACCACCACCACCACCACCACCACCACTACCACTACTACTACTACTACTACTACTATTACTACTACTACTACTACTACTACTACTACTGATACTACTACTACTACTACTACTACTAATACTACCACTATAACTACTACTACTAATACTAATACTACTACTACTACTACAACTACTACTACTACTACTACTACTACTACCACTACCACTTCCACTACCACTTCCACTACATCTACTTACTTCTACCACTACCACTACCATATATATTTCTACTTCTACTACTACTACTACTACTACTACTATTACTACTAATACTAATACTACTACTACAACTACTACTACTAATACCACTACCACTTCAACTTCCACTACATCTACTTACTTCTACCACTACCACTACCATATATAGTTCTACTGCTACTACTACTACTACTACTACTACTACTACCAATAATAATACTACTACTACTACTACTACTACTAATACTACTACTACTACTACTACTACTACTACTACTACTACTACTAATACTACTACTACTACTACTACTACTACTACTACCACTACTTACTGCTACCACTACCACTTCCACTACTACTACTACTACTACCACAGTATATTAGTATACTACCACTACTGCTGCTGCTACTAATACTAATACGACTACCACTACCACTACTTACTACTACCACTACCACTACTACTACTACTACTACTACTACTTACTACTACCACTACCACTTCCACTTCCACTACCTCTACTTACTGCTACTACTACCACATATACTGCTACTACTAATACTGCTAATACTACTACTACTATCATCAATCAATCAATACGATTTATTTATACACTCAAAGTTAGCATGGAAATGCTCTGGCAAGTGTTAAAC
>OZ025239.1:39820316-39985316 GCA_964019155.1 Osedax fenrisi
ACCACTACTACTATTTACTGCTACCAATACCAATATCACTTATACTGCTACTACTACTATTACTACTACTCCTCCTACTATTACTAATACTGCTACAGCTACTACTACTTCTACTAATACTACTTCTACTACTACAGCTACTAGTAGCCTACTACCACTACTTACTATTACTACTATAGTAGTATATTTCTACTAATACTACTACTACTAGTAGCAGCTGCTACTACTACATTGAATTAAATATATATATTTTAATTCAAGTTAGTGATATTTTTAAATAAATAATTCATATTCAAATCAAATTCATAACATTAAATTATTGAATAATATTAAATGAAATATTCCTATTATGGAAATAGTATTACTGGGAAGTATAATTCCCAGTATTACATATTTATTTTTTAATATACAATGAAAAATGATTAATATATTATTAGAATTTATTATAAAAAATATGGAATACAATTTGTTTAAATTGAATAATTGTAAACAAAAAAACTAAATTGATCTATATATCGGTATATATCATCGATATAAAGAAAGTTTCTTTATATCGATGATATATATATAAGTATACTATAATATGTGTATAGTATACACTGTATACATGACTGAGATTACATTTATTTAAATCTAATATTATATATAATAATTTTATAATTCAATATATTTTATAATTAACTAAGTATATTTGTTATATATAATATATATATATATTAGTAAGAAATTATTAAATACTTGATCTTATTATTAATAAACTAAATGTGTCATTACTTAATTTAATATGATAAATACCATTAAAAAAGTATATATAATCATAGTATTCCATACATAACTTTTTTTATATAAAATAATGTAAATTTATTTAAATCTAATATTATTATAATAAAACTAATTATATATTATATATGTACAAATTATATACATAGAATGCCTATGATATAAATTCAGTATAATTTATAATTCAATATATAAGTAAATTTGTCATATGTATTTATACTTGTGTATACAGAATAATATATAAATAATAAAAATTATAATAAGTAAACTTATAAATTATTTTTCTATTAGTAATGAATACTAATTTATATTTAAAGAATATTATAATTCATATTACATACATTCATATTATATAAATAATGAAGAGATTTTTTCTTTACAATTTTTATTATATATGGTTAAATATGATTATTCATGATTATAATGTATTAGTTCAGTTGATTTTGTTTCTAATTTTATTTTTTCTATATATTTCATTCAAAGTATATTGCATACTACTTTTAATAAATATGTTAATAATTGATTTTATCAAAATTAAAATATGGTTTCTTGACCACTGTTTATATTAATAAAGGCATTCTCTCTAGTAAACTACTAAATAGATATTCTTCTTAAGCATACCTTAATGCAGTAACTTTAAGTCAGTATAGTAACTATATCGGTAGACTCTCTCTAATTGTTCTTCTCAATATTTAATATGTGGCGGAAAACTTTGTTACGCAGCATTACATAGATCTATCACATCGTTAGTCTGTAACTAACTTCCTATTCTTTCTATAGACGAGTTAATAGAATTAGTCACTAAAGCTATTACTATAAGTTGATGCCAACACATCGATGCCCGCAATGACCTATTAATGAAACCCGCAGTACAAGTTAATATATCTAATTTCTATTGAGATATATTGGAATATATAGATAGTGCCACATAGTCATGGGCCCATGCAATACTTGTATGCTTATCTGTAGAATGGGCAACTATTGTATTAGTTTTTTGATTATAACTGTTAACATTATAACTGTTAACAAATAATATTCATGTAGCACTAGGCGATTTCCCGAGAAACACTTCACTTCATTCCACGCGAGTGATCACTTGTGGCTATGGCTTTAAACTGTTTCGCAGTAAGGTTGTCGTTACATCCACCATGAATAAGTACAGCTCCAAACAATAATTCAAAATGATCTTGTGATAAATTATAAGTCAATAAATATCATCCCCGATATTCAAGAAAATGCGATAAAATCTATAAAAGAAAAATATATATATATATATATATATATAAATATTTATAAAAATACTAACAATTGGTAGTACCTTTAAAGATGATTTAAGGAAAAGATGATTTAATAAAAATCCAAGAAAACCTGTCTTTCTTTGTGCGTATAACATTAATATATTATTTGTATTTTTTAGTTTAACAAATAGTTGCATATTCGGTTCGATTTTGTAATCCATTCAACCTATTTCAAACATGTAATATAATGTATATTAGAATACCAACATTTTAACAGTGAAACACACCTTATTATCTGAGCGTAATGCTGCATCAGTATATAATATTAAATCAAGCTTTAATTCCTTTTCCATGAGGGTGCCGGACGTTCAATAAATCGAATGTATCATCGACTATACGACCACATTCTGCAGTTAGTTCAGAGTTGATAAATGCAGGTAACGTTAAAAGTCTAGCGTGCCATCAAGAGGGTCGGCATCACTACTACAGAACAGCAAGATTAACCTGTTTGGGTTTCATTTACAATATCATCGTATGATATTTGTATTTATCAACATTAAAACATATATGATAATCGTGATTCTCGATCAATAGAGTCACTATAACTTAATATACCTTCGTAATCTGTTGTCGAAATTGAATATGGCACATTCTTAATTTGTTTCCTAAATGAAGGTCTTCTGTCTTTTAAATTTTTACCAAAGATTAAAATAGTATCGTTCTATTTCACCTTAAAATAGTATTGATTTAATGATATAAGATTAATACAATTATATATAAAATTTATATTATAAATATTAACCTTTATCATTTAAAATTATTTTATAGGACTCTAATGTATTTCTTATTAATGTAAGCATATGGCATCAATATAATATGATAGCTACTTTTAGATTTTCATATGACGAATGTAACAAGTAGGGTCTCATATTATCAATGTTTAATGATTTAAGTGATCTTCTAATTCCTATAAAACAAAATGATATAAAATATATAATATGCAAAGTATATAAACAATACATGTATGTATGTATGTATGTATGTATGTATGTAATATTATAATTAGTGATTTTTCAGCCAACACACTTATAGTTTACTTCAATAGAAATTCTATAAGTTTATAATAACTTAAATTAAGTTTCTGTAATTTTTGAAATTTAGATATATATTCAAATTTAAAATGAAATGAAATGAAATGAAATTGTACGTTACTATATTAAATTGTATATGTGATCATGGAGATCGATAATTGCATTAGTTATTACTACACCTTAAGAATGTGGCTTAATCTTGAAACTCACAACTCCAAGTGTTCACCCCCGTCGAACTGTTGTCGTTGGGCCCCACTTTCCAGATGATGTTCTCGAGTTTCGGAAACATGCGGTCGTAGTCATCGTGTCTGGATACTGCATTGATATCAAGGTCATTGATGCCAAGGTCATCGTTATCAAGGTCATATATCTAGTGGTCAGTACACAATTCACTAGTAGTAACTGAGAATACAGGGTAGTCGGTTTCGATGTCACTGAGGAGATAACCCGGTGTTGGGGGGATGATTCCGCGTTCGTTAGAAATAACACTCGTTGTGGTGTGGTTGGAGCGGAAGTCACAGGCGAGGTATTCCGATGTTGGAGGATCTGCGCTGATACTATTTTCTGTATCCCATATACGAAATACTGGGATACTCGTTATCAGTGGTGGTGTTGGTGGTAGTGATGAATCTGCCACACCGTTGTGGTCATCGTAATCATCGCCAGTCTGACTGCTTCGGATGACGTCATAGTAATGGTCCGAAATATCTGTTGCATCGTCATCGTAATAGTCCGTGAGCCCGTAATAGGTTAACTGCCTGCTCTCGAACGATAGGTCGGCGCCGACTTCTGCGCACTCCTCGCCGTGCGCGTACTTGGTGACGTCATCGTCGTCAGTGACATCCGGTATCGTCACCTGGCGGAGTTCCCGCGTACTATTCGTATCTATCCTATAGTAATCAGCGTAGTCCGATGTGTGTTCGTAGCGTGAGAGTGATGAGTCACTCGTTGATCGGTTAGGGAACAGTTCTTGGCTAGAATTGCAGCTGTTGGTCGTCCAGTCAGTATACATTTCGCGGAACTCTGAGAAGGACGATGTTAGAGATGTACTGGGTCCTAGCGGTATACTTCCGACGGTAAATATTAGAGTTTAAATTTGTATTCATTAATAAAATATGAAATATATACATTTCGTCTAATACTACTTATTTTAAATGTGGTGACAAGAAGTTTATTTAAATTTATCTAGGTTAATTAACAAGTTATTAAATATTTATAATATTTATAGTTTAAAATCATAGTTCTCAACTAATGATATAATATTATGGGTAAGTGCAAATAAGTTGACAATTAACATTGATAAAACTCACTGCATGTCCTTTAGAAATGATATAGATTTATAAATAGCAATTGAAAATAAGCCTTTAGTTCAAGTATCTGAAACTAATTTCCTTGGGCTAATCATCGATAGTTCATTGAACTGGAAATATACTCTTTTTCTATTCCTAGAGAATAAATTATTAAAAATCTACTGAATTATAAAAAATGTATCATTCTGCCTTAATCAATCAGCTATGATTAAACTTTATTATGCACTTTTTATCCCCATTTAATTTATTGTTTAAAAATATGGGGGCATACTTATAAATCTAATATAAACTATATTAATGTTATACAAAAAAAGTATTGAAATTAATTTTTTCTAAACTTATTGATTTTAGTTCAAAAAAACAATTTATAGATAATAAGTTATTAAATATCTTTGATTTGTGTAAATATAAAAAACTAATATGTATGCATAGAATATATTATAAAACTTGTAGTCCATGTATTTATAAATATTATAAAAGAATAATTTAAAAAAAAATTAATACAAGAAGTACTTTTGATTTCATACAACCTTATAATAAATATAACTATATGAATAATTCTTTAACGTCATATAGACCAAGACTTGTAATGAATTAAATATTGATAACGGAAAATTAGTATCTATTTCCCTATTCAGCAATAATATTTAAAATAATTTTTTAATCTTGTGATTTTTTTGTTCAGCTATTAGTTTCTACCTTAAATTATATTTAATATTTTTAATACTTTTTTATCTTTACTCATACTTTTACATTAATTTCTTCTTTTAATTCATATTTTATTCTATAATTACGCTTCGCTTTATCTACATAAAAAAGCTATTATGTATTATATTAAATAAGTAAATTAATTTATCTCTAAATATTCTCGTTCAATTCTTAACTTGAAAACTATCAAATGTAATTTGTTAGTTTGTGTGGATAATTTATTTTTGAATATTTGCCTATATATATATATATTATTCTTTATATTAAATTTTCATATATTTATTCTTCTTAATGATTTTTGATAATTTTGTCAAGTCCTTCACAAGTACAATTATTTGATATTATTAATAATTAGAGTAAGTGTTAACAGGAAGTCAACTTAGATATAACTTTGTTATATTAGTTTATTCTTTTTTTTAGGAATTTATTATTAAAATTATAATTCTACTTTTTAGGACTTGTCAGAATTATAAGGGTAATTGTCTCGATAAGCTCTGATTCTATAATTACCCAGTTGTTAAAACTAAATCTGATAATAAAAATAATAATAATGATATATGTATGTATGTATATATATTATATATATAAATATAATTCTCTAAAATTATGATTTATTCTAATACTCATTATTGTAATAAAACCTTCATCAAAGTGATGCAGTCCCATCAGAAGTCAACAAGAGTACATCAATTACTATTTCATGATAATTTGCTTTCCATGTTAGCTATTTCTCAGGATTATAATCCTTCAAGTAATATAAAAATAGAGATGTAAATGTATATTATATACACATATATTGTAAGTAAATATATATATATATATATATATATATATATATATATAATAACAGTTACATTTAAAACTAGTTACAAGTTATAACTTACAACAAATAAATTGGTATACAACTGTATTAGGGTTATTATTAGATTAGTATAAAGATTTGTGTATTATTTTATAATATATATAAAATAGATAGTTAGTAATTTATATATAATTGTTATATATGCTATATATAGATATAATAATAATGTATTACAAGTTAAATATGTGCACGCCTGCAGCATATGCACTGCCTAATAACTCTTTAATTCACATCTCCCATATATCTATACTACTATCAAATATTTTGCGAAGCAAATATGGTTCACTCCCTATCTAAGCTATGTAATTATTTTAATATAGTTCTCATACCATCCACGAGATGAATACACATGTATTATTATGAGTTATACTTACTAATATTAATTCATAAGTTATTAATCTATTTATCAGACTAATATACTTTTTATAATATTATAATAGATATATGAATTATATTTTTTTTTAAATATATTTTCAAATTACGACATTTTCACGGTATTGAAAGTTTACCTTTGTAAATAACAATGGCTGAATCGATCTACTTTTGACCTATACAAATTCGGTAACATTTTTACTACTTCACTTTTGATATCTCCAAATAATATTTTTACGGAACACTTACTTTTCGATATATATCGATTTTCATACATAACTTAAATTAAGTTTATATCATGGTATTATTTTTCGAATTTACATGTAAACAGAAACGAAATCCAAAAATAAATTTTAGTTAACCGTCCATTTGAGCTAGTGTCGTTTTTATTTCAATAATTCGGTCGAGTGAACCATCTTTCCTTCGGAAAATCTTTGCTACTATCAAACATCAGCTATATTTACATACCCCAATTCTCCTATAGATAATAAACTACTTCCTTTACTTACTACATTACCTTTACTATAATCCCTAACTTCCCCAGATCTCAATATCATATAACCAATCACTCCCACACTGTGCGCACGTTATAACTGACTTAACTAACTTGTCAGGTTCTCTTGTAGGCCATTGCTAATGTTGCCTCCTTCACGTACTGTATGCATGGCTGGTAGCTTACGACTAGCGCGTGACCTAGTGACCTCTTCAACTTGGTGACGGCTACCTTCCTCTTGCACTTGTTGTAGTCTCACACTGTATTCACTAACGGCTGACACCGATGCAGGCTCGTGCAGGGTGTCCTTGTATCACAGCATGCCCACGGTTCTCTTTACCTCCTACAACATTATTAGATTAGTAGCTGTGATTATATAGTAGGGACACTAATAGTTTTCCATCATGTCAACAGTTAGCAACCCATTACTTATTCAAACATATCAAAATATAAACAAATTAAATTAATTAATCCAATTATAAACTACGTCTTTACAATTACAGAAACACGCTATTAATTAGTATACAGTGAAACAACGTATACTTATTACATAACATTTAAAGATTTTACAAACAAAAAAATTCTTTACAATTTACAAAAACACGAAATTAACAAACATTTATACTGTATAATTATTATAATAATATAATATATTATACGTATGCATTATTATAATCTAATAGAGATGGCAAGAGATGAAACTGGTTTAAAGGCTTCTAAGCATAGAAGAGAAGCTTTATCTAGAGAGGGGAGAAGAGCTAAACTAGCAAGCAAGACACAGAAAACAGATTATCAAAGTGGCTTTGCTAACGACAAACTAATAAATATGCAAATAATTGTTTATATTTTATTTTCTTAAAAATGTAACTACTTTTCTACTGTTAAATATTCATCATTTTCAATATTATTATTAGATTCATTTAAATTTTCAATCATTTGGTCAATGATATCCCATAGCAATTTCTTGTCTATAATAAAGTAACATTTTTATAATTTTATATTTATATCATATTTCATATTACTAAAAGAGATTAATATTAATCGTTACTTATAAAATATACTATATAATTGAAATACATATAATTATAATAATGAAAATATATATAATAAACATAAATTATATAAAAATATAAATAAAATATAATTTATTATTACATAAATAACTATTAGCATTTATAGCATTCAATAAAATTTAAAAGTTAAATTCTTTTTCATTTCAAATTCATTGATACAAATATATATTTAATATAAATATAAATATGTGTTTGCAATGTAGTTATTTTATCTGTTTGTTTTAGATATATATAGTAGATAAAATTAAAATTAAATCAAATTATATATAATAGATATGATTAATACTATTAATTTAATATTAACATATTAACAATAAAATCATTATTAGTATCAAAAGTTTATAACAATAGATACTGTATAGTACTGGTCAGTTTTTAATACAATTAAAATAATAATTAATGTAAAAATATATAATAAGGGTAGGGACAATACTCAAATACTGATACCAGAAAAATAAATAACCATAATTTCATTATTTAATAAAATTTTAAAAAATTTATATATTTCCTAATTTTATTTGTAGATATTAATTAGGTATATACATATAATAGCTATTTCAAAATTTTATTTTATTTTTTTATCTCTGGGATAACAGGGGTGTCAATAGTATGAATACTGTCCTGATTACGGACACCTTTGCACATATAACTGACATCCTCAAATATAGGGCCTAAATATATATATATTTAGATATACCATATATTAATTAATATCCAATATCCAATCAGATTTAAATGGGTGTTACTTTTAGGTAAACACACGTAATTAATATATATTCATAATTATAAAGTAACAATATATTGTTATAACCATATATTCATGTATATATATATATATAATAATAATAATAATCAGAGTTTGGGCATTAGCCTGGATGAACGAAAAAGCAGAGCTTATCAAGTCATTCACCCAATGTGATTGTGGGGGGAAAAATTATGTATAAAATTAAAATAATATTAAATAAAATATTAGATTATAATATAAATTTCTATCCAGGATATCAGTAAAAAATAGTCATAAAAAAATCGACCTAGAATACTTTATATCAATTGCCAATGAAAGTCGATAAAGGTGTATCAACTTGGAGGATTTGGGGTTTCTATATCCAATGCCTTAAGGAACTCACTTTCGCCAAGAGTAAGAGCACTGGCAACAATTGCCCCCACACAACAATTGCATCCTCATCCCCGACATGAACCATTACCGGCAACATAAATAATCAATACAAAGTACTCGTGAATATCTTATATTTAATATTTAATATTTAAAACAAAAAATTGACTTCCTGAATAGAAAATAATACTGAATGTTAAATAAAATTTAAATAAAATTTAATATGTAAGTAATTAAAAATAAGTAATAACAAATATGTACAATTAAAAACTTAATACAAAAATAAAAATAAAAATAAAATAAAATTGCAAAAAACCCCACAATCATTCTCATCATGTATTTAAAATAAATAATTGAATAATATGTACCTACAAAAATATAAACCAATAAAACACAAATATTAAAATTGTATAACAAATTATAAAAATATATTAAAAAAAAACTATAACTAAAAGCTAAAAAAGCTATAAAACTATAAAAATAAAATATATAAAATAAATACTGATCATATTATATATATATATATATATATATTATTGATAATTGATGTATATAATATGCTAATATATTATTTTAAAGTAAATTTTTATTTACTCCATGTTAAAATTGCTAACTTTTCTATGTACACTTTCTATGTACACTTCCTATGTACACTTCCTATGTACACTTCCTATGTACACTTCCTATATACACTTTCTATGTACACTTTCTATGTACACTTCCTATGTACACTTTCTATGTACACTTTCTATGTACACTTCCTATGTACACTTTCTATGTACACTTCCTATGTACACTTTCTATGTACACTTTCTAAACAAGAGTGTTCATCACATGATATATGAATTTCAACAAATTTTTAGGATTTTACTTTCCAACGATTATATTTCCAATTGTCCAACCAGTACTAATGAGTATCTCTCCTCTTTAAAAAATATGCATTATAAAATCCACGTTAATGAGGATTAACAATGTTTTTGGAATGATGATCAAGATAGGTGATGGATAGGGGTTTGGGTAGGTTGGAGGAGGAGGATTTGGGTGAGTGTGGGATGAGGTGAGATTGTATATGTGGCTGGGAGTGGATATTAATGGAGGTAAAGAGCTTTTTCAGGTAGGCTGCATCATTACCTGTTTCATTGGTTCCAATGATTGTGTGGGAGATAGTTATTGTTATTGTTATTGTTATTTTTATTTGGTGGAGTCCTTTCATCCCATCCAGGAACTTAGATGAAGTGTTCACTTATAACCATATATGGCTCTAATGTCCCTTCGAAGCCGCTCTCATGTTAAGGCATCAATGGTTTTAACGAGAGCCGATCATTTATTTATACACAATTATATAAGATCACTTCTAAATAATATTTTAAGACCCATTTTATAAAATTAATGAATGGTCCGGACGAGGGTCGAACCCGTGTCCTACTGCTTGTGTGTCTGACGTCTTAGCCACTGAGCCACACAGGCAGTTTAAAGGTTTAGTAATGTACCGACAAGAAAGTTAATAAGTTGAGTATTGGAGGGGTTATTGATTCTTTTCCATGCAATTTTATCAGATTTAGGGGTAGTAGGGGAGGTATGCATGAGAGGTGAGGGTTATTAAACGAGGGGGGTTTAGCTGTGGAGGTGATAGGTTGTGATCATTTAGTAGGGATGGTAGGAAATGTGGGTGAGTTGGGGGGGGTGACTGGGGTACGGTTTGGTATGATGGGTTGGTTGGTGGGGTGCAGGTGCAGGAGAGGTTTGGGAGGAGTTATTGGAGATAATCTTACGTTGGGACGGTCTAGGGTCAGTTCTACAGTTGGTGTAAAACCAGTAGAAACTAGATTTTTGGAGGGCTATCAATTTGTTAAGAGTAGGTTTGGTGAGTTTGGAACAGCTCATCCTAGGATTGGCAAAGCCACTTACGGTAATGGCCGCATTCCGTGAGTGACGTGGCGAGTATTACAAGTGGAGAAATTGAAGTCATTGTGGGTATGGTCATTCATAATTGGGAGTGGAAGTAGTTTAGTGAGAGTAAGTAGAAATAATTATGAATTTTAAAATAAAATTATAAAATGTTTGAATAAAAAACTAAGATGGCGTCGGTAAGCATAGAAAATTATTAATTGTTAAAGTAAATAACGGGAAATGAGGATGCTGTGGAGAGGTGGTGAGATGTGGGTCAATAACTAACGGTGTTTATGAAAGGTATTGTGGATAGTAAATATTTAAATTATCTTGATTATGGGTTATAAAGTTAAATAAGGAAATTTTTGAAAATAAATGTTGTTGTTGTTGTTGCCGGATGCGTAGTCAAATATATCTTAATAATTATATTTTATATTAGCCTATTGTTAATATAAGTATGAGTTTTCGTATATATGTAATTAGTAAATGTCTGGAATTCGTTATTATTAATAACTTATTTAATAAATTTAACTTAAAGTTATGATTAATTTTTAAATTACAAAAATTGAATTTGTTTCATTTAAATATCTATTGTAAAGATATATATATTTTTAAGGATAAGTTTTAATAATATTTATAATAAATAATTAAAACAATAAATATATGATAAACATAATTACCTTGTATCTATATTGTATGTATCAAATAAAAGTAAATTAAAATAAAATAAAATGTTAAATTAAAATAATTGTAATATGTCCCTTTAATATATTTGTTTACAAAATTAACCAATCAAATGCATTTACATATGTCACTAAAAAACCGGAACGGGAGTACGATATTCATTGTCACGTTATATATCCCCCTTAGCGTTACAAAACTGCAGTTATATATGCATTAGCACATCACCTTACACTACCGGATAGAGCAAGGTGATATACGGAGTAGCGAGTGGGGCCTCCCCGCTACTCCGTAGACACACTGTCTGTCCGGACGTAGACAAACCCATGCGAAGGGCCGGCTTAAAGGGGTGAAATCGGTCAATTTAACAGGTTCCAACATATTTAGTGCTCATGAAAAAAAAAATTACTATTTATATCAAAACAAATATTTTTTTCAACAGTATTTTTCTTATACATTATATTCTCTTATATATTACTAATTCTAATTAAAAAATAATAATAATATAGTAAGTAAAAATTAGTCATTTACATGATTGTGAAAAGATGAGTTTGAAAAATGTACGCGAAGTTATGGTGGAAACACTTGCATTAATATGTTACAATAAATAGACATAATTCTATAAATTAATGAATATTATATGTTTTTGTTATAATAATAATAAATAGATACACTTATATAAATATATCTAGATTATGTTTATTTTTTTGAAAATATTTGTTAACTATGGACAAGAGTACCTTCTACATAACCAATTTATAATATCTCATATGATATAAATATTGTAGGTAATGCTACAAATATAGATTTTATATTAATTATTTTATTTTTAATTATGCTCATTATAACATATATATCCAGATTGTATTTGTTATTGTTTCAAGATAGTACAAAATAAGTAATATATTGATCACTTGTTATAACCTGGTTATAACTAGAATAGTATAATATATGAAAATATTTAATTATTAACAGGCATGCCTATGCATATGCTTAGAAAAGAAGTTGAAGATGACCGATTTCGAAAAAATTTGCGGAAAGTTTTTGCCAAATTGTTATCAGCGATTATAATAAAATGTAAAATATCAATAATACTTTCTTTATTAAACCTTAAATCATCTTTTACATATCTGTTTAGCATCTTTATAAAGTTAACTTCGTGACATCTTCTTTTAAATATCTTAAGTTATCTTTCTGAAGGTATCTTTAAGTCACCTTTCTAAAAGTATATTTAAGTCGTCTCTCTAAAGATATCTTCAGGTGTTGACATTTTAGCACATTTTCAGATATCTTGATAAGTTATCTTTTAAGATATCATTTTGCCTGGTGGGAAATATATATGTGAGAAAATAAATGATTGAGGAGTTTATTGGAGTAAACATACAAAATAAATTATAAAAGAAAAAGTATGATGATAACACAATCAAATATGGAATTTACCTCATATGAGAAGTTCAAAATTAACTATTTTATATAAATATTTGACAATTTAATTGATAATTATATAAAAAAAGGTAATCATGTAGTTATTACTAATTATATTATATATATATATATATATATATATATATATATATATATATATATATATATATTATATTATCTGACAATAGCAATTAATTAGTAAATAAGATTATTCATTATACAAAATATATTATAGTATCTTGATATACATCTCAAATGAATGTAACTATAAAAATATGAGCATATACAATATACGATAGGATAGGTGTATATTCAATTGAAAAATGATCTTCCAAATATACCTGTATTTAATGGCAACTAGTTATACTTGAGAGAGAAGCTTCTCAAAACTTGAACTGATAAAGAATTTTCTATGAAATTATCTGACATAATAAACACTTTACAAAGTCTAGAAGCATTATCTTTATAATCAAAGCTACTTATTGAACTTTATGAAATTGATACTAAATACATTATTAATCATTTTGTAGAGATAAAATCTAGTAAAATAAATATTTAATTATACTCAAATATTTTAATTTTTTATTTATTAAATTATAATTTATAAAATATTATATTTACCCATTCATAATTTTTATTTATAAAATTTATATTTTTTGTATCTAAAAAATGATTTTTATAATCATTTCAATTATAATCATTTATCTATCAGTTCATGTCGAAATCTTGCCTACATTGTTTATATTAATAATGATAGATAATGGTTCATAACACTACAGTACTATTAACAATAAACATTCATTTTAATACAAACAACATATTTTATTAAACTTTGAAAGTTATTTTCCCATTATTTTAATTTGGTAAATTACTTTACTAAAAAATCTGTAACTATTTTATTATTTAATATAAATTATTGAAATTATCAGTATATTTCCATGCCATATGTATGCATGCATTAATATTAATTTTTTTAAATAATATAGTTTAATAATTAAAATGATATATCATGATATCATGTTTCTATCATTATATTCACTTTAAAAAAGTGTATACTCTTAGATTACTTTAATTTTAAAAATAATATATATTATAAAAATAAAAAAGGTGAAAGAATGATGTATTATATCTGTGAAAACATTATTTACAAATATTTAAAATCTAAAGTTGTAGTTTTAAAAATATTGGTTTTTCATAACTATGTACATTCATCGCAAGAAGAATGTCCCGCCTTAATACATATATAATACATATATAATATATATATATATACTATGTTAGTTATTACTAGAATGACCCAATTATATTATCAAATTTTTATTGGGGCCCTATACATTTTTTTGCACTATCCCATAGTATGCTTAAGCCGGCCCAGCCCCCCGTGATGTATCATTACACACTAGTCCGTTGACACCCGGTTAGGATCTAGATAACCACAAAGATTATGCGAAACAAAGATGGTTCACTTACTATCTAGCTATGCAATTATTTTAATATAGTTCTCATACCAACCACGAGATGAATACACATGTATTATTATACGTTATATTTACTATTAATAATTCATAAGGTAATTAATCTAATTATCAGACTAATATACTTTTGATATTTTAAAGGGGGTATCTCACTACAAGTATATCCGGTAATTTGCCCGAAATATTGTAACTTTAAAACCATTTTCTATCAAGTTGTAATGGGATACCCCCTATAAAGTTAATATATTTCAGACAAGTTGCTGGAAAGGAAGTGGTTTCCCACTAAAATTGTAGTTAACTTGATAGAAAATCGTTTAAAGTTAAAATATTTCCGGCAAGTTGAAATACTTGAAGTGTGATAACCTCTTAATGGATATATAAATTATATTTAAAAAAATATATTTTTAAGTTACGATATTTTCACGATATTGAAAGTTTGATAGTAAATAACAATGACTGAATCGATCTACTTTTGATCTTGAAAAATGGGTTAATATTTTTAATAATTCACTTTTAATATCTCTAAACAATATTTTTACGGAACACTTAAGAACACCTACTTTTCGATAATAACCGAAATTTATATATATCTTAACATAAGATTATATTATGGTATTTTTTTTTGAATTTACATATAAATAGATACGAAATCTAAAAATAGATTTTATTTCTCTTACCCGGCGCATTTGAGCTAGTGTTATTATTATTTCAATAATTTGATAGAATAAACCCTCTTTGCTTCGGTAAATCTTTGATATCCATACCTTTGATAAGCACACCCCCCCAACTATATCTGAGAGTAGATCTAACCATAATGCTCGTCGTACGTCACACTTTTATTTTTATATAAACTGAAATAGTTCCAATATTTATATTAGATAGTAATTGTTTTTCATTAGTAAAAAATAAAAAAATTATATTATTATTATGAGTTGGCTTTATTAATTGTGAAAATGAATTTTTAATCGAATTGTAAAGTAATGCATAACTTTTTTGGTAACTAGGAAATGTATAAAATTTGGAAATTAAAATCTCCTATAATTATAGCTGAATTAGAATTGTGTTGTATTATATCAAATAATTTACATATCTATTCATGATATATTGCATTACAATTTGGAGGTCTATAAACATATATAATATTAAATAGAATTTTTAAATGTATATATTGAACATCTGTTTGAAATAAAATGTCTTACAGGATATAAACTAGATTCACAAAATATTTCAACACCTCCTCTATGAATTTATTTATCATATTTAAATAGTTTATAATTTTTTCCACCGATTAAATATAGAGAATCTTTATTATCTTCTGTTAAAATATTCAACGAAGCATATAATGTCATATGTATTAGATAAAAGTAAACATTCCAAAAAATTAATTTTATTTCTAATACTACGAGCATTAACATAATATATATTTAAATTATTATTTCCATATTTATTGCCGGTTAGTCATCTAAAAACCTGTAGTTTTATTTTGATTAATAGTTGAATTTTTATAAATAATATATGAAAATGTTCACACATTAAAATTATCTTCACCAATTAATATATTCCAGTCAATTTTATTATCTAAAATTATATTATAATATATCTAAGATCATAGGAATTATTTCTAGAATTATAAATACATTTTATAATCTTTTAATTAATATATTTTTAACTACATGGTATAATATATGGTGTCGTTCAAGTGATATTTCATCTAGAGATGTTCTAATGAATGAATTTTGTAGATCTCATAATCAGTTAACATTTAATAAAATAATTTTTTTTGAGACCACATTATCTATAATTAAATTGAGTTTATTAAATACACACATATATTGATATGTATAATTCTATGGACAGAAATAAATATTAAACTGATAGAAGCAATAGAAGTTATCATTGTTTTAGATCTATAACATGCAACTTATTTCAGTTAATAAATTAGATGAAGAGAAATTAAGAAGCCAAGTGTAAATATATACAGTACCAGAACGTTTAACTTATATTTTAATAGGTTCTCTTTTCTAAAAATCTCATAATAAAACTATATTTATAACTCTTATTTATTTAAATTTAATATTTATATATAAATTTGTATTCAATAATATAATATAGGATAGGTTTTATAATTTTAAAGGGATAAGCAAGTATATTTTTATTCTTTATATATAAATTTTATTAAGAGTTAATATTTGCAGTTATAAATTAATTTAAATAATAAAGTTAAATTATTCATTAAGTTAATTATCAATAATTAAGTAATCAAGTAATTATAGTTATAAAATTTGTATCAACTAAATAATATCTGCAAAGATTATATATAATTTCCAATTAATTATGTTAGTTTATTTTAAATATTTACTAATATTATAGATTAATAATTTATATTAAGTTAATATTTAAATCACATATTCATATCACAAATAATATATCATTATTTTCTATGATTTTTTTGATAATATTTATATTTATTTTTATTTGATTCTTAAAACTTGATCATATACGTCTTATAAAATAAACTAATCAGATATTCATATTTATTGAGTTATAAAAAATAATATATTAATCATGTGTTTATTTACATAAAATATTATATGGGATCTCTATTGGTACAAGCATAACAATGATACGTAAAAAAAGGGGGAGAGTAGGGGGGGGTGACATAGAGTATGGAGTAGTGAGCCGCTCTAAATTCCAAGTAGGTTATGCAGTTCTTCGTCATTCATCACTGAGTTCTTATCGCCAGGTAAAACTCTGCTGTAAAACATGTAACACAATATATAATGTAATCACTTCCTCACATGCCATATCAATGTGCGCAGGCAATTAAACTAACTTTTTTCTTTTTGACCTCTTTTTAGGTGGCTCGCTAGACGATAGTTGAGCAATTCTTATTCTTTTATCAATTCTGAATTCCATCTCCTTAATCATAGATATATAATGGATATATATATTAGGGACATTAGAGCCATATGGTTATAAGTGAAAACTTCATCTAAGTTCCTGGATGGGATTAAATGACTCCACCAAAATAAAATAACAATATATATATATATATAAATATATAGATATAAAACATATCAAATATTTGTATACAGTATACATTACTGTGTTCTTCACAGTTCTATCTATTAATGATGAACATTTTTTCACATTATTTCAGTAAAAATCAAAGTAGATCATCTGAATCTGTTATATTTAAAATTTAATTGTCCATCGTAAATACAAAAACATATTTGTTAAATTTATAAAATTTGATCTAACATACAAAAATCAAAAATGTATAATATATTTTCTGAATGCATTTCGAATATTCTATAGAAATTATTATTAATTTTATATATGTATTATATATATATGATATATGATAACATAATAGTACATTGAGTAATATAACTAAACGATATAATGTATACAAAATCTAAAAGGTCGAATACAATATATTCAGTAAGTCTATTAAAGACAATTAAAATTATTTAAAAAATAAGAAATATTAAATAATAATGCTAGCTAAAGATACCTACATATACACACACATCTATTACTATTACATACTAACGTCTGGAGAATTGCACTCAGCTTTAGTGGCTGTTGTAACTACAGGAACGCTACCAGTCATAGAGTTCAGCGATGTAGCTTGGTTGACATCGTTGAGAAGCTCTTCGATGGCTCGGTTCCTTCTCTCGTTGTACTCTTCATCGCTGTTGTAACCACTCGCCGAAGACTTCTCATCACTGCCGCCCCCTTTAGAAGTGCGACGCTCCACGCTTCTTTTCTTGAGGTTCTCTTTCCCTTCGACTACTTTGATAATCTCAGTTTTTGATACTGGTTTTTCGATGAGACTTTCTTTTATATTTGTTTTAGAGATTTTTTCTATTTCATCAGTTTTTTCTATTTCACTTGTTATTTCTATCTCATCTGTTTTATTTGTTTTTTCTATCTCGTCTGCTTTCTTTGTTTTCTCTATCTTGTCTATTTTATTTGTTTTCTCTATTTCGTCTATTTCCTTTGTTTTCTCTATTTCGTCTATTATCTTTGTTTTCTCTACTATTTCGTCTATTTTCTTTGTTATCTCTATATCATCTGTTTTCTTTGTTTTATCTAACTCTTCTGTTTTCTTTGTTTTATCTATCTCGTCTGTTTTCTTTGTTTTATCTATATCTTCAATTTTCTTTGTTTTATCTATCTCTTCTGTTTTCTCTATTTCTTCTGTTTTCTTGGTTTTCTCTATCTCTTCTGATTTCTTTGTTTTCTCTATTTTTTCATTCTCATCTACGTTTGTATCATATTTAATAAGTTTATCTTCACTGATGGATTTATCCAACTTAATTTCTTCTTCACCAACTCCTAATGGTTTGGAATTCACAGTGGTTGGTAATTCAAATGGCTGATTCTTGGTTACACCTTCTTTAGTGGCATCATCTGCATCAAATATATCACTACATGGAGTTTTCTCCCCTATTTCTCCAAGTATAGAGTTGGTCGGGGTATGAGGTGAGTCTGGTAATACAATCGTGATATCTAGTGACACCTGGTGAACAATTATGTTATAGTTATATTATTTATATCGTACTATATATATATATATACGACAACAATAGAAAATATCAATCTTATTTTGAAACAGTTTAGATAAATTGATAAAACATTAATAATATTCATATTTATTTATTTTAATATAAATTACAAAAGAAAAAAAATATAATATAATAAATAATAATAATGGTTATTATTATTATTAAAATTATATCTAATTAAATTAATTAGAGTTTTAAATAAAATCTTATAATATAGGATCTTTATTAAAATTATTAATTTTATATAAGGTGACCATCGCAAGTTTATATTGAAAATATAGGGAAAATGGCTTTTTTTTAAATTATTTAAAAGGGTAACATTTTCAATGATTATAATATTGTAATATATCAATAATACTTAGTTACATTATATTTACAATTATGTATTTAGTAGTGTATATATATTTTTTATAAAATATTCATTTTATAAATATTTATAATATAACTTTTGATGTTTTTGAAATATATTTAAAATGTTAGGTAATATTTATTATAAAAAAGTTATGAACACAATTCAGCTAGAATAGAACAAATAGAACAACTTTATGACACCTTATACATTAAATTATAATAAATATATATTAATAAATTTTAATTCACTATTTTAATTTGAAAATAGAATATATATTATATATGTAATTTATGTTTATAAAAAATTTAAAAATAAAAATAATCACTTGCTCCTATTTTATATGAATGTTATATGAATGCCACTAATTGAATACATTTATGATAACTATACATTACATTATAATCAATATATATAAACAAATTTTAATATATCATTTCAATTTTTTAAGTAAAACATATATATTAATTATCTGAAATTCATGTTCTATATTATTGTTATAAAATGTATACTTTTCATAGAAACATGAAACATGGTGCGACCTATGAAATTGAGAACAAAAATTGTGTTTCAAATTTTATTGTTGTTGAATATTTTGAATATTATTTAAATGATAATAAATTATATTTTTTGTTAAAATATAAATATAAAATAAACACTTTTAAAATTTAAATAAAGTATAAAAATAATTTTAAAAAAAATTAATTAAATTTAATAACCGTCATAATGTAATGAATATAAGATCATTTTTAGAATTTTAAAAGCTAAAATAAAGAATATTATATATAAATTTAAATATCCAATAGGTGGTTATTTCTTTATAATAACAATGTAAGTTATCGTCTGTATATATATATATATTTCATACATTTTTCATAATTATGTTATAAATATTTAGAATAAATTTACTCAGAATAATTATTTTTACATATTTCACTCATTCAAACACTATCAACTCCTTCAATAATGCTTTACATGAATTGAAATTTTCAGACAATTTAGAATATACATAACTACATAAAATTTGCATTTTTTTAAATTTAATAATAATTTATTAGTTTAAACATCATTTTATATTAAATATTTTCTTTTATATTCTAGAAAAAATGCAATTATTATAGATCTATATAATATCTATCAATATTGTATTTAATAAATAAATTAAAAAATTTAAATCCAATATTTAAAATAAAATAAATGTTTATCTGTAAAAGGAGTTAAACACCAACTCGAACGCAATTATTAATTCTAATAATTAGGTGTAAAACACCTTTTACGGAGATTTAAATATTATAGTTAAACTTTAACCTCTAATAATTAGAGTTAATAATTGCGGTTGAGTTGGTGTGAAACCCCTTTTAAGGATATATAAGACATTGCATAATCATTAATAAAAATTTTCCATTTTTTATAATACATTCATATTATAATACTTTTTTTATTTTATGATATTATAAAAATATATATTTAGATTGATATACAAATCAATTTGTTACATCAAGTATTACTATCAAAATACATTATTTTAAATACTGTGTTTTTTGTAAATTAAAGAAAATTATATAAATAATTAGTTGTATTCAACACAATTTTATTATATTTTATAATTAAAATAATTTGTTATATAGATTTAATTTAAAAAAATGTAATACTGAAATAAAGATTGTTTATTTGTTAATAATGATTACACTTATGGGTGTCTCTTTATTTATATTCAGGTGTATCATCAACGATTTTATGAAGCAAAGATATAACACTCCCTATATATGCAACGTAATTAATAACTACTACCTGCCATTGCTAGCTATAGTATCGAATCACTGAAATAGATTTAGGTACGGCATAGTTTTCATTTCTCTATTAAATTACATGCAATATAAATTAGCTTTTACTCGGCACATAGATATGTATAGCATTTAAAACCAACATATCCTATTGCTTTGTTATATATTAGCAATGAACACTTAGTTTTCATCATATAAATAATAATTTAATATATATTATTTTACATCATAAACAATACATAGTTCCTAAACTTAACCCGATATAGGTGGTGTTGTAGGTTTTTTGTGTACAAAATAGAATTACACCATTTCACATGTGTTATACAGTTCCTTAGAAAAATCTTTGATACATATTATATAGATAGCGTTCTTTTCATGATTTAATCAAATTTACAATATTAATTTTGAAATAATTTTTTAATTAAACATCAAAATCAATTTACTCAGAATAATTATTTAGAAGAATTACTCCAGTAAAATATCCATAACTTATTCAATAATGCATTAAATTAATTAAAGTTTCAGATATTATTATTAATAATCTATTAATAATATTAATTTATTTATAGCATTTTCAATAATATTAAAGTTTATTCATTTGATGTTTTTTTTATTAATTAATCATAGATAATTGTTAAATATATTTTTATAATGTAAACTTTGCATATTATATTTAAAGAACATTATAATATCTATCATAATATCAAATATTATATATTTTTAATTAATAACGAGAGTTATCAGTATTCTAGTAAACCAATATTTTCCGTATACAATATATGTACAAATCTATTATTAGATACACTGTTGCGCAATTTAAACACAATTTAAATTTAAAAGAAAAAAAATGATTCAAATAAATATAGTATTTTAACCAACATTTTAATATATAAAAATAAAACAAAATAAATAGTTGAAAATCAGCAGTGACAAAGTTTATAATTCATTTTAAGAAACCTTTTCTTCGGATGAATGGATTTCTTTTTTTAGATTAGCGTATATTTCGGTGCTTATCCTTCTGACGGCGTCATTATTCATGTATCGTTTGCACTGAAATAATAATTATAGTTATTCATTCACAATGTTAAACAAGTACTACAGATGAGATCATGTGAATACAAACTGATTTCAGGGTGTGAACTATATCTGGATATTTCACCCACATCTCTCGAGTGATATTCAATTGTTTTAGTTTGTTCATGATCTCAATACATCTCGTGTGATCCTGACAAAACATTAGTTTCAATTAGAATTTAACGAGATGCAATAATGAATTGTATGATATTGGAAATATATGATATATATATATATATATTAAATTAATTATTATCACATTCAGCTGGTATGCAATGTATAAACATAGTAAATATGCAAAACATCATTCTGATTTCAGATCATTCTTATTTTTATTTTGAATTAAATTTGACTTAAATTAGAATGTCATATAATTTTAATTTTTGGGTTCGTAAATATTGTTGAAATAAAAACTGATAATTTAAATGAATTATTTAAACATATTTGTATTCTTATTTAATATGTAAATATTAATAATGATTCCTAGCTAATGTCATATATGTACATATATTTATATATTTTATATAGGTTAACAATTTTTGAGAAGTGAGAATTTATATTAAACAAAATGATGGAAAAGAATTGAATTGAACATATTGTGCAATATACATGAGTAAACTAAATAAAACAAATAATAAGATGACTAAACAAAATATATAAATTTATTTTATTTGTAACAATAAACACCCTTAAGGGCCGGCGTAACCTTGCCGGCGTTTACATGTAAAAGATAGGGAAAAATAGCTATTTTTTAACAGGCTATATCTTTTCTATTTATTAGTATTTTTATCTAATTTTTTTTAATTATCTAGATAACATTCATCTCTAGTTATATAGGTACATCATAAAATAATAAATGTATTTTTTATTAAATAAAAGTTAATTATAATATTAAAATTATTTAAAAATAAATTTATTACCAATTTTTATTATTATTTTTTAAATAATTATATTAATAGATTATATTTACGTTAGCTTACATAACTATATAATAATAACCATATATTAGGTATATACTTAGACAATTTTATAAAGATTCATAAAAGAGTTCAAAAGTTATTATCATTTAAAAAAAATATTAACAAAAAAAACATCAATGATATAAGTATCTAAAGTTTTACTTGCATGGTAATAAATTTATGGTAATAAATAAAAAATATTGTATTATATATAGTAAATAATCAATTACTCTATGCATATGAGTCTTTAAATATATAACTTTAGTGACAATTAATATTATTATATTATTGATTTAATTATTATATTATTAGTAGCTAATTTATTTTATATATTAATAAATCATTTTTATAGTGAGTAAATTAATAACTATTAAAATGTATCTAACATATATTAAAAATTAAATTAAAAATTATAATTATAAATTCTTTCAAACAATTTGTAAAATATTTGCTAATTAAGAAAGATTTGAAATATGTATTCTAATAATTTTAATATAAACTCTATAATTTAGTGAGAAATTCTCACTGAGAATAGAAAATGTATTATTATGTAAGTGTTTATATGAATACTTGAAATCATATTAAAAATCAACAAAAATAATATATTGATTTATAAATATTTATATTAACTTTTACTATAATTACTCTTATTGATGAAAATGGATAAGGTATGATTGAATACAATAGCACTGCTGATGTGTACAGGGTCTATACTAGTATCATAATCTAGTATATACTAACTGGACAGGATGATTTCAAAGACATCTTTATTTCTTTATTAATATTCATAAGAATAGATTCCTTCAAACTTTCTTGTTCCGCTAATAAATTGATTAATATGGTATAAAATAATGTACTAAAAAAATACCATACAAAATGCATACATCAATATAGGGTAAATAATTATTAATTATAGACTAATTGAAACTTCATATATTGTAATTCAAATTAATACATATATTAACTAAGATACATTTTAATACTGTAATGTTTCAAATAGTTACGATCTAGAAACTTCAAATCATTAAAATATTAGTGTTCACATTATCAAATCTCATTAATTACAATATAAATTCTATAGAATATAGAATATTACAATAATAAAAATTCAAATGAAAAATATTTCTTACAAGTTTTATAAAAGAGATTTTTTGTATTATTATATCTCCTATAGCTTAACATTTAGTAATAATATTTAAAATATGTAAATTTGATCCTATATATGTTTGTATGTTAAATATTACAAATAATATATGATAAAATGTTGTCTTGAAGTTATTAAGTCTAAAAATGCCCATTTAAGTTGAATTTTAGAAATACAATTTATACAAAAAATGTTACAATTATAATATAGATGATAATGCTAGTACTATGTAAATATGATATAATTGCATCATAATTTATGATTCATCAAAACTTCTAGTTTCATGTATATACAAATATATATATATATATCTATATAATATACAAACATATGTATATTCAATGTATGTATGAACGTGACAACAATAGGAAATAGTCAATATTATATTTATACCCTTTAGGAGGAACAATCTTACATATATAATATAAACAAGAAAACAATTAAACATAAAACAAAAATGTCTCTTAATAAATTATTATACATATATATATATATATATATATATATATATATATCTTTAATATTAATATGGATACACGTTCCTAATAATTTCAATCAACAAACTAAAATATAAATGTTGATAATATTTTTCAATTGCGATATATTATTAAATTACTAAATAATTGGAAACATAAAAAGATGTTCCCGTATACATGTGAATTTATCACAGAAAAAATGAGTAAATATAAAATGATTGTGATATATTTTAGAGTTACGGTTACATATACATAATAATTATAGATTATCGAATGCATAATTTTAGGGGGATACCATTAAATAAATATAATTATGTACTTATTAATGAATACTAGTGCTGAAAATGTTCAAATAGTTGATTGGATTCAAATCTTTCAAATATTGATAGTCTTAGACTCGAAACCATCAAATCCCTATGCCCTATAAAATATTGTGATCTCAAATCTTTTAAATCATCAAAACAATTGTCTGGAAACTTTCAAATCTTCAAAATCACTATCTGGAAACTTTCAAATCATATTTTATATCATATACGGTATCTAGATAATAATGTATATCATATATTACATACTACTACTACTACTACTACTACTACTACTACTACTACTACTACTACTACTACTACTACTACTACTACTACTACTACTACTACTACTACTACTACTACTACTACTACTACTACTACTACTACTACTACTACTACTACTACTACTACTACTACTACTACTACTACTACTACTACTACTACTACTACTACTACTACTACTACTATTTATTAGACCTTCAATATCCACTGAAATTGCTAAACTACTTATAACATCTCTTATTCTACCTAAATTAGATTACTGTAATTCGATTATTAATGGTATACCGGATTATTTACTACATAAACTACAACTTTTGCAAAATTCAGCAGTCAGACTCATATACAATATAAATAAATTCTCTAGAACACACATATCACCTTACATGAAAATATTACACTGGCTCCCAATTAAATACAGAATAATATATAAAATATGTATGCTAACCCATCATGCCACTCATCACAGCCAACCTGACTACTTACATACTCTACTTACTCCCTATACATCATCACGCCCAATACGACTTTGCCTCAAGTATACTCTAGTCATACCAGATTTGCGTAATGTATCCATAAAACAAAAGAGAGCCTTCTCAATATCTGCACCTATAGCCTGGAATAGACTTCCTTATAACATTCGTTCTATTCAATCAACCATGTTATTCAAAAATAAGCTTAAGACATATCTTTTCTCTTTGGCTTATCCTAATAACAACTAGTCAACATTTAATGCACGGCCGAAAATTTCTGATGAAGTTGATGGCAGTGCCTAAAACATTAGGTTACAGGTTACTACTACTACTACTACTACTACTACTACTACTACTACTACTACTACTACTACTACTACTACTACTACTACTACTACTACTACTACTACTACTACTACTACTACTACTACTACTACTACTACTACTACTACTACTACTACTACTACTACTACTACTACTACTACTACTACTACTACTACTACTACTACTACTACTACTACTACTACTACTACTACTACTACTACTACTACTACTATTAATACTACTGTAAAATTACAAATCATTGATCTCAAATATCAAATACTTATTTTTTCATTTTGGTTCCTAACATTTCAGTTATTTAATAATATTAGAAGATATCAAATACATTTTTTAAGATTTCTGTTTAGTTTTAAAAATTAATTATATATCACTTTAAATTATTATGTAAATATATTATCATGTTTTGGATCAAGTAAATATTTATTTATATCAATATTTGGTAATTCAGATTATCAATATCCAATAATATCAGTAGGATATAGTTTATATAACATAGTTTATATTAACTGTACTAAATTTAATTTTTTAATTTATATTGTTTTAATAAATACTTATTAATAAATTATTAATAAAAGATATATCAAGTGATTCATGATGCTCCATATTTAACATAATTGTATCCATTATCATTCATTTATTTAATACATTTATATATTATAATAGGGAATCATCGAGTTAGTGATCTAAATAATGAAAGTTGAAGCGATCTAAATAGATTGCGAAAAAAATGATTACTCATACGTATATAATTTTGTAAATAAATAATATAATTTGACTTGTATTTTATGATATATGTGATGTGTTACAACTACACACTTTTCAATATTACCAACCTTTCCCCTAACATTCCCAAATCATTTAGAACAATTTATATGATGTGTTACTAACGTTTCACTATAGTCATTATAATAATGAGTTATCAGAGTTATAGCCGCATGTATTTAAAAATAGAATCGCGTGAACACTAATCTAACTGATGAAATTGGCGTTTCTAAATCGATCACGAAATTGTGAAATATTTTTCATGTTCATATTTATTATGTGTAAAAATATATATTTATATCGAATTCTCGACATGTTTAATATATTTGAATATGAATACACTTTATTATAAAGCTACTTTAAACCTATACTTATTATTCTAATAATGATAAAAAATAAAACTCAAATATATAGAATATATATTTCAAATATATCAAATATCGTAATCAATTTACAATCTCACTTTCGTTATTTAGAGCACTCACTAGATAATAATGATAAATAATTTATAATTATTATAGTTTATATAATTAAATATTATATTTAATATACTTATTATAATAATATTAATTTAATCATTAAAATTAATATTTAATATTGTATAAATATTATATTTAATATATGAATGATAATTGATACAATTATATTAAATATGGATTATAATTTACATATTATAATAACATGGTGTATATGGTATATTTATAATTTAAGATACAACTTTATTCATCAAAATCACTTAATATATCCATTATTTTTAATAAATTATTAATACTCATTTATTAAAACAATAATAATTTTTAAAATTAAAATATAGGTTAGATTATAAATACTGTGATCCTATTGGTCATTGCATTAGCAAAGATTATTTAATAGATATTTAATTATAATTGATCCAAACATATATTTGTATTTTATTTTGCTAAACTATATTTCTATGTAATGTCCAAACTACGAAAATATATTTACAAACAAAATTTAATATTGGAGAAACGATAATTAATTTTAAAAACCGAACTGAATCGGACTGAAATCATAAAAAATGTATTTGATATCTTACAATATTATAAAATAACATACGTTTTAAGAACCGAACCGAAATGAAGTATTTGATATTTGAGATCAATGATTTGAAATTTTATAGCACTAATATATACTCATATAAATTTAATAGACAATTATGCAAGCTAACGTACGCCGTTAGTAATATATTTGAAATTTAAATGTAATATTAGTCTTTAAAATCATGTTTAACTGATATAAACCTATCAAATATCTCAAAAATTATTATTATATAATTTTATTTTAATAACTTATAATTCTAAATTGATTAACACATTCAGGCCATATGTAAGTAATTACAATTGCGAATGTTTCTTAGTTAGATTATGTAAAATTATAAAAAATACTAATAAGAACATATTGTGGAAAATATATATCATTTTAATATTGGATGCATTAATTAATATGTAATAATTTCACATGTGAATTTTAAAAAATTCATGTATACCTTTTTTTACTTGATATTTTTTAAATAACAAATATTATCTTTAAGGACAGGGTAAAGAGACACATTGTTTACATAGGAACATAGGAGATTTTTCTAAACTAGTGTTTACTAAAATATGATAAATTTAAAAGGGTATATAACTAATTTTTTTATAAAATATATAACAATACTAATTTAGTTTACTATACTTGAAAAGATGTAAATCTAATAATTTAGTAAATAAATGACTATCTATTTTTATTATGTTTACATTCGCTTATGCTTATAAATGATTATTTATGAAACTTTTATGTATCACATCATATATCATTTAGGGAATACATCACATTTTATGATTTTCATATAATATTATTTTTAATAAATAATATATTTATTTCAAAAGTTGTCTCTTTACCAGTTCCTTAAATGAAATATAAAACATTTTCTATGCAACATATATGTAAATAAGCTTTTGTTTAAATATGTATAACAAATATATATAATAATAACCTTTATAATCTTTATTGCCTACATATTATATTAATTTAATAATCATAATAATGTAATAGATTGTTTTCTAAAAACTTTAGTATAAAATCAAGTATAATAATGTACAATGTTATATTTAAACTTGCATTAAACATGCATTTTTAAAAAGTATATAAATAAATAAATAATTATAATAATTTATTATAAAGGCGAAAAGCAAAGAAGATAGAGTCAAGATATGGTACGAACACTTCAAAAAATTACTGGGCAGTGACAGAAAAGGCGATGAAAACATATTAGTTAATACAGATCTCAATTTGGTTTTGAATGAAACACATAATATAGCTATAACAGCTTTTACTCTGGAAGAATATAGAAAAGTGACAGATAATCTTAAAGATGGTAAGGCTGCAGGACCTGATGATATAAGTCCAGAGATACTAAAGTACTGCAAACTTGACGACATCATACTAAACTTTGCAAATAATATACTATTTTTACAAGAAACACCAGCTCAATGGACATCAAGCAACATAAAGCCACTACCTAAATCTGGAGATCTAAGCGATGTAAATAACTACAGAGGAATAAGCTTATCAAGTATTGCTTCAAAGATAACAAACAAGATGATTCTGAACAGAATTCAACCTACAGTCGATAAATTGTTGAGGAATAACCAAAATGGATTTCGACCAGGTAGAGGAACCATTGCACATATATTAGCAATAAGACGACTCATAGAAGGAATTAAGACCAAAAATATTCAATCTATCATAACATTTGTGGATTTTAAAAAGGCTTTCGACAGCATCGACAGAGCAGTTCTATTCAAAATTCTCAAGATTTATGGAATTCCAGAAATACTAATAAGAGCTATAAAATCTCTTCACAGTAACTCAAAAGCGCAAGTAATAACGCCTGATGGAATCACTGAAACTTTCCTTATTCAAAACGGAGTACTGCAAGGAGACACTCTAGCTCCATTCCTATTCATTATAGCTTTAGACTATGCTATGCGACTAGCAATAGATGGACGAGAGAGCGAAATAGGTTTTGAAATAGCAAGAAAGAAAAGTAGGAGACATCCAGCAGTAAATGTTACAGATTTCAGCTATGCAGACGACGTAGCTCTTATTAGTAAAAATATTGAAGAAGCACAAATACTGCTTCAGAGAGTAGAAGAAGAATGTGGAAATATAGGTCTAAAGATAAACTGTAAAAAGACAGAAGCCATGTATTTCGGTATAGACAATAACCAACATATACACACCATACTCAATAATGAAATCAAAATAGTAGATAACTTTAAATATCTAGGGTCATGGATGCAAAGCTCAGAAAAAGACTTCAATATTCGTAAAGCACTAGCCTGGTCAGCCGCTAATAAGATGAAGAAATTATGGAAATCAAGCATAAGAGACTCACTTAAAGTTAGAATATTCAGGGCTACGATTGAAACAATATACACATATGGTGCTGAAACATGGACAACTACAAAAACTATGAATAAACGAATAGATGGATGTTACACCAGACTTCTCCGAATGGCTTTAAACATATCCTGGAAAGATAAAATCAATAACATAACGCTATATAATGGACTCTCAAGAATATCTGAAGTAATAAAAGAAAGAAGACTAAAACTTGCAGGTCATTTGATGAGACACGACAACGAAATGGCTCATAAACTTGTCCTATGGGAACCGACAAATGGTAGTGCAAGAAGAGGTCGCAAAACCATCACTTTTGTAGATAATCTAAGAGAAGACATAGGACTAGACGATATAAATGAGATAAAGACGATGATGTTGGACAGAGATGTTTGGAGAGATAAGGCAAAGAAGAGTCGAGCGAGAGCTCGACATAAGTAAGTAAGTATAATAATTTAATGAATATAATATGAATAAAATCATTAAATATTTAGATATTTAAAAATTCTAATTAAGAATTTATTCATATATATACATTATTAGCATTCAATGGAGATGTTTTGTTTATCATAATAATATCATATGATAAATGTGGTGTATTTTTTTATTCAAACATAGTTTATTATCATTTATTTAATTGATATAAAATATAATAATAATCCAACATGTATGTGTTTACTAAGTAAAAATTAAAAATTTGAGAAAATGACATTCAAAGTTTAATATATAAAATGTAGGTAAATATAATACATACAATTTCTTATCAATTTAAAATAATTATTATACCGATTACAGCCATAAAACACTTTATTAATAAATACACACAAATAATTTGAGAAATTTGAGAAATTTATAAATAAGATATTAAACATGGAAAATATGTAATAAAATGTTGTTGTTAAAATAAAAATATGAATCATATTTTAACTATGCCCTTAACTAGAGCCTCTTAAATATTATGGATTTTATGTCTAATTAAAAAAATATATATAAAAATATGGTGTTGTTAAATTAAAATCTCAAATGTGTCATCTTTAAATATATTTACTTGATATCAACTATATCATTTGTTAAACCATTCAGCAATACATGAACATCATTCATGTTTTATGATACAACAAACTAATTATTTTATGAAATATATTTTATAATTTATAGAAATCTATTTTGATATCAGATGCATAGACAATTACAATATAATAAATTGGAGTTATTCAATAATGTAATAATAAAAAAGAATAGAATCCTATAAAGCGTTATTCAGCAAACTAACATATACGTTTATTCTTCTTTTGTAAGAATTTAGCTTGTTTCCTTTCTTCTATCATCTTTCTTTTAAGTTCACTTACAAATATAATGATTAATTATATTGAAATAGGTAAAATACTTTAGAAATAAATAATTTGAAATAATATATGTAACATGAAATAATTTGAAGTAATATTTTAATAATATATATATTTAATAAAATCTATTAATATATATATCCGCTATTATTACGTGATTCAATAAATAAATATTATTATTATTATTATATATGAGGTAATTTTTAGCAAGTAGTAATACATATATTAATGATTTAATAATAATTGTGAAACTAACATAGAATTCAGTTTAACAGTTACGGCCGCCTGTAATTATAATTCTTCAATTAGTAATTACATCATTAATATTAATAATAACACTAACCACTCGCTTAGTTTTCTTTTTTAATTCTACTTTTGTAGCTTTATGACTAGTAAGTAATCTGTATAATAAAGCTTAGTAAGACAACAGTGAAATAGTAGGCAATTGTTATATAATTAAGCAACATTATATATATTTAAATATAATTATTTTGATATTGCTTGCTAATAAAATATAATGAATCGGTTATTATGTTAAATAATATAATTATAAATTAATAAAATAAAAAATAAAGTAGTTTCTAAATTAGATTGAGATGGTATAAAACAATAATAATATCAGATACATGCATATTAGAAGCAGTAGTATCTATAACAACATTATCTATACTTTCTCTAGAAACAATTTATGAAACTTTTATACTACATATTTATGTATATATAATATTAATTTAATATATTTAATATTAATTTCGATTAAGTTATGCATACAAATAATTAAAAACATATATTAAAATTGTGTATGGATAAACAGAATGAGTTGTGTCTAACTTATTAGTGATGGGTTGATGTTGTTCATTAACAGTGGTACACTGAACACTGATAGAAGAGCTCTCTTCCACATCATCATCATCATCTCGCTGGTGGTCAACCTTGGAATCACTTTGTTCTGGGGACAGTGTTTTAGAGCGGATATCCTCAGAGTGGTCCATGGTGGAGGTGGGGTTGGTAGTGGTGGTAGTGGTGGATGGGGGGTTGGTAGTGGTGGTAGTGGTGGATGGGGTGGTGGTGGTGGTGGTAGTGGTGGTGGTGGTAGTGGTGGATGGGGTGTTGGTAGATGGGGTGATGGTGGATGATGTGTTGGTGGTGGTGGTGGTGGATGGGGTGAGGGTGCTGGAGATAGCAGCTTCAGATGGAATGAACACTTCCTCCTCATCCTCCTCCTCCTCCTTCTCCTCATCGACTGATTTATCAACCGCTATTTCTGTAGTATCAGTGTCGGATGTTCCATCTACACCGATTGTTTGCGAGCTATGCTGCGAAGACGATACAGCATCATCCTCGATGACCTCTGCTACATTGACCTCTGGTACGATAACCTCTGGCACGTCGACTTCTCGCACGTTGACCTCTGGAACGTTGACCTCTGGCACGTTGACCTCTACGGATGTGTTATCAGAAGATATATTGATGATAGGTTCGTCATCGTCATCAGAGATGTCTTCGTAGTGGCTTATCTGTTTGCCTAGGTCTACACTCGTCACTGAGATGGCTGCGGCGGTATAATCTTTGGTGTCGGCTTTTTGTATTTCACTGAAATCAATGTAATATAATAATGTAATATATTTAGTGGTTGCTGGTTATTTCGTAAAAACCATATACAGATTTTTGTTACAAAATTATTTATAAAATATAGCGTACATTAATAACGTACATAAAATTGCTAAATTATTCAAATAGCTTAATTTATATATTAAATATTATTTTACCAATGATATAAATATGATATTATATTATATGAATAAATCACAGCTATTTTTCTTATATAATTAACATTTTTTCTAATTTATAATTTATTACAAATATTATTATTATATAGTTTCTGTACAATTTTAAACAGTTACATAATCTTGAAACTTTCAAATACTACAAAATTGGTAAAATATTTCAAATTATAAATATCTTGAATTAATTATCAATATCTAGAAATTTTCAAATCTGCAAAATGGTAACCTCAATACTTTCATGTCTTCATCAATTTACCTATTTTAATACTTATCAATGCTTAATATACATTTTATATAATATTTTATAGTCCTATACAAAAATGTAACTGGAATATAAATTAATAATTTAAGATAACATAACATGATCTATAAAAAAGGAAAATGTTAATTATTTATTTTCCTTCTCTAGTTATTAAATGTCTATGTAAGATATATGTTTTTTATCATTTTTATATCATTAAAATATAACTCATATAAAAAATTATCATATGATATAATGATATTTGTCTTTATATTCCTTATATTATAAATATTAAATAAGATAATCCATAATGTTATTTTATGAATGAGATCAAAGGAAGATTAATATTTATAGAAATCAAAAAATAATTATTCTAATACTATTTTATATGAATTAAATTTTGTATAAATAAAATATATTTTGATAATTCATTATAAATAATTGACTGAACAAACTTGATATCAAAATAAACTATATAGTATAATCCCTTTATTTATACATACATATACAGTAAAACCTCACTATAAGAAACCTCTTTATAAGAAAAAACTCTTTATAAGAAAATTGTTCACACATTTGGTTGTAATTCAACCTTTTCCACATTAAAAAACCTCTTTATAAGAAAATCTTATAAGAAACATATAAGAAAAACCTCTTTATAAGAAACTTATTGTATAAAAAATAATTATATATAAATAGAATATTGTATATTGATAACAATTATAGAAATATCTTATATAATAATTAATTTCTATAATTTGTATCTTTAAAATAATATTATATTACATAAATAGCTAGAAATGAATTAAAATTAATTAATAATTGTTATTGTATATCCATAAATTTATTAAAATTTATTAAAATTAATTAATAAATGTTATTTTTTATATTCATAAATTTCTTAAAATTAATTAATAAATGTTATTATATCCTTAAATGTATTGATCTGGGTATTGATGATTCAATTTATTATATTATACAACTAATTTTTAAATAATAGATTATTATAATATTCATTATATTATATATAACATTATATTATATATAACATTATATTATAATATATTCATCAATGATGATTCATAATTTATACTTTCTAAATTATGAATAATGTAAATCTAATAAATTTTCATTATGTATTAATATGTCTAAGCGCAAACAATACAGTATACAAAATAAATATACTATATATATAACCTATAGGTTATATAATGCATTTTAAATTATAAATTAATTCTTAAAATCATTGGTAAAGTAAAAACCTCTTTATAAGAAAACCTCTCTATAAGAAAAAAAGTACTGAAAAAAAATAGTTTCTTATAGAGAGGTTTTACTGTATA
Source organism: Osedax fenrisi (assembly GCA_964019155.1). NCBI lineage: Eukaryota > Metazoa > Annelida > Polychaeta > Sabellida > Siboglinidae > Osedax > Osedax fenrisi. The sequence goes on from OZ025239.1 coordinate 39,855,469, forward strand.
TATATATATATATATATATATATATATAAATAATGGAATAAGATAAAAATCCATAACAATAAATACAGGATACATAGACATAATGTTAAGGTAGATAAAATGGTGTACCATCGACTTTAAACTAGCATTTAATATATTATTATTTTGTGAATGTATATCTGTATATCGTGTTTTAATAAATTACGCTACAATTACGATTATGATATAGGATATAAATAAATAACGCAATATTAATCATAATTCGATGAATGGCGAAATGCAGCTCAGCCCAAAAATCCTTTAAGGGCGGGTGGGAGTGGGGGAGGGCGGGCGGGGTAGTCGTGTTTTTATCGTTATACTAACGTATTGGGTTGGGTTTTTGGTTGGGTTTGGGTTTAGATATACAGATATACATGTGAGGGTATACATTTGAATTATACATACAAATCAAGAATATAATAGTAATTATTTATATTTAAATATAATTTAAACTATTTCAGATTATATCCAAATTTTAAATATACATATACGTATAATAAATTAATATCTTATTTTAATAAATTATCTATATATATTTTTATTTTATCAAATATAAAATTTAATTTCTATAAAATTATCATATAAATTATTAATTATGGAATAGCCACCTGAAATACATTATTGTTTATATATATATATATATATATTGCATACATTATTAATTTATACAATAATAATCATATCATAAAATAATTCAAAATGTAAATATTATATGTGATATCATAAATATATAAGAATACATATAATTTATACATGCATATACATATGAATAACATCCATGACATTTTAATTGACTCATATACTCTTTTGTGTTTGTGTATTAATATATATACACATGTTTATTGATATACATATGACAGAACATGTGTGAATATATATGTATATATGAATTTATATACTTCAAATTATTATTGATATTGATAATTACTATCAAGTTTAATGTAATATATTTAGAATACATATATATAATACAACATATCAACATTCCTCATAATTTTTCGGTTTTTGGTATTTTAATATATTATACATTAACATTAATAATCACACTATTTTATTGACATATATAATATAAATACATATAGACATAGATAGAAGTCACTTCATTCTATATTGATGAAAATCTTACATTTTAATTGACCTATATAATATTACTAATTATAATTGTTGATGCTATTTTGTTAATTTATAGAGAAAAGTGTCATTCAAAATGCATATCTATAATTTACATGCGTGCGTCAATTACTTATCCACTTTCTTTACATCAATGATACAAACATATATTTATAAATGCATGTATAGATGCATTTTCTTATATTTTAATTCTGTTTTATATATATTGAATATTTATAATATCATTATCCATCATAGATAATGTCTACATAATAGTTAATTAAAGTCAACCCTAAATTGAATACCTAATCATTGTTTATACTAGAATAAAGCTGTATACAAATTACTTATACTTTAGATTTGTTAATATAATAATTATCGACAATTATTTTATATACTTTAAACTAATGTTATTAATATGTATTTGTAAAAAATAATTAAATATTATTTTAATATATTTATTTTACATTTATTTATAAATACACATATTTAAATTACAATATAAAATGTCAACTTCACACCAATATTTAATGAATGTAAACCATTTATTTATATTATGGATTTTCTAATGTTTCATTATATAATGCCTAAATATATATATATATATATTTATAGCTATGATAGTAAACAATTATAAAGTAATATTAGAAATATTATTTTAATAACATATATAATTATTATGAAAACCTAAACAATCATGCTTATTTAAAGGGGAAGCATGACATTAAGTTTATTGTGAATGATAAATAAAGTGATATTTTTAAAAAGGTGATAATTTATAATTATTTTAAAATAACAATTCTGATATTGGTTCCATGCTTTTTTAATTGTTTACATATTTATATAAAATATACATACATATTTGACTTTTATAAAAACATATTTGTTCATACAATATGTATAGCTATTTAGGTATATATAAATGTAAGGACACAATATGAAAATAGCGAAATAACCATGTAATAAAATCAACAGAGATTTATTTCCTATAATGGATAACATGATGATACATTGTATTAAAGATACATATAACTACATACATCTTAATATGTTTTTAATATAAAATTATATAAATATTAGAGAATAAATTTCTATATAATAATATTTATTAAAAAAGCATATTTTATTATTATTACTTATACACTCAATTTATAGAATTAGATTCATATAGCTATATATTACAATATATACTATATATATCAACATATGGATTATGTAAACAAAATATATAATTTAGGTCAACAAATATATTATAATTATCTAAATACATCAATAAATAAATGGGAACAACAATGGATGAGATAGACATGTGATGTTGCAACTTAATATAAAGTCATCGATTATACTTTAATAATTGATGCATTCATCATTTGTATACAATTTTGAGTATTATAAAAAAATATATTATTATTATTATTAATTTGGTAAAATATTTTATTAAATGGCTACTTTATTATAATTATAGAATACACATAAAATCGATACATGATGAATTATAATTTATACATGAATTATAATATGTAAAAATTAGTTACATAGGAATTATGTATTCTATATGAAACTATATGTATTCTATTTAAAGATATAAATCATTATTAATATCAATATGTTACAAATAAAATAAATAATTTTTTTTTAAGTTTTACAAGTTTTATATATCAAATGTGATTTGTATTTTATTATCTAATTGTATTGAAAATATCAATTAAATTACTAGAGTAATTAATAGATCTATTATTTATAAAGTTACTTGAGTCATTGGTACATTTAGTACACTGTACTGAGTGTACTAAATACATATGTACCAATTATGGTGTACTAATTACACCATGTAAATAATTATTTTGTGTACATTGCATTTCAAATTTAATTGATTTTTTTATATTATATATATATAATACTAATTATATGTACTATTCAGTTGACTAATAAAATACCAGTTATGGAAGGGATATGCACTATAACCGGTGATTTCAAAGGGACATTTCAAGTGGGACTATGGGCGTGGCTATAGCCAAAATACTGTAAACGCTTATTCGATTATATAATATTGTCAATAGTTTTATTTGCACTCGCTAATTCGATTATATAATAGTTAAAAATGTTATAGTTATTTAAATAAAATACCTGTGTTTCATTAGATGATAATCAGGTATACCCGTTTACATCCATACTGATACCCATATGCTTTTAAACAATATATGCATAAATAGTATATTATTGCATAGTTGTTTGAACGAATATGTTTTATTTATCTACATATGTATTCATAATTTGTACAAATTTATACATTTAAAAAAGATGTTAAATATACGTTACAAAGTATGTTACAAAGTATGAATATAAACCTACAGTATAGTCAAGCGTCCCTTTAGACTAGATACGATATCTCTATGGGTATATCTCTCTAATGGTGATGACATCATTACACTGACCTGAGGTCAGGAGAGTCTGGTCGAGGGGGAGGGGGGGGCACCGTCGTGGCATTGCTGTTCCTTCGCGATTTCCTCCTGTCAGCGGCTGCAGACTTGTGACGCTTGTTGACGCTCTTAGGTCTCGAGGATGCACGTTTCGAGGGCGCACGTTTCGACTGAGGTGTTTTATGTGGCGGCGGTGGCGGTGACGGTGGTGATGGAGGGGGGGTCGGCGTAGGGGGTGGTGTCACATCAACGGCGGGTGAGGCGTCGATGCATGAAGCTCTTCTCCTAGATGGTCTAGAGTTAGTGGTAGGGGTGGTGGTGGCGGTGGGACGAGTCGTGCGACAACTAGCTGAACGGGCCTTCTTCTTGACAGAGGCAGACCTAGCTTTCTTCTTAGGCGGCTCTTTCTTAGGCAGCTCTTTCTTAGGCTCTTGCTTAGTATCTAGTGGTGGTGGTAGTGGTGGTGGTTTACATGCACGATAGCTGTTTACTCAGTTAACACACATATATTAATGTAGACTTTATATTGTTATTTTTTATTTGGTGGAGTCCTTTCATCCCATCCAGGAACTTAGATGAAGTTTTCACTTATAACTATATATGGCTCTAATGTCCCTTCGAAGCCGCTCTCATGTTAAGGCATCCATGGTTTTAACGAGAGCCGATCATTTATTTATACACAATTATATAAGATCACTTCTAAATAATATTTTAAGACCTATTTTATAAAATTAATTAATGGTCCGGACGAGGTTCGAACCCGTGTCCTACTGCTTGTGTATCTGACGCCTTAGCCACTGAGCCACACAGGTAGTTTTATATATATATATATATATATATATATATGCGTGTATGACTAAATTAGATGTACACAATAAAGAATTGCGATGAACTATATATATATATATACTTTACGTACCGTTTGATTCGTTCGTTTGCGAATCACTGCCAGGTTCGGACTGTTCAGCTTGTGATTGCTGCAATAAATATTATATATCGTATGAATGGTAAACCGACAAAGGCCAGTGAAATGTATTGTATATATAGTACTATATGTACTGTAAATATGGTAATATGTATGGGTCTGGTATGTATGGGAAAACCACTTCTATGATATAAGCACATTTTAATGATACACAGATAGTGGATTATAGTAGATATATATATATATATATATATATATATATATTGTCTCTATATATTCAAATAAATATAGATACTTTTATTTGATTTTATTTAAATATTATAAAAATGATAAATATTATAGTAAATTATCTTAGCTATATTATATTATATTTCAATTACAAAATTTATTTTAAATATATATATATATATATATTTATATCATCAATTTCATTATTAGAATACAAATAGGCAGTAATAATGTTTTCATATTTTTTCATATGATAAAAAATATTATTTATTTTTTGACTTTATCGATTTTAATAGAGTATTAACTCTACGACTTTAATATTTAACAAAATTAGACAACATTATAGCTGTAACATATTCAACAACCAATTCAATTTAGTAGGATATGTGAATATAACAAAAGAATAGATTGTTAGACTTGTTATAACAACGATGGCTAACGTCATGATTGTTGTCTTCTGTTTCGGTGTCGTGTTTGTCATTCTGTATTGTTGTAGAATGCGTAAACTGAATATCAGTGGGCAAAGCGTACGCTACGCGATGGGAAACCATTTGTATGTGCGGGTCGTCCTCTATTTCCACGAGTCCCTCGTTGAAGCCTTTCAGCTTCTTCTCCAGAGCGTATTTACTCTTGTTCTTCTCGTAGTTGTACAGATCTTTACCGCTCATCACCGCACTACCGACAGGATAAATAGTTGAATAGGCACTCGCTATAGTAGTGAATTAATTAACCTTTCATGGGTTCCATAAAAAAATATCCTATACCTATCTTTAGACGACTCGAATAAGCCATCAACCTATTAAGGGAATAGTTATATTATACGAAACACGTATTGTTAATGATTTAATAATTTAACAATTTAACAATTACATATATACAATAAATTAAATTATATTTATAACTAATCTAAAAATAAATCGTTATAAATTGCATTATTACAACATATAAATATTGAATTACCCTCGCTGGCCAGAAGGGATATCCTTTCATCTTAGCAAAAATTCTATCGCCAGCTTGATAACTTTTATCGTTTGTCCTATTAAAAAATATAATTATACAAGGATTAATGAATTATAAAAATTAAAAAATAATACTAATATTTCTCATTTTAATTTTAAACAAAATAATCTATCTAAAAAAAAGTATACTACATATCCACAATATGATATTTAAATCATTTTAAGCATTTTATTGTACCCAAATAAAAAATATTTAATATTATAATACATATTAATAAAAATATTTGTTGACAGTATAACAATGTATAATTGTTATATATCATTTGTTATTATATAATACTTTTTTATAAGTATTAAAGTTTATATAATTTTTTTTTGTAATCATTATTTTATAATTATAATAATTACAATTACTATAATAATATACAATATAAGATATATTACTGTATCTCGACTAAAGGCAAACATATGTATACAATACTATGAATAGTTAAAATATAGAGGACTCTAATTATATCGAAATAATACCTGAATATATATATTAAAACATTATAATTTAATATAGATTATGAATCACTACATGTGTATCGTGTATAAAACTTGTATGTTCATATTGTATAATGAATGAGTTTATATACAAAGTATAATCAACTAAATATTTAGTAATATAATCATTTGATATTTACATGATATCGACACGCCCTCAATAGTTGAACTATGAATTATTGCCTTTAGTTGGCTTTAACCGATATATAACTGTTCCTATTTTAATTATGTTATAACTGGTATAATATCATGAATATATGAAATTAATGAATACACAATACAAATATTTAAAATAAATAATGTTATAATTTATCATTACTTTGAATAGTACTATATTAATATAGTATTAATTTAATAGTATATAATTGAGGGTTTGGATCAGAAGGATCATATTTTTAGATTAAAATAATATACTCTAGGGGGTAATAAACTTAAACCCAAAATAAACACCAGCATACACTCGCCAACAGCGTAAATTATATTAATAATTTGTATTCAGTTCAAATTTACGGTCCTTCACGGTTCATTCGGTTATATGGTTATACATGTCGAGCGGCACATTAACTAGTAAACACCCGTGAGACAAGTGTATCGGAAGAAAGTGACAGCTGATTATTTCGAAAGTTCAATATGTTGCATATGATATGTTCGAGTAATAGTTTATAGGCTCAATTCGGTATATAATGAAACTAAAAAAACAGAATAATAAAATCAAACAAACCCAAAATATCAATTAGCAAATATATATATATATATATATATATATATATATATATATATATATATATATTAAATATTGTATATATAACAAATTTCCTATGCCTAGATTCATACATGTAGCATATTGAACTATCGAAATAATCAGGTGTCTATTTCCTCAGATAAAAATGTCTCACGAGTCTTTACTAGTAAATATGTGCCTACCTACATTATTCCCCGATTATATATTATATATAGTATTATTATAATAATTATAATATAATATATAATAATTATATTTAATATAATATTATAATAATAATTATATAATATATTAAAATAAATATAACAAACATTATATTATGAACTTACGTGATGTAACAATGATTATATAAATAAAATATAGTCATGTATGGTATTAATAAAAATATAAAGTTAATTTGAAATGAAATATAATATCACATTGAATATAAACTGTAAAGATAATTTAAATTATTTAATAAATACAAATAAATTACAAACAACATTAATATACTAACTACCTGATAACGAATTTATGATAACTAAGTGCATATTATAAATTATTTAAAACTAAATAAAAATAAATAATTAACAAAATATATATGTAAAATCTAATAATATAAACTTTTAATATAATAGAGGTAACATTTTGTAATTTTGTTACCAAAATTACGAATTATTTATTTTAGAAATTATATGGATGTATAATATTTTATGAAAATGTTCTTAGAGTATATGTATATATCTAACCGCATTAATAATGTAGAAAATATTATGTTACTATGTATTAATTAATATGTATATAAGATATATAAGAATTAATTATAACAGATAATCTAAAATGTAAAACAATATTTCATTTAATAGTAAATAAAGTAAATTTATAAAATTAAGAATGGGATTTTTATTTTTCACGACATCTATTTAAAAAAAATATTTATTTAAACAAAGATATCAAATATATAAATAACATCCGTAATTTATTTCAAATAGTGAAATAAGTGTTATATTTAAAGTTATATTATTTAGTCTAATAGAAAGTATCTTAGTTATAACTTTTTTTTTTATATATATTATATTATTTTTGTTATTTAATATTAATGAATAGGCAGATAACAATATTTATCAAAAAAATTAGCATATCTTTAAGGATATTTAATATTAGCTTTGGATTCCAGTTATTTCGTACGAACTTCGTAACGAAGTGATCTCATGCGCACTGTTATTTCAAATAATTATTTATAAATAGTAGAATATACACTGCGCAAGAAATGACCAAACCAATTTGAAACACTGCATACATTATTTATTAAATAACTTTGCACGAGATAATTGATTACCTTAGCTGTCATATCATAGGACATCTTTAAGATGATCTTATAATAACAGTGTTATATAATATATCTAATCAACGTGATTAACAAGAAACATCCTACTGCTAGCAGTAATATCGAAATCACTGAAATATGTTTAGGTTTTGCACGATTTCTATACAACAGTGTTTTCAATGCTCTATTAAATTACATCATGTAATTTACATGCAATATAAATAGCTTTTACCATGGTGCACATAGATATTTATAGTATTAAAAACTAAATCCTATCGCTTTTTATATATTAGTAAAGCAATCTATTCCAGCAATTTCGCAATGGAATTCTTAAGAAATGCCAAAATGTAAAAGTCTTGTCAAAGTTTTTTCCACGATTATTGCTAAATGTTGTAATCCAAATTTATTCTAGTTTTGTGACAATTTATAAAATTGATAAATAAACACAGGGACAAGTATACTGACGAGTATTAATGCATACGCATTTACCTTTATAGGGGTCAATCTATTAATAATAGAATAATCGTTTACGATTACAATTGATTACAATTATGTTATTTAATCGTTAACGATCGTTTAATTAATAATTATAATTATAATATATAATTCCTTATATAATTATTAAATTATGAATATATATATATATTACCACTTTATGATTATATAATAAACTTAAGTTCATCAAATGTATATATTTTTAAGAATTCTACTGCAAAAATAGATTGCTCATGTGAACACCCTAAAATTGATACCGCTAGGGGATTTTGAATTCTAAAGAATTCCCTTGCAAAATTGCTGGAATAGATTGCTCATGTGAACAGCGTTTAACGAACACTTAATTTTCATTATATAAATAATAATTTAAAACATATTATTTTAAATTTTAAAAGTGTATAATTTGATATGAATTTACATTATAAACAACACTTTTTGCTGAAAATTGAACCTATGTATGTGGCGCTGTTCATGTTTTGTGTACAAAATCGAATTACCCAATTTCGCATAAGTGTTATATCTTAGAAAAATCGTTGGTTATTTCTAATGCCTAATTGCCTTAATATACATATCTATGTATTACTTCTGTAAATATTTAAGTACAATTTTTAATTATAAACGATTTCTAATGAAAATATTTTTTTTAAACTTATTTTTTCAATATCAACATTAAATTTTCTTGGTATTATTTCAGAAATCACATTCCCTTTCGTTGCGTATCAGATCACAATCACTTATTTAATCTAATCGGTAGATGTCACCGTAATTTTAGTCCGAGCGACCTCGGTAAATATTGTGTATATGGTATGCATTATTTTCTGGGCAAAATTACTAAAGTAGGAACATCACTCGGAGCGAGAACAGAACAATTAACGTATCAGCAAAAATGAGTCTGGGCTGATCTCTTTTTTTACCTTTCATTATTTTATTATTAACTAAAAATGAAACGGGTGTCAGTGTGACACCCGTTCATATCTGCCGGCACGACCAAGCGTAACTTTGTTGTTTACCAAATAGAAATTATTTTATAAATATTTACATATTAAATAACATATTTTCCCTTTGCTTCATCGTGGTTGTGTATACCTATTGATTATTACGATATATCACGAGAAACGCAGTTACTTACCGACCACAACGCGAAATAGAAATATATCCTAAAAAAGACCGACCACAAATTTACTCGATGCCACCGAAACAGAAATGGTCGATCATATGCTCTGCCACCCGCTTTACATGTTAAAATCAACTACTATGGATAGCCTATTACTAATGTATATTAATTTCTACATTCATTTATTAGTGCATCACCGGTATCTGGTAATATATAAGTATACTTATGTACGCTTAATCAATGACTATTATTAGTATCGTCTATTCTCACATTTATACCTAAATACGTATTAAGTAGCTTAATTAGCCCATTCAATGAATTCTTTATTTCAAGTGGATATAAAGTTTGAAAATGGCCGCCACTGCTAAATGACATCTTCGCGTCGCTGTCGATTAGAGCTAAGAGATCAACAATACAACGCAGGTACCGGACCCCCCCCTCATCGATACCGGTTTCACTTCCCAACAACATGGTAGTGTCTTCTGAATATTTCTATCGTAATATTCTTTTATTTTCAATTTTTCTTCTTCGGTTTCATTTCGTTAATTTAGTGATTTGGTTTTAACTTGATTCGCGATTTAATTCTGTGATCGCATATAATTTTTTCATTTATGAATATGCAGGGGCGGTTCCAGGGGTACCCCCCCCTCATAATCACACAACTATTTTTTTAACTTTATAATATTAAATATTTATATATATAAATCAAATCAATTTCATAAGTAAATTTAATATTATATTTATGAGGCCCCCCCCCCCTTGATCAAATGCTGGAACCGCCTCCGATATGAGCTGTTCGACTATAATATTTATCTGCTTTATTGAATAGTCATTTAAGTATTGTAGGCGTGTTATACTCTGCGATTATTTGTTCGGCAACATCTATACCTACCCAGGCCACCACATAATGTAACTGAACACGTAGTACAATCACCGAGTTAAGTAGTTAAGTAGAATTAAGTAGATAGGGCAACAGTGAGGGTACCATACGTAATAGCATATGTATCACTAGTAGTACTACTAGCGTACTAAGTAGCATACGTATCTTCCTTAGTAACGTTATACAAATTATATCTAATGTTTAACTCTACATATCGTAACTTTAGGTATATATGGGTGATCGGGAAAAAAATAACAGGAACAAATATTAATATAGAGATATATTATATTACAAATATTATTATTAAAAGTTAGTTAATATTATAATCACATTTCTTCAATCCCTTGAATTCCGATATATCGAGAGGTAACTGTATATATATATATATATATATATATATATATATATATATATATATATATATATATATATATATATATATATATATATATATATATATATATATATATATATATATATATATATATATATATATATAGATTATATATAGTCAACTATCGATATCTCAGAACCCCTCTAACCTAGATTCTTTACAAATGCTAGTTTTGATGTTGTTCCAATGTAAATACATGCATAAGAATAGTTTGATATCTCAGAAACATTACTTCGGTCCGTTGAATTCTGAGATATCGAGACTTAACTGTGAATGTACAGTCAACTCCTGCCAACTTATAAACCCCGCTAATTCAGATTTGTTATTAGTCTAGTTTGTTTTATATACAAATAAATACATATAAGCACAATTCAATATCTCAGAAACTCTATATATCAGATACATTTTGTTGTAGATGATTATTTAGATTGCGTATATATATATTTAAATATAATTTATAAAAAATATATATGTTATTTTTTTCCTGTTATTTTTTTTCTATTATTTTTGTTTCTAGTTTCATATTTATGAGCCTGTAAGTGACTAACCTAACTAGGTATTCATGAGTCAGCACATATCAATTATTTAACTCCACATACGATGAATAATGGTTTTGTGACTATGAGTCAACTCTATATATCATAATATGTGTATTGACATATAACTACAGTGATGTATAAGATGGAGATAATGCTGATAATGCTGATATGATTGATGATCGTCTTTCGAGCTTGTGTTTCATTTCCTTTAACAGTGTGTCAATCTATGCAGACATAACATCATTATTGCTGTATAATTCTATTGAAATGCTATATAAATATATATATTTATTTTTATATTATAAATAACATTATATATATTATATGTTTTACTTACCAAATATCGTATTATATATATGTGGATTTCAATCTTAATTTCTTCATTTTGCCTCAACTGCACACATTACATTTCAAACAAATGTCTATTGTGGACAATTCATGAGATAAGTCTGTAATCACATCGTTCAAATTAGCATTTCACCTTTTTATTATAATGTTAATAATTAGTTAAACCAATACGATTATATTGTTATTTAATACAGTCCAGTTAATAACAGATATAGGTGACTTTATATAAGTGACACACATACACACATACTCACACATACATACACATACACATACACATACACATACACATACACACACACATATACACATATATATATATATATATATATATATATATATATATATATATATATATATATATACTATAATATAAATGTATAAGGGCTTTATTATTGTGCCTTACTATACTTGGATGGTATTTGTTAAATATATTTAAAACTTAGGTTTACATACAAATATACATTATCAAATAATTACTCTATATTTGTCATTAAAGGCTAATTATATATATATATATATAAGAATAATATAGTCATGTAATTCACTATACAAATGAATCCATTCTTGCTCATCAATGATGACTCATCTCAAGAACTATCATAAACATTGCTAGGGTAATATGTAGTATAAAGTATTCCCAGCTTATATCAGCAATACATTTGTTATGTGATCAGCAGGTTAGCAAGTCACTGACACTCATTATGTGTTATAATATAAAAGCGTGAGATTCAAGAACAGTTTAATTAATATTTAATATTTAATTAACATCCATAATGTCAGTGTATCACAATACATACATGTGTATTGCATAATACATTACACATGTGTAAGCCGTTATAAAGTAGGTGATATAACTATATGACATCAACAAAGAAGTTTTCTGATATATGCATGCATTATAAATTATAGTATCAATGATATATGATACAAATAATGTAATTAAACTATAATGATACATAAGATAATAATTATCTCCCTCCCAAAATAGTGGTGTATGTTAATTGCCCAATTGTTACATAACACTTTACTATGAATGCATGTGTATCATGTGAACCCCATAGTATAATAATGAAGAACATAGACTACATTGGCTAATATGTTGTGATATCTCAAGCCTATATGATTATATAGTCACTCTAATGAGATGACCATATGTAACAGGATATATAATAATATATATATGTATATATATTAATATATAAATAATATATTAATATATGAAATAATTTTTTTATTTTTATATTTCGTTCATCGTCTATTATTCATATGTATACCTATTTTTATTTATATTAATTATATATATATATTTTTATATTTCAATTATTTCCATATACAATTCATAAAACCTTGAAAATACTTTATTATATATATATATATTGAGGATGTATAGGCTTATATACTATATGATATACCAAAAGATATTAGTCAATGTAGTATTAAGCCTATTAAGGGTATTAAGGGTATTAGAACATGCATGCATTCATAGTAAAGTATTATATAACAATCAACATTACCACCACCCCACCCCCCCATTGGGAGGGAGGGAGATATTTATTATCTCATAATCTCATGTATCCATATAGTTTAATTAAATCATTTATATCATTTATCTTATATTGGTACACCTACCTGCAATATATTATCAATTATAATACATGTATGCATTCCATTGATTTGTATTTTACTATAGATTTGTATTTGTATTTGTTTTTTGTTAAACTAAAAATGTATGATACATTCAGAAAGATTCTTCGTTAATGTCATATACTTTATAACGGCTCGCACATATGTAATGTATTATGCTATACACATGTATGTATTGTGATTAGGGGCGCTGCGACAGGGGGGACGGGGGGGGGATATGTCCCCCACTTTAAAATCTAGGGGGACCTCCTATGTATTGGTCCCCCTTTACTTTTACCACATAACATTTATTTTGATTGGTTGGTCCCCCCTACATACACAATATCGTTCCAGCGCCTCTAATTGTGATACACTGACCTTATGGATGTGACTCAGTAAACTATTCTTGAGCCTGCAGGCTTCTATAGTATAACACAGAATGAGTGTCAGTGACTTTCTAACCAGCTGATCACATAACAAATGTATTGCTGATATAAGCTGTGAATACTTTATACTACATATTACCCCTAGCCATGTTTATGACAGTTCTTGTGATACATAGTATGGATGGATAGAATGCATTATTATAATAAATTAAATTACTTTATATACCTATGTATTATTCAATGATACTATATATATATATATATATATATATATATATATATATACAAGTGTTATATATATCAGTGAAAATATATACTAATACAGTATAAACAAATATTTTGCGAAGCAAAGATATAACACTCCCTATGCATGCAACGTAATTTAGTAATATCCCCAGCCGCTGCTAGCAGTAGTATCGAAATCACTGAAATAGATTTAGGTTCGGCTCTGTTTGCATACAACAATGTTTTCATTTCTCTATTAAATTACATGCAATATAAATTAACTTTTACTTACTAAATATATACTTATAGCATTTAAAACATAAATATCATATTTGTTTGTTATATATTAGTAATGAACACTTAGTTTTCATCATATAAATATTAATTTAAAGCATATTATTTAACATTTTAAAAGTGTATAGTTAAATACGAATTTACATTATAAACAACGCATAGTTCCTAAAATTAACCCGCTATAGGTGGCACCAGGGTATTTTGTATACCAATTTGAATTACACGATTTCGCGTAAGTGTTATATCTTTCCTTCGGAAAATCTTTGGTATAAATGTATTTTATCATTAATATATGTATTTAAGTATTATTCCATATATATATATATAATATATATTTATAATATTATAATATATATTATATATATAATATATATATATTATATATATATTTTTTATATATGCATGTTTATCATTCATATTATTTGGCAGGAAATGTAAGTACCTAAGGGTAAAGTATACAGACCCGCCAACAATAAAAGCCACTGTGTACATTATAGAGATTGTGACATACAAATAAAAATATGTTATTGAATAGCTTCTAATATAGTTGCCTATCAAAGAAAAACTACAAAATAGACATTAGCTAAAACAGACACTGATAGAAACAACACATCATAGACTATGTAATATTATGTAATATTTAATTTTTTATTTTCTAAAAAAAGCAATTAAATAATTATTAGTTAAGAAATAATATGTTAAATTATGTATAAATAATTATTTATATAACATTATAATGTATTGTAAATAATAAAATAATTTTAATTTTCCATAAAAATTAAATAAATTAACATAATTATATATTTATGTTAAGGTTTAAATATTATCGATAATTATACTTATTTGTATGGGTTAAAACCGGGTTAAAGTCAGGTTAAAGACGGGTTAAAGCGGGTTAAAGCTGGGTTAAGTTTACAACTTAACTTTTTTTAATTCATTACCTATAATTCATTATTTCATAATAAATAGAAGCAGCTTCTACTATTACGCATGTGTAAGTTTCCCATATTTAACAATAGATATATATAGTAGAAGTTGGTTTTATTGGTCTATATCGAATATGGCCCCTATTTGTTTTGATATAATATATGAGGTAAAATTCAAAATACTAACTACGATTTTTGACACACTAGTATACGCTAAACTTATATGGATAATGTACATGTAGTATATATTACAAGATATATACATATATATATAAATTAGTTGTTATTATAATTTTAAAGTACGCAAAATATTTTAAATTTAAACTCTGCATTTGTAATAAAAAAAAATATGGCAATATTTGATGTTTTCCTTTTTATTGACATCTCAGGAGAATTCGAATATATTTCGATACATGCGTATATAGTTACTTACGATAAGGACGTGTCTAATTTAAGTTACGCACACTTAATGTATAGGAATATAATTATATATAAAATAAAATATATTTATATCAAAGTTAAATATTAAAGTTACCCTTTAAGTTATCTATTATTTATTAATTAAAGATAGATCCTGATTCTGAATTGCTAGTATATATATATATACAATGGAATAAATATTAGCTAAAATACAAACAAATTTAGACAAATATTTTTTTTTAATATTTCAAAAATTAGTGGAAATACATTTCAAAAAATATTTCAACAAATATTTTTAAAAATACAAAAAATATTTCAAAATATTACAAAATATATTTGTCGAAAAATATTATTAAAAATATAATATTTATATATTATATATTCAAATAATATTTCAAAAATTAGTGGAAAAATATAATATAATATAATATTTCATAATTTCATAATAATATTTCAAAATATTAAAAAAAATATTAAAAAAAATATTATAAAAATACAAAAATATTTCAAAATATTACAAAATATTTTGTTAAAAAAATGTCGGAAAATAATTAAAAAAAATGTAAAATATACAAAATATTTCAAATTAATAGCAGCATAATATTAGTATAATAGACTTTAAATAGCAGCATAACATCAGCATAATAGCATGAAAAATTAATAGCAGCATAATAGACATTTAATAGCAGTATAATAGCAGCATAATAACACAATGTAAACATTTGTGGCTATTACATATGCTGTTATGCGGCTATTACTGTTTGCTGGGGATCTTTCTGGATTACTTTACCGATAACATGTTATAACCAATATTTATTGATTAGTGATACTAAGACTATCACTAATATGCCAATAAATAATAATTAGTATCATGAGTATCATTAATTATAATTAATATGAAATTATCGTGGAAACTATAGAAAATTAGATTTAATATTGCTACTGATATGGTTTGGAAATTTAATTTATTTTTTATAAGAAATGGAAGACGATGAGTTACTTGAATTAATATTTGGTTAACAAAATAAATTAGTAATTAAAATCACTACAAGATATAAGTACATTAAATAATTAAGGAATTATATACTATTGAGGATTACATACTGATATCATTTTTCTTCTAACATGTGTATACATGTAGGCATATATATATATATATATATATATATATATACAATATAATTGTATTAGAACTTGAATACCTTTATATATAACAAATAATGTACACATATCGGTTTTTAATTTCCATTTGATATATAGATATCAATATATTATTATGCATATTTAACATGATACAAGTATGATACAAGTAGGTTTTTTTTCCAATAAATCAACTATGTTGTAAGATATTATTTATATAATCTTTATAATAAGCAGGTATATATAAAATCTAAATTAATACATTAATGATATTTTAAATAATTCATTGATGATATATATATATATATACTAATAATTCTAATACTATACATAGGATATTAATAATGATATACTTAACCATATACTTAACCATACATGTAAATTACATTGATATTTATAATATATTATAATTATAATCATAGGCATCTTCGCTCCATGTCTATGATTATATTCTATATTTCATATACATTATAATTATTGTAAATTTGAATTATTTAAATATAATTATTTATTAAATGTTTTTATGTTTTAATAGTAACTATTATAATATTGATATTTTATTTTAACATATACAATTTACATTATTAATACGATATGGAAAAAAATAAAAAATTTAAATGGTTATTAGTTACTCTTAATTTGAAATATTATTTTGAAATAACGATATTATAATTATTTTAAAGGCAGATACAAACGATAGCCTCAGTGTTTATAATTAATTTAAAAAAATAAATTGGTTAACAATGTATGCTTAGTTACACTTGTTATCACTGTATATATTTTCGGCAAACAATATCATATTGAATATGTATATTAATATCATATTAAATTATTTAATATAATAATTAAATATGATTATCTGATAATAAATAATGATATTAAGTTAATAATTTTAATAATTAACTATTCAAGCTGAATACTGACATCGGCCCCCAATAATTCATGTGTCAAACCCAGAGTTAAATTATACATTTCGCTGTTAGCGTTATATTTATAATTAAATTATTAATCGAGTAGTGAATTCGTGTTTTATATATACATGCATATCATAATTATTATGATAATACCATTTGTTTATATAGTAATATAATATTATATAAGCCCTATACGCATTATTAACTTGAACTCTCGGTTAGTCACGTGACATATTGTGGGCCGATGTCAGTCTAAATCCTATTCCATATTATTATAATATATAATAATTATATATTGAATTAGTCAATGAATATAATTAAAATTCAGTAATATTATAATTATTATAATTACAATTTTATAACTTTATTTTAAATTTTATAATAATTAATTATTAACTAAGTTAATATTAATATAATGGTCGATTCCATTATATATATAAATGTTTGGGGGTGTAATATCATTATGATAATCATATTATATGACATATAACAATATTATATGATAAGCAAATATATAACATCAATATAACACATATAATATAATTATAATACTTATTAATTATATTATTAACTATAATTAAGGACAGAAAGTCTTCTACCTATATTTGAAATGGTAAATAAATAAATTGTACTAAAAAATAAACAATTTTCAAAATTCTAGTGTAAAATATAAATTTCACAAAATATGCGTTAGCAGAAATTCTTTCCTTACTATAATATATAAATAATATGTAAATAAAATATACAATTCATATTTGATTAAATTATAATAATATTTAATATTTTATTATAATATTTATATTATATTATTATTATGATAAATATAATAATAATTATAAGAATTATAATAAATATAATATCAATATTATATTAAATATAATTATTATTATAAATATTATAAAGGGAACTGGTCTAGAGCGCTGTACCAAACTAGACTCGATTGACGTCTGCTAATTTTACGTTATATATTATGTGAATAATATTTTATTTTTTATAATTTATTATTATATTAACTAATATCTAGTCGATTTACATAAATGCCATATATAACATATAATAGGAAATTATTCGTTTACTATATTAAATAAAATATTTTATTGTCAAGTATTGGTTATTTTATAAAATAGTCAATGAATCATTGTCATAATGATTGAGTATTATATCTTATATATTTTATATCTTCATACATAAATACGAGTATATATTAGATAATATAAAACAATTAAAAATATTCACAAAATTGGCGAACGTCGATCGAGTAGAATTTTGTTAAAAGTCCGCCGTTTTATACCATTAACCATTATAAATATTATTATAATAATGTTATAATTTTATCTACTATTTGATTTTATAATTTATTTATATATATATAATCTATAGAGAAAAAAACTTATTCATAATGAAATTTTAATGATTTAATCATATTTAAAACAATATTATAAACTCGACGGCTATTTCTTATCAACGACTATTGCAATATGTATATCACTTTAAATCTTTATTTTAATAACTTTACAAATAAGTAAGTTAATTATTTTGTTAACATTATTAATTTAATTTTGTTGATTATTATAAATATTCAAAAATAATTATAGTTATATAATCGATTGTATTTGATATATATAGCACATTGCGAAAGATATATGCTATGCTATAATTCTTTAGTTAGATTTGTACTATTAAATATAAATGTATTATAGTATACTCTATATGATATTCCTATGCCGATACGTGCGAGTCCACCTACATACACTCGCATATATATATTTAAAAAAAACTAACATATTATAGAAACTAGTTATATCCGATACTAATATTGATGTTGTTTAGTATGGATGTTATCAGTTGGCATTATGCAGTACGTAAACATCGTTATAAGAAAGATAATTAATCTATAATGTATATATATATATATATATACATATATATATATATATATATATATATATATATATATATATATATATATAGGGGTAATTGTCTCGATAAGCAACACTGCTTCTATAATTACCCTGGCATTGCCTAAATCTGATAATAATAATAATAATAATAATATATATGCTGTATATTGTGCAGGTTTGACTACTAAACTATTTCATTACGCTTAGGACTAACGACAGCGATAAGAACAATACGGAAATTATAGACATATGGACGAAGAGGTTCCGGTGTTTGTTCGACGACTGGGGAATACGTTAGTGAGAGTGTGCCACGTAGAGGGGGCGTGTCTACTCTAAGTAAAGAGGCGTGTCTACTCTAGTTCAGTATAGACAACTACAACTGGAATGTAGAAGATATGCATATCTTCTGATTAATTACCTTTATTATTACTCATGTATCAAGGACTGTGTTTTTCTTACAATTTATATATATGTATATAGTATTAGATAAATTAGCATCATAATCTCATTCACGGTTTATTTTCAATTCTATTTCAATATAATAACAACATAAAAGTAATAATTGTATATTTATATAACTATTATTATAATAGTGATAATAATTATATTAATATAAATAATAATAATAATGATAATGATAACAACAACGGTAATGATAATAATAATAGTTACACAATTATGAAATGCATAAGCTATCTAATAACACACGTACGCGTATCTTATATGTGAGACACGCACCCTACTAATAACACGGAGATAGCTACCCGTATCGATAGCGTACATACTTCAACAGCGTAATCCACCTCATTATCAGTGATCAAAGACAATAAGGAGACAGAAATAGAGCTGAGCATAGATCTGATAGGTCACGCTATACACGTATGTCCGACGCTGTTCTGCAACTCTACGGTCGTGCATTACAGCGTCCTCGTGAGATGTCACGGTAGGTCGCGCAGAGGTCACCATGCTTCTCACTAGCTGGGGGTCCTATATGCACGCCTCATCACTTATTCACGCCTATAATACACACGTCCACCAGCCAATGCATACGCTCGTAGAATACACATCCTCTCTTCTCTCTCTCTATCTAATATGTATTCCTCGTAATATGTCGGATGTTATAAGCTGTATTATCGAGCGTAAGTCCCATAGTCTCCACCTCACTATACAGCCCATGTTAGATCTTAGTCAGGCTGACATTGTCTAATCGAGAGTTTCGGTCATGCTAAGATTAACATGGGGTATACGGAGGAGTGACTATAACTACTATAATGGGTACTTCATATTAACTACTGCATAGTGTAGTCATATTTATCACAGAATAATGTCATGAGGTCTCATGACAACATAACGAGATCACATGACCATAAGGTCACATGACACCGACATCTATCCACTACTACTATGTGTTGGCTCCGTATAGTTCTAACCCTCACAGAAGTCTCCATTATCATCATCATCATTAACATTTTCTCATTTATAATCTCCATATTAGCCTCGTACTCAGTACGTCTAATACGCCGTATTAACTCTGACCTCTGAACTTGGCCATAATTTGTTCGGCATGCGATGCATGCACCAAGTCGTTTTGTTATTAAATGTAAACCCAATATTAATTTTTATACCATGTCGATTTGGGTATCAATTCATATCTATTTCTTATTCCATATTTTTTTATTTATTTTTTTTGTTTACCTAATAAACTATATATTATTATAAGTCAATTTTAATCTTAATAAAAACTCTACGCATTAATTACAACAATATTGCTTCTTACTTTTATTACGCACGAATCTTTCTCCCACAACTATAGATCTATCAGTTTTCCCTTCCCTCAGACTCATAACCCCATAACTAACCCTTGCCTCCCCACCCTTCACCCCATACAGACATAACTAAATTCTTAACTCCTATGACCCCGCCTCAATATAACCTATATAACTACCTTCAATACTAACTCACACATATAACCCCAATAACTAACCCCCCCGACCCCCCCCGCACACACATATAACCCCATAACTAGCCCCTACCCGCACACACCTATAACCCCAATAACTAACCCCCCCGACCCCCTACCCCGTACACACCTATAACCCCATAACTAGCCCCCCCCCCCTGCATACACCTATAACCCCATAACTAGCCCCTACCCGCCCCCCACTCACAGCTATATCCCAACTGATAATATCGAGGATGTTAGCCCTCCTCTGCTGCACCAGGGTATGCCAGGCGTCGCGTGACAGAGCCTCTAAGATAGTGAGCAGTGTTCTACTGTTGGTCAGGCAGAATAACACATACCAGTATCGTCAGCATCTCATTAGCATCGTTCAACTCTACATAGGTTAGCCACGCCGTGTTACATATAGACTATATAGAGGTCACTATCAAGGTCACTATCAAGGTCAACTCATATCTCATCTATGTATATTAGTAATACCATTTTTCATTTTTTGTACGTTGAATTATTACTGTCCTTCTATTTTCATCCGCCTGACGGACAGATGAAATCGAAGAATGAAAAATATATACCCTCTCATATTAATACCGTTTATTTTGATATTGTATCATCACCTATGTTTTGCAGATATACTTATATTTATATATTGCAGTGGTTATTCACCACACACATATGTATAAACTGTTATTCATTAAAAGTAAACATTAAAGTTATTTAAATAAATTATATAGTGACACCTATTATTACAAAATTATTGATTTTCATCCTTCGACGTATTTGTCTGCCAAATATAAGATCATCATTCAAAATAGAGATCTGGTAGTTTCATCCTTCAATTTCATCCGCCTGGAGGATATAAATCGAAGGATATAAATTCTACGGACGAATAATGAAAACCGGTATTTATGTGAGAGCCTGTTCCTCGTTTATAATTCACAATTTTATTAAAATGATAGAATTGAATTACAGACAGTTATATGAACCATAGTGATGTGGGAAACAACCCTCTATGCGATTTTCACTATCTGTATGATTTATTACGTAAGGAGTGTGCTACAGTCTTAATCTTGTGCTGATCATCAATAGAGTTTACAGTAAGCAACTTACATACATACATGAGCCTGCACTCACATACACTCACACACACACACCCTCACACACACCCTCACACACACCCATACACCTTCACTCACACACCCTCACTCACACACCCTCACACACACCCTCACACACACCCACACACCCTCACTAACACACCCTCACACACACCCTCACTCACACACCCTCACCCTCACACCCACACACAGACTTGACGCATACCTACAACGAAGACAACATGGTACGGGTATTCGACATCTCCTCCGATATCAGCCACGCACTGACAACACCCGACAGCCACAATGACCTCGATGACGACATAGTAGTGAAGATGAAGGGTATTCAGATATCTCTACGGCTAACGGAGACCGGAGACCCACGCCTCACCCGCCGCGGTAATAAGTCGGCGTCGTCGACTAAAAGAGCGACTCAACCGACCACCGGCTCGCACCGCAAACGGGCGAAACTCTCCGCATCCTGCTCGGCCTCCTATTCGGTTGACTCCGCCTCCGCGGTTGATATCGACGACCTGGCGCCGCCCACTCCTATTGTAGTCGACACCCTCGAACAGTACGACGCCCTAACGGAACGTCTGACCGCGATACTGACCTCCTGCGAACTAGGCGACCACGCCACGTTCCTGAGGTCGGAGGCGTTGACCTCTAACCTGTGGGCGGCGGCCGCTGAGAATCTCCTACGGGGTCATCTGGAGGTTAAACTGGTTAGAGAGAATTTCGAAATAAATATTTTATTTAAAAAATACCATTTTTTAAAATGGGCATATTCTATTCTATGTTTTTACATAAAATAAACTATATTTAAAAATAAAATCCTCATAATATTGTAGCAGTTTATATCATGTGAATAATACCAAGGATTTTGCGAATCAAAGATATTTCACTTGCACACACACACACACACCAACACACACCCACTCACACCCACCCACACATACACACACTAATATACAATAGAGAGATATATTTAGTTATGCTAGAGGAGTCCTACTCTGTTCTGTTGTGTGTGTGTGTGTGTGTGTGTGTGTGTGTGTGTGTGTGTGTGTGTGTGTGTGTGTGTGTGTGTGTGTGTGTGTGTGTGTGTGTGTGTGTGTGTGTGTGTGTGTGTGGGTTTATCAACTCGTGTGTGTACTAATCATCATTGCTATATGTTCATTCGAGTATAGATATACACATCCTATATAAGTGATCAGATGATATGCTAGTGACTAAATACATCGCCGCTTCTTCTCTTTATAACCTTCCCTCTCACCGTCTACAGTTGACCTTGAAACTAGCAGAGGACATCATATCCCACAGTTGTTACTCCACCGATGATGATCTATACCGCGACGTGTTCTTCGACGCACTGCTCGACTTCCTGTTGCACCTGTTCTCTGATGACCTTCTGGTGGGGCAAGCCCCACGGTTAAACCCCATACCCCCAACAGCCCCTATTGCGGCACCCAATAGCTCCATGCCCCCACAGTGTGATGCCCACACCCCCTTATAGTGGCACCCATTAGCCCCACAACCCCATTAGCAGGGTGATGTCACTCATCTTGTGGTGATTCATTTATAATGTTCACATTTACACACATTGTTAGAACAGTTTAGACCACTATGCTTAATGGTTTAATGTAATATGATTACTAATACACAATAGATCACATACTTAGTGTCTTTATAAACAATCATTGAAATAGCTACATAACACAATTATATATAGACAATAGAGAGAGAGCGTGATATCATGTCCTTAGTTGTCCTTATTAAAATGACAACATTTGAAAATTCTTTGATCACTGAGTTGTATTAAGTTGCTCAGACTATTGTATTCATATACTAACATAGTGCCCCCTTCAGACAATACCAGCTCATGGACAATGCATTGCGTAATCTACTAGAAGCTTCCGTATTGCTGGTCTACACTGAAACCCTAGCGGTCAAACTCATCTCAGGGGAGTTCTCACAGCAACAGAATAGATACCCCTGCTGCTTTCAACAGTTGTGGTTGTCTGTCATCAAACATGGTAGTAGTAGTAGTGCTAGTGGTGGTGGTGGTGGTGGTAGTGGTTATAGTGGTAGTGGTGGTAGTAGTGCTAGTGGTGGTGGTGGTGGTAGTGGTGGTAGTGGTAGTGGTGGTAGTAGTGTTGGTAGTGGTAGTGGTAGTGGTAGTAGTGTTGGTAGTGGTAGTGGTAGTGGTAGTGGTAGTGGTAGTGGTGGTAGTGGTAGTGGTGGTAGTGGTGGTGGTGGTGGTGATGTGGTGGTGTTGGTGTTACTAGTGTGACTGATATTGGTAGTGGTAGTAGCAATGATAGTGATATATATATATATACACATTCTCAAGTGATGATACTAACCTGATGAACTATTGCACTACAGCTCAGCACATAGACAGAAATGCTATGATTGACTTCTGTAACTTCCTGATGACAACTCGAGCCATTCATGCGGATCTCACACATGTTAGTATCACATAGCTTAGTACACGCTAGGGATGTAAATGATGCCGCGCTTTTGATGCCGAGCCGAGACTATTGGTTTTTGATGCCGAGCCGAGACTTTCATTTTCGGAAAAAAAACGAGCCCAGGCCGAGCCGAGACTCTAGCAAAACGAGCCCGAGCCGAACCGAGACTTTAACTAAACGAGCCCAAGCCGAGCTGAGACTTTAGTCAAACGTGCCGAGACTCTAGTCAAACGATCCCGAGCCGAGATGAGAATCTTACACAACATAATAAAGCCGAAATGATGCTTTTTGGAAGTTACATTTTATACATCATTTTTATATATTTATCCATATTTTTATTAATGTTTCCTATTTCATGTGACATAATATTAATTATATGTATCGATAGGAGGCTATTTTGTTTATAATATACTCAAATGTTCGTTCAAAGATTTCATATATGTCATCATTTTAATATTTAATAGCCTATGACTAATAGGTATGATAATATCTTAATTATTTGATTTCATTTTAATCGCTATTTATATTATCTTAATATTATAACGAAAATTCTTTTGATAACTAGATATTATTATTTATTTTAGTTTATACACTTTTTAAATGATAATTAACAAAAGTTGTTATAATAACAAGTAATATGAGATAAAAAATAAAATATGCTGGTGATATATTAAATAACAAAAAATACTTTAAATCATTAAATACTTAAATCATAAGCAATTATAAATTAATTAGTTTTTAATAATGTCTTGAATGATGATGTTGATGCACAAGTTCTTACATCAATATCGAGCTTGTTCCACTCGATAGTTGCAGTTATACTAAATTATCTGCTGTTGTGTTGCTTTTAATTTGATGTAGATTATGTGTTCTCTGTACTCTCAGACTTGAATATGGCTTTATTTATTTCGCGAGGTATATTGGTGTCTTGTGATGATATGCAAAATGTGTAGTTACCAGTAATTTATAAATAATATGGACATTAATTGATAGTAGGTGTTGTTGTCGCATCAGTTCAGTTATTCTGATCGTCTATTGATCTTGGTAGTAATTTATATAATACGCTAATGACGATCGAATTATTTTATTTAATGTCATTAACTGATAAGATGGTAAATTAATTAAATGTATATTACAAATTGTAACTTACAATAGTTCAATACAGATTTGATTTTGCAATTTACATGTATTACAATTTATATTTGTTCTTATAATTCTAATATTATGCAATTGATAGTTGGCTGATTTGACTTTTTGTGTTTATGAACATATTAAGATTCTTATCAATACACACTCCTGGTAGTTATTTATGATACTTATTTGATAGTTTGTATTGTAATGAAATTATTTAGTTTGATATACAAAACAATGATTCTGGTAACTGACACTAAAACTATATTGAGCTTATGAAAACTGAGACTAACAATTGAATGATGCCTTTAATAAGCATGAGTTATGTATTGAGACTGAGACTGCATCGATGCTTTGGGTAACCGAGACTGAGACTGCATCGATGCTTTGGGTAACCGAGACTGAGACTGCATCATGCTTTAAATTTGAGCATCATTTACATCCCTAGTACACGCTCACATTCATAGGGGGCAGTGTAACCTCACTGTTAACAATAATTCACACACGGAGATTTATTATATAATATAAACCGATAACCCACACCTAACACCCACATAACCCCCACCTAACCCATACCTAACCCACACCCACCCACACCCACCCACACCTAACCCACACCCACCTAACCCACACCTAACCCACACCTAACCCACACCCACCCACACCTAACCCATACCTAACCCACACCCACCCACACCCACCCACACCTAACCCACACCCACCTAACCCACACCTAACCCACACCCACCCACACCTAACCCACACCCACCTAACCCACACCTAACCCACACCTAACCCACACCCACCCACACCTAACCCATACCTAACCCACACCCACCCACACCCACCCACACCTAACCCACACCCACCTAACCCACACCTAACCCACACCTAACCCACACCCACCCACACCTAACCCATACCTAACCCACACCTAACCCCTAACACCCACATAACCCATACCTAACCCACACCTAACCCCTAACACCCACCTAACCCACACCTAACCCACACATAACCCAAACCTAACTCACACCTGTAATAGTTTCAGAGACAATTCCTGATAGAGAATGGAGCGGCTATCATTGATAAGCTGGAACACTACGTCTCAGCTGTATGTGATGTTGTGTGTGATACGCTGATGCAGGAGGAGGAGGAACGACAGGGGGGAGTGTATCAGCCTGAACAGGTATGTGTGTATGTGTATGTGGGTGTAGGTGTGTGAGTGTGTGGGTGTGTGTGTGTGTGTCTCTCTATTCAAATTATCAAACCATGGCTCAATATCATTAGTCAGTATTGTCACTAATAACTATTATATATATATAATTAATAATCAGTATAATAAGTATAATCATATATTACATTAGTAGTAACATGTATATACATAAAGAGGTACATACATGTTGCAGTTAGTAAGCTGCACATTATTAGAGATTCATGCATCAAGTTTAACCCCCCCCCCTTGCCTCCATTAGAGACATCCCGACCTTGACAAGTTAGAGTTACACATATACGTCCTTGACAAACTGAGGCCTGCAGTGATCTGTAGTGAGCGATTTACCTCTATTGTCCTTCATCTCATCAGGAACTGGATAAACTGTTGGTTTCCCCTCGCTATCTATTTAATCTCATGCAACCTATACGATGCTGCCCCTATCATAGTGATATGTTGCTCGTAAGGGTATTGTAAGGGGATTTTAACAACAAATATATTTTTAAATAAATATTTTTTTTTTCGAAAAATTTATTTATACAAATAAAAAATGTGTCGTCTCCCAAAAAATAGGAAGACCCGAGTTACTTTAATATTTTTTTAAAATCTTATAATATAATCTAATTAATTTTATAAAACACGTATTTTATTGTTAGAATTTATTAGTTGAAATATAGATATTTTTCAACTTTAAAAGTTAAGTCAACATCAAAATGTACAATACTTTGTTGCCTTTCATTTGATTAAAATAATTTACAGACAATGTTAAAATTATATTTGTATAGATAACAATTTCATTATCTTCTATACCAAGAAGGTAATGGAATATTTACTAGATTTGTTGGTAGATTGTCAATAGAACTGGCATTATATTAATTAATAACTTTTAATAATAAATATAAAAATAAATATAAATTGATATTTATTTTATGTAAATAATTATTTGTATAAATATAATAAATGTATATGCTACATTTCATTTTATAATTACATTAATTTTTTTAGTAAGTTTAATATATAATTATATGATTCAATAATAATGTAATTTAGTAATAATAATGTAATGTAATTCAGAGAATTGTATATTATTTTATTGACACAATAAAACAGATGTTACTGCTCTTATAAGTGTATTATTAGTATGACTGCTAAATAATTGAATAGAATCAACATGTTTCTATAATAATGTTTGAGCGGACATATTTTCCCGTCCTTCCGTTATTTTCGTCATAGGTTATTATATTATAATATAAATATAAATAATTATTTATGATACAAATATTTAAACGATTATTCATAATTGAAATAAATTGTTTTAGAAATTAAAAATATAATTGTTCAACTCTCCCAAAATGAGGAGTTATTTTGGGTGGTACGAGAATCCTTTTATTTTTTTTAAATGCTTATAAAAAATTATATACGGAAGATTTTATTTTTATAAATTAATTTATTAATATATATTAATTTATAAATTTTATCATAGTTAATATACTATATAAGCATGATTCATTCATATAATATATGCATATGTAATCGTGTGTTACTTTATTTTATCTTTTGTATTGATGTAAACGTAATTCTAAAACAGTTTTATTTATTTTTCAAATAAATAAAATTACAGAAAATATTTTCAAAATGTGATGTTATATTATATTATGTAATTGTATAACACCTTCCACTCATTGGCCTACTGGTTATAATTTTATAATTATTGATATAGTAGAAATAAGTTTTGTTTTCGGCTGGTGGCTTCCCCACCCATTAAACTCTCCCCTCTCTACCCAACAATATTACAGAAAACATTTATTAACATGTACATAAACAAATATTATTAATATTCATACATTATATTACCTCAATGATGTAATACTGGTTCTCTGCCAGGTGGAACCAGTGCAGACTACGAGTCATTACTGCTGATAGTGAAACACATGCTGATTGGCTCACGTTAGTCTACCTAACCTACTACCTACTGCTTAACCTACTGCCTAACCTACTGCCTAACCTACTACCTAACCTACAACCTAACCTATTGCCTAACCTACTGCCTAACCTACTACCTAACCTAATGCCTAACCCACTGCTTAACCTACTACCTAACCTACTGCCTAACCTACTGCCTAACCTACTGCCTAACCTATTGCCTAAACTACTCCCTAACCTACTACCTAACCTACTGCCTAACCTACTGCTTAACCTACTACCTAACCTACTACCTAACCTACTACCTAACCTACTACTTAACCTACTTCCTAACCTACTACCTAACCTACTGCCTAACCTACTACCTAACCTACTACCTAACCTACTACCTACCCTATTGCCTAACCTACTACCTAACCTATTGCCTAACTTACTACCTAACCTACTGCCTAACCTACTGCCTAACCTACTACCTAACCTACTGCCTAACCTACAACCTAACCTACTGCCTAACCTACTGCCTAACCTACTGCCTAACCTACTGCCTAACCTACTACCTAACCTACTGCCTATCCTACTGCCTAACCTACTGCCTAACCTACTGCCTAACCTACTGCCTAACCTACTACTACTACATCACACACACACACATACGTACAGCCTGCAGTCTGCTGTCTGAGGAACACAAGTCTGTGCTTCTCATCATCCCATCGCTGTTGTGGTTACAAGTTAGTAACACACACACACACACTGTGGTGGTGGAGTCCTTTCATGCCATCCTTATGGAACTTAGCTGAAGTTATCACTTATAACAATATATGGCTCTAATGTCCCTTCAAAGCCGCTCTCATGTTAAGGCATCCATGGTTTTAACGAGAGCCGATCATTTTTTATATACAATTATATAAGATAACTTCTAAATAATATTTTAAGACCTATTTTATAAAATTAATTAATGGTCCGAACGAGGCTCGAACCCGTGTCCTATATATATTATATATATATATATATATATATATATATATATATATATATATATATATAAACAAAATAACTGTTCTTTATAAAATAGGTATATGTATATTAATATGTATTGTGTAATAAATGAATATTTATATATATATATATAATTATTAATAATAAGATAAAATAATAGAATATAAATAAAAATATTTAAGGGGATTCGCGGGTATTGAATTTACCATGCATTTGTATAGTTAACAAAAATGTATAATCATCTCTAAATCTAATCATAAACATTTTCATTATATAAAAATAAACATACTGTAACAATTTCACTAAGATTAGTTGATTATTGACCGAGTAATACAACATTTTATGAGAATTTTTTTTATAGATTATAATCTATGTTAAAAATTAACTATATTATTTATCTGATTTTTGACTCTATTATGGTAATATTATTTTAATCAGCTATTATACTTTTATATTATATTACTTGTATGGTAAAAGTTGTATGATAATTTGTTATGTTTTTTATGTCTATTACATCTAATAATTATTATATTGGTTACATATAATATAATAATATATGAAATATAACAATAAAATGACCCTTCCATATTTACAATACCAACGGTCAATAAAATGCATTCATGTATTATACAATCAAATCATGTCTCTAGTTGGCATGACAATAAATATTATTAATAATACTGTTGATTATACTGTTTGTAATTTTTAAATTAATAAATTATAATTTGAAAAACAACATTATAATATTAGTAATCAATCATGGTGTCCACATTTTCTTTTATTCATCATTTTGTTAGAAATAGGTGGTGTTCTAAAATAATGTTTTTGTTGCTTTATAGATGTTTTTAAACTATAATATTGTGAAATGTCATACGTTGAAAAATCAATTTTGTTAATAACATTTTTTTTGTATTTAAAAAAATAACATGTTAACCCTTTTAAGAGCCTAATTATTATATCATAACATTAGCGATTATAATAAATATTTCTACTAGTTAATACAAATTCACATATTATCACTCAAGGATTGTAGAGTTCCCAAAGACTTTAAGATTCCCAATCGTTCGTTCCTCGAAAAGAAATTCCGCGATTTGAAAACAAAAATAGGTATGATCTCGAAATTTCTAAGCCTTTCTAAGCCTTTATTAGGCTTTTCTAATACTTTCTTACTCTTTAGAGAAAGTTGTATATATTAGAATCATATTTAATAACATATAACTCTTTGTGTTCAAATGATATATATATGCATACGTAGTGTGTTTTGTAATATTTCATAGTTACTTAATCAGAATAGTTTCTACTACAAAGTATATTATAGGTTATACTAATATTAGACATGATTAATAGATGAATATTGTTATAGTTCAAAATATATTATGTATTTTTTTCATATAATATCTATCTATAAATATATATATATATATATATATATATATATATATATATATATATATATATATATATATATACAATATCTATTATATATGTATATATAATTTAATTAATTTATAGTTGATATTTATTAGCTAAGGCCTATGCACTAGTTGATCACATGTCCTATACTGATGTCCTCATTGTTCAGATGTCAGAGTGATATTGCTAAGTTTAGACGTAATCTGCAAGCTACCTTCATACACTGCCAGGGAGTGGAGACTGCTTGTTCTACTGAATGCCATCGTTAGCATCTACCTTCCCCATCCTCCTCCCTTATCTTCCCTCCCTTCCCCCTTCCATTATATTCCCTCCCTCCCCCCTTCCAGTATCTTCCCTCCTTTCTCCCTTCCCTCCTTTCTCCCTTCCCTTATCTTCCCTCCCTTACACCTTCTCTTGTCTTCCCTCCCTTACCCCTTCCTCCTCTTATCTCCCCTCCATTTACCTTATTCCTCTTGTCTACCCTCCCTTCCCCTTCTCTTTGCTCCAACCCCACGTTATCTTCTCCCTCCTCTCCCTCCTCTCTTGTCTACTATTTCCCTACCCTTATCATCAACCCGTTTTCTCTTCATTCGCTTATCTATCCTGATTATATACTACCTCTCCACTCGTCATCTTCCACTACCCTCCTCTCATTGGTCAGCCAATATCTAATATGTCTGTATGTCCACTGTCTTTTGAATTTAATGACGTCTCCTTAAATCTATATTCACGTAATCTCTCTAGTGAAAATTCTTATAGAATATATTACAATATCCAATATTCTTTTATAAATATATATTATATTGAAATAATGATTATCGTAATTATAAGAATATTAGCTATTAAGTATTTGATATTATTTATTTAATTTTTAATTTTCAACTTTCATTAAATACAAGCTGATTAAATGCTATTTCAGATGTAAGTTAACACACGAGGCTCTTAGCTATAGCTCTGGTTATCCGTTGATTTCGTCGTGTAAGTATAGATGAATACTTATAACTAAAACAACAATAGTTCGCTTAACGGCTATCTAAACATTATTTCCAACATGGCGTACGCGACTGTTACGAATCCTAACACGTGAAGAACCCTTCTGATGACCCCTAGCGGTGACCTCAAGCTATGACCCCTAATGCTGCCATCAATATATACGTAGGCTAGCGATGAAGAAAGTCTGAATATCGCAGCTATAGCTCTGTCTCCCGTGATGATACGTTATCAACGTGATGACTCACTGATCACTCACCTTATGTTAGTGTTAACCCCCCCTCTCTCTCTCTCTCGGCCTAATGCTAGCGGTGGTCTATTCTTTACTTATTAGAAATTCTGATTATTTCTAATATAATTTAGTTAATGATTTATATAATTTATACATTTTATTTATATCAATATATACGAAATCAATATACATATATTTATAGATCTGTTTGATTATAATTATAATCAGGGACATGACATATATTATCTATGTCCTTCAATATGGTCGTAATGCAGGACATATTCTGTGTTTTGTACTCCGCAGTATAAACATTCAGTGGTGTGTATAAAGAGTTCACACACACATACACACACACACACACACACACACACATCTATTGATTTGTAAATTAAGATATGATCTCCTGGTTCGTGGGATAAAATCACTCAATCGTAAAATAAAAATGTCCAATATTTCTCTTAAACAGATGTTTCTCATTCATTGTTATAATACACTATATATATATTTTTATAATTATATTATATATATATATATATATATATATATATATATATATATATGATATATGATATATTATATTTCACATTGACACAGGAAACTAACAAAGAAAGTGAGTGTGAATATTCAGATGCAATTCGCAAAGACTCTAGGCATTCTCGCATGTTCCCTATCGGAGACAGCTCAAACTAAACATAACTACATAGAGACCAGGTCAGCATTATGTTAGATCTTCGCTAATCGTGGGGGCTTAAGGGGGTCACATCCCACTACAAGATTTTCTGGCAACTTACCGGATATATTGTAACTTTAAAACGATTTTCTATCAAGTTGTAATGGGATACCCCCTTTAAATGTATTATATTTCAGGCAAGATGCCGGAAAGTAATGGGGTTTCCCACTAAAATTGTAGTTAACTTGATAGTCAATCTTTTAAAGTTAAAATAATTCCGGCAAGTTGCAGGAAATACTTGTAGTGGGATGTGACCCCCTAATGCCTATAAACTAGGTATATACACAGTATATCCAATTCATTTTATTCTATGTCATATATTTTATTTACAATAATCGCTGACAATTCTTCTAACATTGTTCATACGTATTACATGCTATTGTGGTATGTTACTGTATTTCTATTTTTAATCAGTAATTATAGATTATCAGAATGCTCCTTGTTTCGTAGTGAAATATTTAAATGTTAATATTTACATCTATGACATTCGCATGACTTTAACATTAACGGTAACTCTATACGCCTATCTTGTAGTGCAATCCTTTGTGACATTTCAGCATTAACATATCAGCCGTGTATAGATGTAAGGATACCTATTGTGTATTGACTATTTACTAAATCGCTTGCTGATCACAACATTTTATTATATATATGTATTTTATTTATCTAATATATAATCATATTTATTTATTGAATAACAAATAGCAATTAAATAAACATAGAGTCATAGATTTGTACATGTTATAAATAACTGTGAGGGCTCAGGACAGTACAAAACAAAAATGTGACATTTTTTTCTTTTGTTTTGTTTTATAATTTATTAAGTTCTTGATAAATACAATAACTACCTAGGATCGAACCCTGGACTTTCGTTTTCCAGCAAGTGACTGTTCCACTAATATATATACATATATTATAAGAATATTTACGCGATATATTTATATTGTAGTATAAATCTTAACGTTCAAATAAACTGTGGTAATCTATAACTGATACACCCGCTAGCGTTATATATAGCCTGTTCTAGCTGTTCTAGTTGTTCTACCTCATGCATGCCTTAATTACCTCAACCTACTTCTTCACCTCCACTATCTTTTTCTCTGCTACTTCATTCCACTTGTCAACCTTGTCCCACATAACCACAACCTCTTCATGTCCTACATCATGTCCTATATCTCCTTCCTCTCTTTCATCACCTCAACCTCTTCATGTCCTACATCATATCCTATATCTCCTTCATCTCTTTCATCACCTCAACCTCTTCATGTCCTACATCATGTCCTATATCTCCTTCACCTCTTTCATCACCACAACCTATTAATGTCCTACATCATGTCCCACATCTCCTTCATCTCTTTCATCACCTCAACCTATTAATGTCCTACTTCATATCCCACATCTCCTTCACCTCTTTCATCACCTCAACCTCTTCATGTCTTACATCATGTCCTATATCTCCTTCATCTCTTTCATCACCTCAACCTATTCATGTCCTACATCATGTCCTATATCTCCTTCCTCTCTTTCATTACCTCAACCTATTCATGTCCTACATCATGTCCTATATCTCCTTCCTCTCTTTCATTACCTCAACCTCTTCATGTCCTACATCATGTCCTATATCTCCTTCATCTCTTTCATCACCTCAACCTCTTCATGTCCTACATCATGTCCCAAATCTACTTCATCTCTTTCATCACGTCAACCTCTCCATGTCCTACATCATATTCTCATCCTCCGTTTCCACGTCTCACTTAATCTCCTCGATCTAGTACATATCTAATCTTCCTCACCCCCTCAACCCCCCCCCCTCAACCCCCCCCCCCCCACTCCCCCCGCAGAGATACCGGTGTCGCAGAGTTAGGGCACAACTGTGAGGTATGCGACCGGAACTTTTCGCCCACTGTCAGTCACATTACCGCGACGATGGCACGCCTCCAACCATTGTTGTATCTGTTGGAATGCACGCATTTAGAAGTTCTTAGAGGTTCGTCAATTGTGAGGTTATTGTTTCGTTGTTAAGTGTAAGTTACTCGCTGTTTTTTTAATTATATTTTTACCCTATTTCTATTTAATTATAAATTTGAAACATTCGCATAATTTACTAAATTATATAAATGTATCGAAATTAATTAATGTAAATAATTTGCATAATAATATAGTTACTTAATTGATAAATATGATAGTATCATATTATTTAAATTCAATGAATCTATTCTGAATCACCATAATATAACACACAATCGTGAAATGTGTTGTAAGTCGTTATTTAAATTATTAAATTAAACACGCTCAAACAATAGTAGATATATATTCAAATGAATTCATTAATTGTGTACATCTATATATCTAACAGATAAATTGCCTATATATATTAGATAAACACACACACACAGTATATAATGCCTACACAAACAGCGCTGGTCGCAAGTCTATCCAGATTATTCCGGCACACAAACTTCGCAGACCTACGCACTCGCGACTCTTTCCCCGCTGACCTGTTCTCTATGTCTCTGAAGTTATTCCACCACCCCGATTATGTAATACGCTTCAGTTTTAGGTGAGTGACAACCACCGATGTATACTAGACTTCTAATATTATTATTATTATTATTATTATTTTATTAAGGGTATCCTTAGTATAAGCTAAACATAGCTTCTGGGTATCGCTCCGATTATTATAGCCAATATTCTGTAAATAAATTCATCCATTCATTCATTCATTCATTCATTCATTCAATATATCGTTGACCTCTACCGCCGACCTCTACCGCATTGTAGCGAGATCATAGACGATCTGTTCGGGTCCATCGCCCTCGCCCCGCCGGCACCCTCGGAACACCCCACCCTCGTGTACTACGCCTCCACCCAACTGCTGGAGACTCTACGCTGCTGCATTGACGGACTAGAGCTGACCTCTCCTCTCTATTCAGTGGACATGTGTCCTCTATTGAATGCGCTCGGCAAGCTGGCAAGGTTAAACATGAGAGAAGAGACATATACATCGGCACTATATTAGTAGCTATACTAATACTATAGTAGCACTATGTATACACTCCGCTATAGTTGTATTGTATACGATAAATACAAAGATTTGTGCAAAAGAAAGATATAATACTTATGTGAAATCGTATAATTCGATTTTGTACACAAAAAATGAACAGCGCCACCTATATAGGTTGTTATTTTGGACAAATGTGTTATTTATAATGTACATTGTATCAAACTATATACTTTTAAATGTAAATTAATGATTTAAATTATTATATATATGATAAAAACTTAATGTTCATTACTAATATATAACAAAGTAATAGGATATTTAGGTTTTAAATGCTGTAAATATCTAAGTGGTGACTATAAGCTAATTTATATTGCATGTAATTTAATAGAGCAATGAAAACATTGTTGTATAGAAACTGCTTCAAACCTAAATCTATTTCAGTGGTGATACTACTGGTAGCTGTGGCCATGGTATCAATTCGTATTTGTTAATCAAATATTAATATAGAAAATTAATATATAAAATTAATTACAATTATTTTCAAATTTAATTACATTTCTAATTCTATTTAATATGTATGATATTTGTATTTAAAGAATAATTATTATATAAATTTTCGATTAATTTTATAATTTTTTAATAGAAATTGATTAAAAATGCATATTTTTATAATTTGGATAATAGCATTGAATCGATGTACGATTAATGTTCTAATTGCAAAAACTCGTTTTTAAATAATGATTTGAATATGATTACAATAATAATATTACAATTATAATATAATTGAATACTCATTATATTATTTAAATGTCGACATATATAATATAGAAAAACATCTTTCAATTCAAAACGAATTTATAAATATATTCGTATTTTTAGAAAAATATTGAACAAAGATAATTATTAAAATCTATTTCATTTAATCTAAAATTGTATTCCTATATTTGGGATAAGGGGTCAAAATTACACACCGAATTAGTGTATTTATATTTATATTTGGATGATTAACCACAAATGTGTTAAATTTGTATTTAATAAAGGTTTCGAGCCCCACATAAACCTATACCTAATGCCCCACCCTCACCCCATACACCTATACCTAATGCCCCACCCTCACCCCATACACCTATACCTAATGCCCCACCCTCACCCCATACACCTATACCTAGTGCCCCACCCTCACCCCATACCTAATGCCCCGCCCCTATTCCTTGTAGTATCGCAGACGAAGATCTCCTCATCCTCGTGATCCTCATCTACATAGACATCGTGTGTTCCCTCACCAACATGAAGGTCGTCTCAGAGGTCATCTGTCAGGTTATCAGCTCACTATTCACCATAGCGATAGCATACGTATATGTATATGTATGTATAATTAGACTTTTAAACTAGCTGTCATCCCTCATAGCTTCAGTCTCATCCCCTCCCTCCCTTCTCCCCTCCCCCCTCCAATCCTCAATCCCTCCATCACTCCTTCCCTCCGTTTCTCCCGGCATACAGATATAATACATTTGTAACTAGTACAACAATTAGCTACTACACCTCCTTCTCATCACCTCTCACCCTCACCCCCTGTACACCTCCTTCTCATCACCCTGTCACCCTCACCCCCTCTCACCCTCACCCCCTCCCCCGCGCACACAGATACAATACATCTGCAGCAGACGTAACACTAAGCCCGACCTATTGCTGACGAGACACTCCGACGAGTTCATACGACCTCTAGTTCAGAATCTGCTCGCGTCGGCTAGACAAGACTCCAAGTGCTGCAACGTACTGTTGACCTTTATACAGGCGTTCGGCTTCAAGGATCCTCTTGACTTCATGAACGTTTGTACTATCGCGACCTTCAAATCTATAACGACTACTACTCCGTTGACCTTTAACCTTCGCGCGCATCGATTACACTTGTATCACACATTCACTATCTGTAATCGGCATACTCTACCCTACCCATGAATACTAACTTACCCTCTATATTACCCCCCCCCCTCACCCCCCCGTAGAAGTTGGAGAGTGAGGTGATAGCCTATCTGATGCTGTATATCAATGACTGCACCACCTCTGTACTAAGAATTATAGCCTCGCTTCGCATGGACGTTAGTTGTGTTCTCTACGACACTCTGTCATATTGAAGTGAGTGCATTTGATTACACAATATATTTCTATAATTTTAATAATAAACACATAAATAAATAATACAAAATAAAAACGATCACAAAACGTTAATAAAAAAAAATATATATAATAAAATATTTACGTATAGTGCGAATTAAATGGACCGGATAATAAAATAATATATGTATATATATAAGGATAATATGTATAAAGCCTGATATCGGGCTAGGAAATCTAGCCACATATAGTCTAACATGTTCTAAAATATCTGGCATATAGCTGCTAATTATTAATAATAATAAAATAATAAATATTTATTAAATGTTTTAAATAAATAATTTAAAATCATTATATAGCTTTATTAGAATCGGGCACCCGTGCGAACGTACTAGCGTTACATAATCAATGTTATAATCATGCTATTGATGAGTTGTTATGAGCATTATAAGCAGTGAGGAATGTAATACCCGCGATGACTCACACAGCCGAATCACAAAGGACCTATCGCCAGGAACATCAGAGAGATCTTCTGTTTCCTTGTGATCTACTGCAACCCTTTGGAGTTGAGCATCTCCTTCGACTATCTGCAGGTAAACTTTAACCTTCGACATATTCAATATACATGTCTTCACTAAATCTTTACTAGTAATTCAGTTCTGCTATTGATTATTTAGCATCGTATAATCAAGTAAACATATACATATATATATACATATATATATATATATATATATATATATATATATATATATATATATATATATAATTGATATTTTCTCATCTATATGTGATAAACATAAGACATCTATACCCCATTCATTAATACACCAATTATATGTTTTCCTATTTGCTACATACCCTTAAGCGGATTTCAAACTACACAATATGTGCACAAGTTCCGATGATATTTTTATAAATTGAAAGGTCAAATTTTTTGGAACTTCTGACCGATGAACGAATATTTTAGAACATATATTCTAGAATTACCGATCGCAATTTCCGATGACATATTCCGATAGATTAGTTGACGTCGTCACACTATGCTATCGGATGTTCTAAGTATATATATAGGCTATAGCAGTCATCAGAACCAGCTACTACATCGCGTATGTCCTCTATTACCACGCATACGTCACATGTAACAATCTGCTATACGCGCATACGATAATCGATGTCCTTCGTTATCGTTATAGTCGCAAACAAACTGGAAACTGCCCGAGATGCTAAGCTTCTGTAGACAGGCCCTCGACAGTGAGCTGATCATGTACCTGTCGTTGAGTGAAGCCAAGGTCAGTAGGTCATGTCAAAGGTCATCGTCAGACGCTAATGGGTCAATAGGTCATGACTAGGTGACTACACATCTTACAGACTATATGCCATATAGAATTTTTTAATTGAATATTATTTCAAATATATAACATATCCATGAATTTAATATTCTTGTTCATAGAAATTGACCTAATTATTATAGTTGACATAATTAATCTCTTATACTTTAGTTATTGCGGCTAGTAATATGTAAATGTGTTAATCTGCCTTACTGCGATGTGGTGACAGGTCTTGAAAGGAATGGCTATCATCACGTCGAAGTCTTTGGAAACAAAGAGAATGTCTCGCAAACGATTGGCCGTCATTCTGCGTAAAAAGTTGTTGGGAATACTGGTACATTTCGACGCGAACCTGCATCACAATCACATTCAGATCAAACACAAAGCCATGGTCAGTAGTGGTCAATAGTGGTCATTTATAGTCATGGATATACATTATAATAATTCTAATAAAATTCTAGTATTTTAAAATTTTAAAATAACCGTAACAAAATTATTAAATTATATGATTTTAACAATTTAAATTCTAAATTTATATGATATTATTAATTATTAATTTAGATATAATTAGTCTAGTGTTTAAAATGATCGGTGTTAATTGAAATATAGTTTGTATAATACCAACAGTGGTCAGTGCATAATAAGAAATAGA
This sequence comes from Osedax fenrisi, assembly GCA_964019155.1. Lineage (NCBI taxonomy): Eukaryota > Metazoa > Annelida > Polychaeta > Sabellida > Siboglinidae > Osedax > Osedax fenrisi. The sequence continues at coordinate 39,896,580 of OZ025239.1, forward strand.
CCCTATAGTCGTGGTAATGGATAGTTAGTAACTATTAGTTACATCTCCTATTTATATTTATATTAAAGTATTTCTTAAATTTGAATTATAAATAACTTAAATTATGTTTTTTATTGTGGAAACAAATCAATATTTATTTTCCATATTTATGTCGACATTCCAAATAATATAATGTGTATTAAATTTTATTATGATTTTAATATAATCATATTGTAATCATTAAAAAAGAGTTTTTACATTGCTTTGCGTATCATATCCAAATTTGTACTCCTGGAATATGATAAAATAACTCTAGCGAAAATTAAAGTTTCACAATATAAGCAATCGCAGATGTCCTGTCCTTGTTACTACTTACATATAATAGATATATAAATGTACTAATTAATACTACTTATTGACACTAAATATATAAATGTACTACTACTACTACTACTGCATACATATGAATAACTGCCCATCGCTACACGTAGATCTTCAAGAGTCTAGTGCGTCTGATGGAGATAGCAGGCAGTACAGCGATCACCAGCGTAAGGGTCCGGGTGATGACCACTCTGAAGTTAGTACTGTGACCTCTACCGCGACCTCTACCGGAACCTCTAGGGAATGGTAGCGACGCAGTCAATACTCCTACCGCATGGATTAGCCACTAGCATCCATTAATAGAATGTCAATACATGACTCCTACGCTAATAGACAAGCGATGTATGCATCGACCAATGAGGAACTGGTATATCATAGTTTGGATAATTATTTTATTAATTTAGTTACATATATATATATATATATATAATAATCAAAATTACGATTACTTTGACCTATATTCAGTGAAATAGGGATTAGTTTGACCCATGCGTCAAGTGACATAACAATCTGTTTAACCCGCATGAATAAGCTTCACCCTCGTAACTCACAGAATAGGCTTGACCATAACGGATAAAGAGTTTCCTGAAGTATGCATTCGAGCGTGGAATGTCTACGTGAAAAGGTTCAGTCTAGTAGTAACAATGATAACTATTGTAATGGTGTTAGTGCGCAGTACATTCACTTACATCTGATCATACTATAGAACTAAGTTAGTTTGTGTATAAACCATTTCCATATATATATATATTAGAATAGATTAGCCTATAACGGGGGAGGGGGTCTAGCTATCATAACAATAGATAGCCCTATACCCTACCCCCCTACTACGTATTAATATATCCCTAGTATAAGCGATGATAACTGCTGACTTCACACTTGTGAAGGCATACAGTGTGATACCATATCTACACTCGCACATACTCACACACACCACTCTCACACACACACCCTCACACCACCCTCACACACACACCCTCACACCACCCTTACACAATAACACATACATATACCGATGGTGAACAGTATAGATCTAAGATACCTGGGAGCCCTGCTGCCCCAGATAGTGGTGAACCTAGTACCCTACATATGCAAGTCTCCTGCACTGATTGCTGATATATTCGCATATGTCATACAGAATGGGTTAGTAGTAGAGGTAGTAGTAGTAGTAGTAGTAGTAGTAGTAGTAGTAGTAGTAGTAGTAGTAGTAGTAGTAGTAGTAGTAGTAGTAGTAGTAGTAGTAGTAGTAGTAGTAGTAGTAGTAGTAGTAGTAGTAGTAGTAGTAGTAGTAGTAGTAGTAGTAGTAGTAGTAGTAGTAGTAGTAGTAGTAGTAGTAGTAGTAGTAGTAGTAGTAGTAGTAGTAGTAGTAGTAGTAGTAGTAGTAGTAGTAGTAGTAGTAGTAGTAGTAGTAGTAGTAGTAGTAGTAGTAGTAGTAGTAGTAGTAGTAGTAGTAGTAGTAGTAGTAGTAGTAGTAGTAGTAGTAGTAGTAGTAGTAGTAGTAGTAGTAGTAGTAGTAGTAGTAGTAGTAGTAGTAGTAGTAGTAGTAGTAGTAGTAGTAGTAGTAGTAGTAGTAGTAGTAGTAGTAGTAGTAGTAGTAGTAGTAGTAGTAGTAGTAGTAGTAGTAGTAGTAGTAGTAGTAGTAGTAGTAGTAGTAGTAGTAGTAGTAGTAGTAGTAGTAGTAGTAGTAGTAGTAGTAGTAGTAGTAGTAGTAGTAGTAGTAGTAGTAGTAGTAGTAGTAGTAGTAGTAGTAGTAGTAGTAGTAGTAGTAGTAGTAGTAGTAGTAATCATATGTATTACATAGCCTGTATCAGCCTGCAGGTACTTATAGAAAGATTAAATAGATTAATTATTGCATATACTTGAATAATGAGTGACTTTACAGAGAAAAGTTGGCGGATTACTTCCACTACCTGATATTCCTGCCCTCTATTCCTGAGTTGAAAAGCTTACATAAAGTCGTGCAGCAACATCTGAAAATTCACGAAAAACAATGCAAATCTCACGAATTTAAAGTTTACATCTAACGTTCATACATATTAGATTGAATAACTATTTAAATAGATTATGTAATTATTAGATCATCAGTTTAGTTAGTTATTGATTTTGATTTTGTTATATTGGAATATATTAAAAAGTTAATGTAGAAAAATGCGATAATATTACGATATAGAGCAAATGTATAACAATATTTCTATAACTTAAATTTTATTAAATATCATGCACAGTTATATACCTAAATATATATATATATATAAATATATATAGTAGACTTCTGTTAACTCATTACCAATTAGTCAACATGCTATATATATTTTATTGTAGTCATATATTTTCAATATTAATAATAGCCATTACTCAACAAATATAAGTCTACATACATATATAGATTAACATAGTGTTACCTATACCTAGTATATACATTACATGATAATTTAATTCAACATTGTTAACTAAATATCCTATATAGCTATATAAGTTATTACTATTTACTAAAATATTTACTATAGTATAAATTATTCTGTATAATACAATAATGGTTAATTTAGTTTTTATATTTAGTATGAAAATAAATTACCAATATTATAATTAGTATACAAAGATTTTTCCTAGAAACATCTGAGCTATATATAGCATAATATATAGTATTTTATATGTATAATATAAACTAAATTTAGTAGGTCACATTACACTATTAATGGTAAACAATAAAAATTGTAAATATTTATAGTATAATAACATGCTTTATCTACATACTTTACTATATATATATAATTATAATACTACTGTATTTATTGATATATTGTTAATAGCACTTATTTATATGCTGCACATTGCCCTGTTACCACCCATCCATGTAAACAAAGTGTATAAACAATTGATGTACTCAATGCATGCAAAGATAGACACGTGAATGGCACTTTCACGATAAACTAACAAAATGACATCAGCGATTTTGATTGGATATTAGTCATATTATATATGTCAAATATTAAAATAGTAGGTTTTTCGTCGAATTTTATCTATATCTATATATATGGATTTAGATTATATATGTCACTAAAATATAATATGATATGTTAAACTCCTAAATACATTTAAATACCAAGATGATGAGGAATGTTATACATATAACTATTATTATTTATATGTTTGACTACATTTCTAGTATTATAATATAACAGAATACCACAACGTCATACCCTTTTCATAATTGATCATAGATAACGCTACTTTTAAATTATAACTTGTATACAATTTTATTTACGGCCATATCACATAGAAAGCACCAGTTCTCGTCCGATCAATATTATATTATATGTTTAAAATATGAGAATTTTGTTAATAATTAAATAAATTATTTCCAATTTATATATTTTTTGAATAAAAGTTAATGTACTAAACTATCGAATTTCATCATTTATACGTTTATACATTTATATATTTATATATATTATAAAAGTTTTTAGAGGATATAAAATATATTAAATATTAATTTTCTCAAATAAAAAAAATAAATTAACATTTTCAACAAATTTCAATACCCGCGATTCGGGTATTGAAATTTTATTTATTATAATTATTATTATACAATATACTACTGCAGAATGAATTAAATTAATATTAATGATATATATCTTGATTAAAAATCTATTATTAATTTATATTGATTCTACCATATTATAAATAAACATTAAAACCTAAGCTAATATTAACATGAATATAACACACGAACATCACAGACTAACCATATATCAGCTAAATATATCATCTCGGTAAATCAACATAAATATTGCGGTTAATGTTAAATTATCAAGTTGAATGTCAAGTTATCGGCAATCTATTGTATATTGTATAAAGGGGGTATCCCACTACAAGTATTTCCGGCAAGTTTTCGGAAATATTGTAACTTAAAAACGATTTTATATCAAATTAACGACAATTTTAGTGGAATACCCCCTTACTTTCCGGCAACTGCATGAAATATTGTAACTTTATAGGGGGTATCCCATTAAAACTAGATAGAAAATGGTTTTAAAGTTTCAATATTTCCGGCAAGTTGCCGGAATTACTTGTAGTGGGATACCCCTTTAACACAACAACATATACTATGTCTACTATTGTTACCTTCTACGTTACTATACTATTTCATTACATTTAGTTCATTCATTCATGCATTCTATTTCAATTTTGTATAAAGTTTTAAAATTAAAATTAGATTTATAAATGATATATCATTACAATTCAAGATGTATCACAGCATACCGAATGGCTTACAATAACATCTGTATTACTACATATCTCCTTATATAGAGTATAGGTGTCACTGGTTATAGGTGTCACGTGGGTATAGGTGTCACTGAGTATAGGTGTCATTGATTATAGGTGTCACTGATTATAGGTGTCATTGATTATAGGTGTCACTGTTATAGGTGTCATTGATTATAGGTGTCACTGATTATAGGTGTCATTGATTATAGGTGTCACTATTATAGGTGTCACTGATTATAGGTGTCACTGAGTATAGGTGTCACTGAGTATAGGTGTCACTGATTATAGGTGTCATTGATTATAGGCGTCATTGATTATAGGTGTCACTGTTATAGGTGTCACTGATTATAGGTGTCATTGATTATAGGTGTCACTGTTATAGGTGTCACTGAGTATATGTGACACTGATTATAGGTGAAACTGAGTATAAGTGTCACTGATTATAGGTGTCACTGATTATAGGTGTCACTGAGTATATGTGTCACTGATTATAGGTGGCACTGTTATAGGTGTCATTGATTATAGGTGTCACTGATTATAGGTGTCATTGATTATAGGTGTCACTGTTATAGGTGTCACTGATTATAGGTGTCATTGATTATAGGTGTCACTGTTATAGGTGTCACTGAGTATATGTGACACTGATTATAGGTGACACTGAGTATAAGTGTCACTGATTATAGATGTCACTGATTATAGGTGTCACTGAGTATATGTGTCACTGATTATAGATGTCACTGAGTATAGGTGTCACTGAGTATAGGTGTCACTGAGTATAGGTGTCACTGAGTATAGGTGTCACTGATTATAGATGTAATTGATTATATGTGTCACTGTTATAGATGTCATTGATTATAGGTGTCACTGATTATAGGTGTCACTGATTACTGTTAATGAGCTGCTCCAATAGAATCAGTGCGTATATCACAACTTCAATACATCACATAGGAAATCACACAACTTATAATGCTGTCACTGGCACATGAAAGTCTAGAGGTGAAGATGATGGCTCTAGAGAAACTAAACATCATCCTCTCAGAATACAGGGTTATTTAAACTCCTCTACCTTAACCCTACCTTAACCCTACCTTAATACCTACCTTAACACCTGCTTGATCTACTGACCACTACACTGACCACTACACTGACCACTACACTGACCACTACACTGACCACTACACTGACCACTATACTGACCACTACACTGACCACTATACTGACCACTACACTGACCACCAATAACACAAATTTATAATATTATTTATTATAAATAAGATATTTAAAAACTAATATTGAATATTAATAATATTAAACTAAACATTATTATAAGTATATTTTATATTCATTACAAAATATTATAAATTTATAATATAAACTTCATACATATTCTCTAATAACACTAAAGAATGAAATGGAGGAGATTATATTATCAGGTGATCAAGTTCCGAAATTAATAACCGAGTTGATTTCATTGGTTAGTAATTATATTCAATAAGTACTGATATTAATACATATACACACCATCGATATAAAGAAAGTGGATAAGCAATTGACGCACGCAATGCATGTAAAAGATAGACACGTGAATGACACTTTTATCGATAAATTAACAAAATGGTATCAGTGATTTTGATTGGATATTAGTCATATTATATATGTCAAATATTAAAACAGTAGTCTTTTCGTCGAAATAGATTAAAGTGACTTCTATCTATTTCAATGGATTTAAATTATAAATATCAATAAAATCAATAAAATAGTATTATATCTTCAATTTAAATACACAAAATTACGAGGAATGTTGATATTATGTATTTTAAATATATAATATTATTTTTAGTATAGATAGTACATACAAATTGGTAGTGATTATCAATATATATATATGATAAATACATATTATTATAAATAAAAAGTAGTGGGCCAGATAGTGGGTTTCGACTGCAGCGCTCGTAGCGGATAGTGCCATACACTACATTCAATTGCTTATCCACTTTCTTTATATCGATGATACACAGTGAAAGCTCAGTTTAGTATGGTTCATATCTAGTAAAAGCCTAATATAGTAAATTGTAAATTTTCTCAATAAATTAACAAAATGGCATCAGTAATTTTGATTGGAAATTAGTAATATTATATAGATCAAATATTAAAAAGAAAGATTTTCATCGATATAAATAGAAATGTATTCTGTTTATATCTATGGATTTATATATATATATATATATGTCAATACAATAGTATGATATCTTCAATTAAATACATTTAAATACCAACAACATTTTGAGGAATGTTGTATATATATTATAATATAAATATTATTTTTAATACATTAAACTTGATCATAAATAATAATAATTTGATATTTAGTAGGTATTTAGTAGTAGGTTCTGACTATTGAGTATCTATCGCAATATTCCATACTCTATTTTCAAAATACCATTTTCTAATTGAAGTTCAATTCAATAATTTCTAATTGAAATACATTATTAAACATTCTTAATTATTGTTTTTATTTAATGTTTTTTGCCAATACAAATTATTTCTTTTATAATATTTTATTCTCCGTTTATATATATATATATATATATATTTTATTAATTCTACCAACAACTTGTGAAGTAAAGATATTACGCTCTAAACCGTGTATTCAATATATTAGCTAGTTGGCAATATTATCACTAGGTGACAATCCATCATATCAAATTATCTCACATGATAAAATTATCTATTTTAATACAAAAGTTGATGCATATTAAAGATGTATATATATATATTCTATACAATGTATTCAATACAAATCAATCATATAGATTTTTTGAAATTAAAATAGAAACATTGTTTTAAATATTGTATATATTTTTTTTTTTTAATATCAATAATATATGGATTATAAATGTTAATATTATAACTTTATATTTATTAGTCCTATATATTAATGTCAACAATAATATCGACAGATATAAAATACTAGTCTTCAAATTAATGAAATACAAATATTTGCCTAAGTGCAATAGACTCTTTGGTGCTACATTATAGAATTTATATCAATTAATATTGTGTTCAATAAATACTTCAAAAATAACAACAACAACACCAACAACTACAGAAACAACGACGACAATAACAAAACACGCCCCACTAACACGCCCCCACTAATACACCCCACTAACACACCCCACTAATACACGCCCCCACAGTTGCTACAAGTAGGCCGCCAGTCCGACGAAGATCTCCGTCTAGCCTGCGCCGAATGTCTGGGGCGAATAGGGGCGGTGGATCCCGAGAGACTGGGGGTGATAAGCGGGGTGGACCTGGCCGTTAAGAAGGCCCCACTGACAACCATGTCTGTCACTGACACTCAGTTCGTGTCAGATCTTCTGGTGGAGCTGTCACATTCCTTACGACACTCGCAGCAACGCAACTGTCAGGTTTACTATCATAATAATAATAATAATAATAATAATAATATAATGTATTGAATATAGAAAATAGATATTCAAAATGACATAAAACAGGAGACAAAACTAATGATAAAAATAAATAAATGTATTATTGATTTACATATGCCATAGTTAGCAACGGGGTGGCGGGTTGTAATGGATGGGGTACAGCTAGCTAAAGGCAATAGATCATAGATTTCCAAAACATAGAGAACAAATCATTATATTACAATATTACTAAATATCTAATATTTACTTGATTTAATTTACATATAAACTAATGCATTACATTATAAAAACGCACCATTATACACGATATATATGTAGAGATTTACTCTATATTAAACTATAATCGTTTATTATATATTCCGATATTATTTAGATATCATTAGCGCCAACTATTAATAGTATTGTTTACAAATTTGTGCTTTTAGTTGAGATACAATTAATATTTTGTATATAAATATATATTTATTTTACTATACAAGCTATAATTTTTTGTAATTATTTCTTACTATTGATGTATATAGGGTGATCTTCGCGTAGAGTATATTATCTAGGGTTATATTAGCTGGGGGTATATTAGCTGGGGTTATATTAGCTGGGGGTATATTAGCTGGGGGTATATTAGCTGGGGGTATATTAGCTGGGGGTATATTAGCTGGGGTTATATTAGCTGGGGTTATATTAGCTGGGGTTATATTAGCTGGGGTTATATTAGCTGGGGGTATATTAGCTGGGGTTATATTAGCTGGGGTTATATTAGCTGGGGTTATATTAGCTGGGGTTATATTAGCTGGGGGTATATTAGCTGGGGTTATATTAGCTGGGGGTATATTAGCTGGGGGTATATTAGCTGGGGGTATATTAGCTGGGGTTATATTAGCTGGGGCTATATTAGCTGGGGTTATATTAGGTGGGGTTATATTAGCTGGGGTTATATTAGCTGGGGTTATAAACTATTGACATATAATATCACATAACATATGATATTCACACATAACATTCACAACAGGATGGTATTGCGTTCGCTATACAAGAACTAGTGCATCTGTACGATATAGACGAGCACAATCATCTATGGAAGGAACTACCCTTAGAGATACAGGAGATCATTCACCCACTCTTTCATTCCCAGTTAGTAGGCCACGCCCACTATAAGCCACGCCTACTATAAGCCACGCCCACTTAGTCAGCAGCTTCTTCTGAGTCAACACTGTGATGTCTGCATTACATTGTAAACTGTACAGTAAGCCAGTTTAGGACATTGTTTATAAATATTGAGGATTAGCATTTTGTATGAACTAGATAACACAATTAAATAAAATAAACAACAATTATTAAAGTTATTCATAGGAGCTGTGACACCTCGTTAAAGTTAAATATTGAAGAGATATGATTTTAACATGGAGGAGATATGAGATATATCGAAACTTCGATTAATCACATTAAAAATTGTTTGTTAAGTTAATTCTTTAACTATATTTTGAATTATATATTTTTGTATATGAACAAATTTGTCTAATATTTTTTTTTGATTTTCCAAGAAATTACGGAAAAACAAATTATTTTAATTTTAATTAAAAAACTTTATCTATAATAAAATATCAAATTATATATCTATATATATATATATATATATATATATATATATATAATGATAATAAGTTTATAAGTGTAATATTACAAGAAATTTATTAGAAAAAAATGTATTTATAATATAAAAAATGCCCACTCCTTTCATCGGGTATCCGTACCCCTACTCTGAATCCCTGCTCGGCTGTAGGATGTCCTACAAATCATGTGAAACATTGTATTATAACATGGCGAATGTAAATCAAGGCAATCACTGTAGTTGTTTATATAACTTTATCATTATCATTCATTCATAAGGGCTGGCGAAACATATGATTTTTGAAATAAATATATGTTTTATTAAAAATATATTATATAAAAATCAATAAATTTAATATATTATCTTTAATATGATATAGGGTTTGATGCATAAAAGTAACTATAAATATACTATAAATATAAAATGATATACATTAAAATGATAGTAAAATATTTATAATTTTTTTAAAAACTTTTATTAGTTCTCTATTTTAAACTTAATTTATATTACTTAATTTTTATTCTAATCTTTGATGATCCATAACTATTAATCTACTTGATAAATTTATATTTTCACTATGACCTAAAAGTAAAACTTTGTTACTGAAAATTACTGGAAATTTGTTATTTTAAAATTAGTGTTTTGTAGAACTTATTTTCATCGTCTTATAATTAACATATAATTCTATAACATAATATATATACATATATATATATATATATATATATATATATATATATATATATATATATATATATATATATTATGTTATAGATCTAAATATAATAACACACAAATTTAGTCCTTCTCTCATTTATTTCAGAATTTATTATACATTTAGTAAAAAAACCTCCTATCTTCACCATGTAACAAATATTCATATGTTTCGCCGGCCCTTCATTTCATGTATAATATATAGGCAGTGATGGGCATGATCACGACTTTTCACAATCGTCGATCTTGATGATCGAGATCGTCATCTCGATCGAAATTAGTTTATTGTCAACTATTGTCAGATGTATTAAAGGAATGATTAAAATGTTGGTTCAACGATTATTTTTCATTCGATTATTCCATCAATATTGCCAGTAGTGTTGTGAGTTAATAAAAAACACGTTTTAAACAGACGTTTTAAACGCGTTTTAAACCGTTTTAAACATAGAATAAAAAACTAAAAAAACAGAAAAAAAACGAGAGACATAAATTTATATATCTATTTAATTTGACAAAAATAATTTCTCTGCTCTTTTTTTGATATAATAAATTTTATAATAATTGAAAAATTAATGATTATTTAATAAATGTATAAAATAAATGTATAAAAATATAATATTATTATTATAATAATAAAGTTAAATTAGATTTCGTTTATGTTTTGATATAATAAATTGTATAATAATATATATTGTGTTTAATATTATATAAAAAATAGTATGAATTTTCATATTTTTTTAATAATAATATATTAATATATAAAAGAAATAGGAAAGTTATAATATATATTATTATATAATTTATTGATTGATTGATTGATAATTTATTTAAGCAAATACATAGCAGAAAATATAATCGAAAGTATAATGTATAAATATTTGCTAACGATAACATACGTTATAGAAATAAACAAAGAATAATACGAAATTAAAAATTAAAGAAATTAAAATGTTTTAAAGTTACCGTAAAAATAAACGAAAAATAATCGAAAGTAGAAATAAATCATATAGAAAAAAAAACGAAAAATGATCAAAATAGAAATAAAAGATAGCGTAAAAATAATCGAAAATGGAAATAAAATACATTATTTTGTAAGTGGCATCGAAATATTCAATTTCTACTTTAACTTTATAGAGTTCTTCTTATCTTTGTACCCTGTTTATTATATTATATTATATCAGAACATAAAAGAAATCTAATTTTACTTTATTATTTATAATAATTTATTATAAAATAAATATGAAAGTTCATACAGCTTTTATAATATTAATTATATAATGTACATATATATATAGATTGTGATACAATCTCCATGTCTATAACATTAAATAATACAGAAATACTCAGTGTTATATTGTAACAAAATAAATATTATAATTATTATAATTGTCATACTAATGTATAGTTTGACAATATGATTTAATGATGCTAATAATACAGATATTATATTATTTGAATTATTACTGATTATTCATATAATATGTACTTACTTTATTATTTTATTATTTAACAACATATCTACTTTATTTAAATAATTTTATTTTTTGTAACGGATAAAAAATGAATAAAACGAATTAAAAGAGAAAATAACCATTTAAAACATGTTTTAAACAAACATAAATAAAAAACGCGGTTTTTAACAACACTAATTGCCAGTATAGCAACAATATCTAACCCAACATTTAAGGGGATGTCACACACCTTGTTTTGGTGAAAATATTTTTTTATTTAACATTTTTTTTATTTCATAATACTATTCTATGATTTGTTTTTTAATATCTGTAAACAAATTATTTATGAAAACAGTCTAGAAATAACAAAAAAAGTGGTTTATATATTCATTATATATGATATATAATGTATTCATATATATTCAAATGCTGTTTTCTCAGAATAATTATTTCGCGCTAGGTATGTGTATATAAATGTAGGTATCACAAAAACTATTATATGTATTCTACTTATTGTTATTGCATTATATAAATAACATATATATGAATACTATTACAGGAGTAATTTTCTAAATTGATATGTGTATAATTGCAAAAAATAACAATTTCTATAGAAATTCCGTAAATTAAAAAATTAAAATATGTGCATATATATATATATTATATAATATATATTATACAAAATACGTCCTGTAATATCATGTGTATGGTTTAATATATATAATATATATAATATATTGTGTATGGATACATTTAATGAATAAATATAAAAAAAATCAGCTCAATTCAATGAATAGAATTCTGCGCGCCTAGTTTTGTGTAGACCCATTATTTGCTATTTCTATACATAGAGAGGCCGGCGTCATCGTGTGACATCCCCTTAAGTTAAATTGTTTAAGTAATTATGCGGAAGAAAAATATCTGTTGTTATCTACATTAATTAAGCAATATGTCAATAGACATATCTCAGATAACGAGGTTTAAATAACTACACCAGAACAAAGCGAGGCTAATTCAGATTAATGAATGTTATGTTATTGATGATAATGGACATACACTTCTAAATCAATTTTATAAATAAAAATACTCAATTATATAAATATGTAAACCTAGTAAAAATATTAATTTAGATATGCTTAATAATTATCCTATTATAAAAACGTTATTCTTAAAATACAATTCTATACTTTATTATAGATAACATCCTATTATACTTTATTATTAATTTTATTATATCATATTTCAACATTTTCATAAATAAAAGTTTATATTATATGATACCCCTATAGTATTTTGTTATTTCTTGATATAAATATATACAAATTATTTTTTTATTTTTTTCATGATCGTAGATTGTAGATCTCGCTCAGTTGCTGTCGATCGTCGATCATAATCGTGCCCATCACTGAATATATATATATGATTGTTATGAATTGAATGTTTGCTCATCACGGCATTGTGGATACAGACTCACTCGAATAAGCAATACATGATTATTGAGCAAATTCTAACTATGCATGTGTGATCCAAGGCCACAATATGCAGCAGTGATTGTGATCAGCGATGTACTAGAATATTGAATTATTAATTTTTTATGAATTTTAAAAGTTATTCTACATTATATCCAGGTATATTATCCAAATAGATTGTCAAAATAGACTATCTAATAGAAGTATCTAATTAGACTATAAATAGACTACCTAAGAACGCTGCTAATTCTTAAACATCTCGAATAGTTACGAATTGTCTTGGGCGTTAAGTTGGGATAAACTAAAGCTGCCCATCTACCTAAATAAGAAAGCCGGCGGTACTTTCAACTCTTGGATCACGTCTATGACTGGCTACTTTGCAGCGTCGGTTAGTCACGGTCCAGTGCACATACACCGTCACAGTCCAGTGCACAGTGACATCTCAGCGTAGTAGTCATAGATATCTATGTCAGAATTATTTGCATGCGGTCACGTGAAATCGATACAAAATGGTCTCAAAACTATAATATTCTACATTATTCTACTTTAAAGTAGATTATATTTAAAATATTTGTTTGTTATATGTATGAGTGAGTGAGTTAAAATGTGTTAAATATTTTATTTTTATAATATTTTTTTATTACAAATATCAATGTTCAGTATCTTATTTACCATATTTTTTAATATTTTAGAATATTTCTATCAATATAAAGTGTTTTATGTAAGCAATCAAATTAGAAATCTTATGTAATTGACAAGAAATTTATAAATATATTTTGTATTTCTGTAAATACTTGTAATATGTGATTTTATATTACGCTTTATTAGGAAATTTATTAAAAAATGTCTTTTAATTTTGCATATATTAAATAGCATAGATTAAATAGCATAAAATAAACAAACAAATCAAGTGAGTGTATAACTAAATATTATTGGTTGAAAAGATCTACGGAAAATGTCAAAAATTGTATAAATAAATATATACATATAAGGGAAATTGATAGTAATAATTGTGGATATGAATAATACTTTGATATATTACACACAGTGTATTATGATTACTGTGATCAATGTTATAGTCTGAATACATTTAAGTAATGTATTATATTTGTGATTTTTGATAAATGCAGTATCCCCTTAATTAATATCATTATTCAATGTACTCTCCCTATTACCTAGAGAGAGATAATCTCACACATAAACACACACTCTCACTCACACACTCACACACACTCACACACACACACACACTCACATATGCAGATAAAGAATGACAATGCTAAGAGGGTATTCGACGTGTTGAGGCAAGCTATTAAACTAGACGTAGGTAGCGCCACCTATCTGCTGCCACATGTCATCACTAACATACTGATCGATGACCATGACGATATCGTGAATAAGGTCAGCCTCCCGTATCCTCCCGTCTCCTCTATTTTCTATTATATTCACCTGTTTATATATTATTTATATATCTCAATTAGATATTTGTATATTTTAATATAAATTAATAATTATGTATCAGTTGTATCATTTCAAATATAAGCCAGTTTATATATATATATATATATATATATCATCGATGTAAAGAAAGTGGATTAGCAATTGATGAATGCAATGCATGTAAAACATAATTACGCAAATGGCACTCTATAAATTAACTTTTAATTATTGTAAATAGATTTAGTCATATTATATAGATCAAATATTAAAAAGTAGGATTTTAGTCAAAATAGAAGTAACCCCCTTGATTATTAACACCTCCCCTCATTATTAACGCCCCCCCCCCCTCTGATTGGCTACTAGGCACGAAATGAGTTCCTGTGTATCCTGGAGACAAGCGCCAACCCTCAGCACGCAGCCTCATCCTCCACAGCCACAGCCTCCACCACTACCGCTACTGCCGCTGCTGAACTCCCTCAAGCTATCAATCATCACACCTACGTTCAGACTGTGTTCTATCTCCTCGATCACCTCGCTAATCTATCTAAACACGTCAAGGAGCTTAGTTAGTGAGCATCATCGCTAAGGTCTTAGGGCAGGAGTGTATAGTGTAGTGCACAGTGTACAGTGTTACTGGGGCCCTAACACCTCCAGTGTACAGTGTACAGTGTTACTGGGGACCTGGCCGACAATGTTTTAAGCGATACATATAAAATATACCTAGTGCCTATCTATGTATGCGTAAATTCATAAAATATGCCTGTGTTTGCCTGCCACCTCCCTTTAAGATTATCATGCAATACGCGATACTGTAGTTTTTCAGTTTAGGTCATCATGCGGGTCTGATATCGCTTAACATATCACATGATTTAACTATCACATGACTTAACCTATCACATGACTTAACCTATCACATGACTTAACCTATCACTTGACTTAACATATCACATGACTAACCTATCATTCTTACGTCGATAACATTCTTCTTTCCCATCTCGAAATCACCCGTAAACGATCGTGAGGTTTCTACAACGATATTTAAGTGTTGTACGAAATCAACGCGATTAATACTACCCCTAAAATAAATATGATTCATTCATTCACTCCTGGTGCCCATGTGACCTCAGGAACCAATCAGAAGGATGTGTTCGCAGAGTTCACCGCCTCCATACCGAAGCGTACGATAGCCGAAGCGTCGTTCAGATGTGACGCCGTAGCCCGTGCCATCATGAACTACGAACTCTACATCAAGGAACTACCTCGTTGTAACGAACATCTCGACTTTCTGCAGGTTTACCTCGATGATATCAATATTTCGATATCGATTGAAAATTTGTTCGAATTAAACATTCGAATACAACACAATTTGTATAAAAAGTATGTATATTTGTGTAAATTGTATATATATATATAATAATTTCCATACCTATATCCATACCTATATCCATACCTATATCCATACTTATGTCCACACCTATATACATATAAGCATAAGTAGACATACATACATGCACACATACACACAGAAACTATACCAAGCGATAGATGAACCAGATGGAATAGTAGGCATTACCGCCATGATAACCTCTGAGCCTACTCTTAACGAACAGATCATTGCCTATGAATGTGCAGGTATGGATATGTCCTTATTGTTCAATGCAATGTAATGTCCTAGCTAACCAAGAGATTGTTATCTATCTATCGATTATGTTATCTATCGATTATCACTGAATTCTTATATCCTCTTTCCAATGATATCACTCATTTATTCTAGCTACCATAGAACAGATCATATTGATATATCTACATTGTTATAGAATTTAAAATTAATTTCAAATACATTTTTATATTTTATTTTATTACTCACATTTATAACATATATTATATTATTCAAATAGTAACATTGTATTAAATAATTAACATATTTAAAGTTAATTATTCTTAATCTGATTGATACTGTAGTTACAGTGCAATATGTAGTTGTTTTGAATAATATACTGTTTTTAAATAGTAAAAATTTAATAAATTATGTTGTTCATATTTCAGTAAAATTGAATATTACGTTGATATGGTATATATTTAATTTATATATTTTAAATATATAGAACCTTTATAAACTTAATCAATGTATATATATATATATATATATATATATATATATATATATATATAAATATAGCTATATCATTAATGTAAATACGTAAACGTGATGATTTATTAAAATATTTTTTAAATATAAATTAATTGTATTAATATTTCAGAATAATAGTATAATAAAAGTTGTTATTTCATTGATATTTTATGTATTTAACTAACAATTTGTTTACCTTTACAAACTTAAGCAAAGTATATATATATTAATATATAGCGATATCAATAATGTTAATCCATAAAAATTATAATTTATTATAATATTTTATTAATATTTTGTTTATTTATTTAAAAATGAGAGTTAATTTACAAATCGATGGCCTCTTTATACACCATGTTAATTCAATGTTCGGGCCTGAGGATATAGGAGGTTTTGATACAATAGGCTGTAATGTAATTATTTTTTATTTTACTAACAAATATTATTTTGATTTTTAAAATTAATTAAGTTTATTAAATTAACGATAATTAAAACATTATAAATATTTTAATGAATGGATATGTAATAAAAAACTTCATAATAGAATGATATATTTTTAAACTATAGAATATAAATTGTGTAATTAAATTTACTAGGTTTAAAGCATAAATTCCTATCTATTTACACTTCGCGCGCGAAGGACGTACCTCCCCTCAAGAAAAGAATAGATAAGCATAATAAATATTATATTTAAATAAATAAATTATTAATATTTCGTATTTAATAATCATCAATCATATTATAAATCATTGTTGAATACACACTTTTGAATGCGTAAATGCAATACTTTTTTTAACGAATAAGTTAGGTTAATTTGTTGTGCCGCATTCTAAATATCTCTCTCTCTCTCTCTCTCTCTTTCTCTCTCTATCTCTCTCTCTCTCGCTTGACCACAGGTCAGTTGGCCGATGCCACTATATGCTACGACAAGGCGATCAGTAAGTGCGGTGAGGAGTTGACCTCTCGACCCCGCGATGACCCCGATGACCCCGCCCACGCCACGGAGGAAGTGAAGCGTAACCGCTTACGTCTTCAGCATGGACTACTGAAGTGTCACCTCAAACAGGGAGAGTTTCTGTCCACGCTTCATCTAGCCAACGGCATCATCTCTTCGAAGTTAGTGGCCTCCCCGTGTGGGAGGGATATCTCCTCTCAGTTTATAGGTTAAGGTTCAAACTTTAAGGTTGTTTGATTTGTGTTTGGTATGTGTATAATTGTTCCTTCTAAAGGCTTCACAATAACAATCACAGTGTCTATTGTTATGGCCCACATGTATGTACTTAATAATGTAAGTATATAATAATTATAATAATTGCAATCGGTAAAGTGAAATTATAATCTTATATGTTAATGGTAATTTATAATTTTCTGTTTATTGTGCCACTAAACATATTTGACTAATTTATTATGTGTAAACGTTCTCTTAGGAACAATTACGTTATTACCTTTATGATATAGGCTATATCATACTAACAATTGATAAGGCATCATACCTACTATATGCATATGGGCGACAACAAAATAAATAATCAAACAAATATAATAAACAATAAAATAAAACAGAAAATAATAAATTGTCTAATAAATTATTATCATTATTATTATATATATATATATATATATGTTTTATATACATTCTTCTCCTAATGATGTAATATCTTATAATGTAATCTCCTATGATGTAATATCCTATGATGTGATCTCCTATGATGTAACATCTCACTCGTGCATCTTACAGCCAGGACACCTTCATGGATCTGAACCGCTACAGAGTGGAAGCAGCATGGAAACTTTGCAACTGGAGCGATCTGGATAAGTACTTAGAAAATGTTTACAACAGTACTAGTAGTAGTAGTAGTAGTAGTAGTAGTAGTAGTAGTAGTAGTAGTAGTAGTAGTAGTAGTAGTAGTAGTAGTAGTAGTAGTAGTAGTAGTAGTAGTAGTAGTAGTAGTAGTAGTAGTAGTAGTAGTAGTAGTAGTAGTAGTAGTAGTAGTAGTAGTAGTAGTAGTAGTAGTAGTAGTAGTAGTAGTAGTAGTAGTAGTAGTAGTAGTAGTAGTAGTAGTAGTAGTAGTAGTAGTAGTAGTAGTAGTAGTAGTAGTAGTAGTAGTAGTAGTAGTAGTAGTAGTAGTAGTAGTAGTAGTAGTAGTAGTAGTAGTAGTAGTAGTAGTAGTAGTAGTAGTAGTAGTAGTAGTAGTAGTAGTAGTAGTAGTAGTAGTAGTAGTAGTAGTAGTAGTAGTAGTAGTAGTAGTAGTAGTAGCAGCAGCAGCAGCAGCAGCAGCAGCAGCAGCAGCAGCAGCAGCAGCAGCAGCAGCAGCAGCAGTAGTAGTAGTAGTAGTAGTAGTAGTAGTAGTAGTAGTTGTAGTATATGCCCCCCTACCCCGCATAGACCTATACTTGTATTGATCCATTCACTTATAGAAATGTAATCATAATTATCATTTAACGACATATATGAATGGAATTCTCACAAATTATGTATAATATAAAATTCTCAATCAAAATGTTCCTTTTATTAATAATAATAATAATAATAATAATTTATTAGAAGTGTTTTATTTGTAACTGTATAAAGAATACAAATAGAAATGATTCTCTGTACCTTCATTCTCTTTAAGAGAAGCACTACCTTCATTCTCTTTAAGGGAACTTCACTATTAACATCTATAGATCACACCTGTTACTATAGTTATCAATGCCCGCCTGAGTGTGACAATGTACCCCCCCTAACACCCCCCACCCCTATCAACCCCCCTTACACACCCCGCCCCCCCTACAGGAGACATCAGTGAATGAGTGGTCAGTAGGTATAGGCCACATCCTGCAGTCGGCCAGGAATAAGGTTAACAGCAACATCAGTAGCATGTGGTGTGTGGTGTGTGTGTGAGGTGTTGTGTGTGTGTGTGGTGTGTGTGTGTGTGTGTGTGTGTGTGTGTGTGGTATTGTGTGTGTGTACCATATAGTGTATACCATAAAGTCAATAAGAAACTGAAATTATCTGTTTGTATTGAATATTTTAGGGAATAGTCAATTATAAACTTTCATAATATATTTATGCGTGTGATTTGTGATATGGAAGAGTGTTGTATTGTTTAGGTAATACTAATGCTCCCTATAAACAGGATGTTGACATGTACAAACATTGGCTAAAGACAACACGCTGTAATGTCATGAACCCAGTGTCAGCTGCTTCCATGGAGGCTCAGAGCTATCTACGTTCCCATGGTTATATCGTTAAGTTAGTAGGGGAGAGAGAGGGAGAGAGAGAGAGAGAGAGAGAGAGAGAGAGGGTGAGAGAGAGAGAGAAAGAGAGAGAGAGAGAGAGAGAGAGAAAGTGAGAAAGAGAGAGAGATAGAAATATAGAGAGATATAGAAAGAGAGAAAAAGAGAGAGAGAGTGATAGAGAGAGAGAGAGAGAAATGTAAGGAGGAAGGGTGGATGGTAAATGGCTGTAACAGATCAATACGATATCTTTGTATGTTTATTACATACAGTGGTGTATTGCAATATATAATACGTATAATAATCGAATCACTAAATAATGCATATTGAATAACACCCACTGCGTTACGCATTAGAATAATGATTGCTCCACGAGGAGTTATTACATCATAACACCCCCCCGCTACCCCCATCCCTAACTCATCATTATGTACAGATTGCATCAACTCAACGAACTGGAACAATGCTTTCAGACGTTATGCAACTTCCCGGCTATAGATGGCGTCACCGTCTCTAAAGATAATCTACTGTCTTTGAAGACCAGCTGGGAATCAAGAATTAAATACGCTCAAGTTCGCTCACTCTATATCCCTTGCTTTCTTTGTTCACTTGTTGATATTGTGTACGTGTTTCTTATTTAATCACACTAATACCATAGTCATTTACATTAATAAAGTATATTTTATAAATATGTTACCAAATATATATATATATATATATATAGATATATATATTAATATCTATTAACATTTTAAGGCTGTATTAACATATATTAGAATGACTACCAGAACTACTTCATATCGCGAGATGTACTAGGTAATCTATTACAACACGGCAGGCATCGTTCCTAGTGCACGAGCCCATCTACAGTCTGAGGATAGCCGCGCTCTCCCTCTCTAATTCAATGAACACCGGCGAGAATGGGGGCCCCAGTTCTCTGCAGAAGCTCGTCATCCCGGCTATAGGAGATTGTTGGCTGGGCATCGCGCGCACCTCTAGGAAGTTAGTGAGTGCGTGTGTGTGTGTGTGTGCTGGTGCGCATTGTACAGGTACACTGATGCGTATGAATAAGTACATAATATGTACTACTTATGCTCTTTAATGTGCAAGTGCATGGATACAACTAGTGACAACAACAGAACATATGCTATAGCTTACTATGAAGCCCTTTAGGAGGAACAGGCTTATTAACGTTGTAAACTAGAATACGAAACAGACAACAAACATATTCTTCTAATAAATATTATTATTATTATTATATTATAAGAGTGGTGTAAGTTATAAGAACATCTGTTCACCTTACCCTGGCCCCTCCCTATGTAGATCTAAACTGTTACAAACGGCTCAGAGTTCTCTACTGAATGCGTCCGATTTCAACATGATCCAATACGACCTTGAGAAAGCGAAATGGCTATGGAGTAGGGTTTTTCTTCTATCTAATCATCATAGCTGCACATTATCTAATTATAATATATATATATATATATATATATATATATTTTCTTTAATATTTTACCATAAGTTGTTCTTTTAAATTAGGAATTAATCATTATTTTAAGGTTTAATACATATTTACATATACACATTTATACACACATATATCCAATATGAATACTAACCTACACATATAGGGTGACCTTGACAAAGCTCAACTTATTCTCGAGAGGTCAATAAGTGGAATCCTGGGTAAAACGCCAACTCTGGAAACTCAGAAGGCTAAATCAAAGGTTATCACAGATTTTATACACAGTACATTATAGAAGCTTCTAGAACTTATACTATTTCTATATTCCGCTATAACATCCATATATTACACATTTACGTATTTTTATTGATTTTTATTATTTAAAAAAAATATATAATCGAAATTATAAAATTTTAATATTTGCAAACGATCACATACGTTTTGAAATAAAATATTGAAATAAATATTTTGAAAATGTATTCGAAACTTTAAATTTGAATAGTTATTAACTGTAATATATTAATAATTATTAATTATATATTTTAATATTGTATGATCAATTTTTAATATACATTACAAAAAACATGTTAAAAATTAAATATCTATTAATAATGCAAAAAAAAAATTTTAAATAAAAAATACATTATGGAAAATAAATGAATAGATTTCTGTGAACAAATTCAATTGGCAAAACATATTTAGAAATATTGCAATCTCTGTTTAGGACGTATAAGTAATAGGTGAGTGTTTGTACATTCTATACATCTTGTTATTCTTTTAATTAATATCTCTATACTCTATAATTATACCGTGAAATATATTATACCATGAAATATAAAAAACAAACCATTGAAAAAGAATACATTATTGATATATATATATATTAAAATTGGTCTACATTAATTGTTATATATATTTAATATTACTCTAAAGAGATATTGTAGTAATGTAATGAAAAATTGAATTCAAAGAAAAATATGTTTTTTACAAATATAATCAATATGCTTATTAAACAAAATATTATTCCTAACTATTTATAAATAACCTATTTATAAGAATTATCTTTTCTATTTAAATATAATTTATAAAATATTCAGATGAACTAACCTTTCCTAAAGTAATAACTGCACATTTTGATAATCATATATTTAGTTTTACATTATTTGCACATTGTGAAAATAAATTTAAATTATATTGTAAAATATATCTTTCATTCTCAGATGTGTAAGAAAAATATATTTTAGTATCATCTCCAAATAAATCAATAAGGATAATTTAAGATAATATACCAGGAAGGTCATATATGTTTAATACTTTTGATATTGGACCTAAAACCATTCCTTATTGTAGATTATACAACTATTTGAACATATTTGGTTAATTCGGGTAAAAGTATTGTTATAATTAATATAATTTTCAGAAATTTTCATGTATAAAATATCTCCATTAATTGACGTATTCCAATCAATTGTATTATTCATAAATATCTAAAATTATAATACCTAATTCGTGAATTATATATATAAATTTATAAAATTGTAATTTTTAATTAATTTATTTGTAATACGGTGCAAATTTTATATATTTCAGGTGATATTTCATTTTAAGATATTATAATTAAGGCATTTTTAATCTCTATGCAATAACGTTTAACATCTGATAACATAATATTGTAGGGATTAAATTGTTAAATTATTTCATTAACAGATATTTGCTCACTTATACCTCTACTTACCTCACCTTTAGTTATATTTATTGTTTTAAAAATAATAGTTGCTAAGTATTATAAAAATTTTTATAACATTTGCAGGTATGTTAATAGTGTAGATAAGTATTTCATCATCTCTAAATTTGTTAATGTTATTACTTATATATTAATTGTTGTTCTTCACCAGGTATACTAGCATATCTACCAATACTAGTAAATCTTTGTTAACTACAATCTTATTATTTATTCCATTTGATATTTGATGACATTTTAATTTATATTCTGTTTTCTTTATTTAACTTTTTAAAACATAAATATTTATATTATTAATAGTATTATTTGACTTTAATGAATTATTGAAATTAGATATATGTTCTAGATTATTTTCTATTGTTGTATTCTCTAGTGATTCATTATTATTATATAAACAACTGAGTATAGTATATTTTGGTTATGATTTATTAGACCAATTTGAAGTTATAATGTTAGCCTCTTTTGTATTGTACAAATATTTTAATTAATTTTCAATAATAATTTTTAAGATACAATCTATTTTGAAAATGTGATATATTTATTGTAAATAGATTATATAAATTATATTAGATCCTATATATATATATATATATATATATATATATATATATATATATATATATATATATATATTATAATTAACAAACATTTCGATGATTTTAAATAAATCAAGGGATTTCACAATTTGAATTTTTCTTGTTTACTAAATAAATTATCATTTATATTTTTTAATTTTCTTATTTTGTTAGTGTCTAAATCGTTTTTTAAAAAATTATCTTTTCCTAAAAATTAATTTCATAAATATTAAAATATTTACCGTATGTAACATTTTATATCAAAATATTAACTAAAATTAACTCTGCAAAGAAATAATTGTTTTTTTATAGAAATAGCATTTATTAAAATAAATCAATGCAACTTATACATTTCGTTGCTATGATTGCCATATGCTTTATGATTATGTGTAAATGATTATGTATATATACCTTATGTGAATATACACACAGATGTATAATATATTAATAGCGCAAGATTTATCATTAAATATATTTATTGTTTTCTGTATATATATAGAGTTGATCCGGTATATAATGTATTTATATTGCGTACGATGAAACTGAAAGTAAGTTTTACGGAGGATACTGATAATGGGCACCTGAATTTTGTAAAGGAATATAAATAATCTGATTAGTTTTTTATGAGGAGGCTGTGGAATCATGTATATAATGAGAAAGTGGATAAGCAATTGAATGTAGTGTATGTCACTTTGTGATAGAGGCGCTGCAGTCGAAACCTACTACTAAATACCTACTACATTTTAAATTAATATTATTATTTATATTTATATTAATAATAATGATCCAGTTTAATGTACTATCTATACTAAAAATAATAGTTATATATATATATATATATATAAAATACAACACATCAACATTCCTCATAATTTTTCATATATAAATATATTTAAATTGAAGATATCATACTATTTCATTGACATATATAATCTAAATCCACATATATAGATAGAAGTGTCTTCTATTTATTTCGACGAAAAAACTACTGTTTTAATATTTGACATATATAATATGACTAATATCGGATAAAAATCGATAATACCAATTTGTTAATACTCGAAAAAAATTCCATTCCGTGTATCTATATTTTACGTGCATCGCGTGCGTCAGTTACTTATCACTTTTATCTACATTGATGGGTAGAATAGGTGATGGATTGGGTTTTGGTCAGGTGGTTTACTTTGTCTCTCTCTCTATTAACTAGTATCGCCCTCTGTCTACCACCCCTACTACTTCCCTCTATCTATACGACCGATGGCATTACCTATCACATCGCAATGCGTACAGCTAACAGCAGTAGTAACTTAACACCTGCCCCACTGTTACAGTTGTTGTTACTAAGGGGTATCTATGGAGACGAAACCAGCAGTATCGCCAGTAACAATATCATGAGAGTTCTGAAAGAGAGCATCAAGGTTATGTCCTTGACACCGCACGATACCGAGATAGTTGTACATACTCGTCAATGATTACTGTACTCCCTACTCCCCTATCTTCCCTCACTCCCCTCACTCCCCTTATTCCCCCCACTCCCATTACTCCCCCCACTCCCCCTACCCCCTACTCGACCCACCCCCTAAACCCCCCCACTCACCCCATCCCTTCACTCCCCTTACTCCTCCCACTCCCCCCTTACTCCCCCATTCCTCCCATCAGGCAAACAGCGGGTGCGAAGACAGCTACTTCCAGATGGGGCGGTACTACGACAAGATAATGACGAATATCGACGCTAAAATTAAGGCTGAGAAAAGAGGGTTCGTAGGTCATCTTCACTTTATCGGAGTGAAGTAATAATATATTATCAGTAAATGTCATCACTTTATCGGAGTGAAGTAATAATACATTATCAGTGAATGTTATCACTTTATCGGAGTGAAGTAATATTACATTATCAGTGAATGTTATCACTTTATCATCAAATCTATGACATGGAATTATAGCTATTTCTACAATATATAGGTATATATTTCTAATAAAACTGTAGTTTGTGTATTTATCTTAAATGTTCATATCACACTACCATCTATCTCTATACATTATATACTACCATCTATCTCTATACAGTGAATAGTAGTATACACTACTAATAAACTGTAGTTTAATAATCTGAATGTCTACATGTTCAATTTCATTTAATTTTTCCATTTCATAAAAGTCTAGTTTAGTTATTTCTGTACTATATAATACATCTTATTACAAAATATCTTAAGCATTATTTAAATGATAATTATCTTTTAAATTATTAGTTACAAATTATTTATATGTTAAATAATTTATATGATAATTTAAAAACCTTAGATATATCATTTAATGAATACTATAATAATATATTTCTTCGAATAGTATTTCACCGATGTTTAGATATATTAGTATGAATAAACCTGATATAAAATTGTAGGATATTTAGAATATATATTCGATCCTTGATGAAACTCTCCTATATACAAACAGTTTTCACAGCTTTGTATACATTTCTAATATCTCTATCCGTTTCAGTGAATTCATCGTGCAGGTGGTTTCCTATTTCGGTCAGGCGATGAGATATGGCAACAAATACATCTATCAGGTAGACCACTCGTATCCGATTCAGTGAATCGCATTCATGTCCTTCATTGTAATCACATCTTCTCGTCGAGCCCGTTGTAACGATGTTTAATTACTCGACCTTTGAACCGTGTGCATAATTAAAGTAACTGTTTCTATGATTAATGCGATGCCCACCCTCACTCGCGAGCCCCATACCCCACGTAATATTTACCCTAACTAATCAGCGTAATACAATAGATAACATTAAGGTCACAGCGTACAGGTGGTCCGCTTGTTCACATCATGTGTTCACATCATGTGTTGATATCATGTGTTTACATCATGTGTTTACATCATTTGCTGTATACTGTGGAGATCTTTGCACTATTACGCAATGATTATGTAACATCTTTAGCATGATAATAAGTGTTACTAACACCTAACTCTACAGCAACGCTAACACATGCAAGCCCTACATATCACGTTTATTTGTGTATGTATAATAGTAGTATTTCGTCTGCGTTCTTGCGTATTTTATTAAAAAAATAGCTATTTTGAATTGCTTGAATATAATCAACGCATTGATTATTTCAATAGTTTCGTTGTATATATGTTTTGATATTTACTATAATATACTAACGTAATATATTGAATACGTATATTCTATAATTAAGTATATTTTAAATAAGCGATTAGTATGAAATAGCAGCAGATACAAGTATTGATGCCATGCTACACTGCCACACTGCATGATCAGTATAGGGCTGTAACATGTGTAGCCTCAGTGTTCTCATGGTGGGCTAGCAGTGCTATAACACATACGCAGATAGTCGAGTGATCTACACTAGTACAACAGCCATACAGGGAGATGTTAAGAGATGTAAGCGATAAGCAGCTAAACACAAACACTTAGTTAAGAAGAGGCCACACTCTCTGCCATATTCGCAACATGAATTCGCAATGTTTCATAGTGTTCATATCTGTAGCGAATATCTGTACATGCGATTGTCGCGAGGGAATATAGCCTGAAGTGTGTTACCGCTAAAGCTAGTAGGTCTTAATAGATGTTGGGCTTATTAGACATACATTATCACACTCTGATACTCTATGTACACTGTACACTGTACAGTAGACCGGTTCGTTCGATTCAATTTTTAATCCTTCATATAAAATATAATACATATCTATATTTTAGTATAATATGTGTTAATAATTTTTATAAAAAAATAGTTACCTTTGGTCACGAAGTGATGTAATGTATAATAGTAATGACACCATCTTATTATCTTTGATGTTTACAAATATTTAAATTAATATTTAATATTAATTATGTATTTGTATTATATTTAATGAATTAATATAATATATACCATTATTTATATTTATTATTAATATAATATCTATATTTCATGTTTATATCTACAAATTACCAATATTAATGTCTCCTAAAACTCGAGAAAATACACCATTTTACAAAGTATTTATTTCAAAATAATTCAAAAAAATAATTAATTTTTTAAAATTAATATATATAATTATACTTTACATACATTTGAGTGATCAGATTATATTGAATTGTGGATATAAGTTAGATATAACTGTCCTTTATACAAATATAATTAAAAAAATTAAAAAATATGTAAACTTATTTTGTATTTCATATTTCAAATAAAAATCCAAAAAAATTTAAAAATGATGTTAATTTTTTTTCTAAAAATAATTTTTAATTTTTTAATAATTAATTTGAATTGTATTATTATTATCTATAAATTATATATTTTAATTTTTTAAATTAAATTGTAATAATTTATTTATATTAAATTATACGATTTTTAGATATTTTGTTTGACTACAATTATTTTATAAAATTTGGGCATCTAGATTGTTATGAAAAATATTTTGTACGGTTAATACTACTTGTTATATATGTTTCTAGGATATATCCATAGTTGGCTTTAAAAAAATCATCCAATTTTATAAAAATTGAATAAAACTTATTTCTATATCTCCCCCATGTTAACTTTTGTATGTATTCAATGTTAAAATAAAAATGTCTCGTGATATAACAATATTTAAGATAAAGGTCTAAAATTTTAAACACTTATTCATCATAGCATACATAATTGTCACAGATGTGAAGGTTTTTAAAATTGCGAAAAAAAATTTAGTACGAACCGGTCTACTGTACAGTGTACAGTGTACATAGAGTATCAGAGTGTGATAATGTATGTCTAATAAGCCCAACATCTATTAAGACCTACTAGCTTTAGCGGTAACACAGTGTACACTGTGTACAGTGTACACTGTACCATGTATAGTAGACCGGTTCGTTCGATTCAATTTTTAATCCTTCATGTAAAATATAATACATATCTATATTTTAGTATAATATGTATTAACAATTTTTATAAAAAAATAGTTACCTTTGGTCACGAAGCATTTAAAGTTTGAAATATAAATTATTATTTTAAGATAAAATGTATAATATTCCATGTATAATAGTAATGACACCATCTTATTATCTTTGATGTTTACAAATTTTTAAATTAATATTTAAAATTTATGATGTATTTGTATTATATTTAATGAATTAATATAATATATACCATTATTTATATTTATTATTAATATAATATCTATATTTTATTTTTATATCTACAAATTACCAATATTAATGTCTCCTAAAACTCGAGAAAATACACCATTTTACAAAGTATTTATTTCAAAATAATTCAAAAAAATAATTAATTTTTTAAAATTAAAATATATATAATTATACTTTACATGAATTTAAGTGATCAGATTGTATTGAATTGTGGATATAAGTTAGATATATATGTCCTTTATACAAATAAAATTAAAAAAATAAAAAAATATGTAAAATTATTTTGTATTTCATATTTCAAATAAAAATCCAAAAAAATTTACAAATGATGTTAATTTTATTTCTAAAAATAATTTTTAATTTTTTAATAATTAATTTGAATTGTATTATTATTATCTATAAATTATATATTTTAATTTTTTAAATTAAATTGTAATAATTTATTTATATTAAATTATACGATTTTTAGACATTTTTTTGTACTAAAATTATTTTATAAAATTTGGGCATCTAGATTGTTATGAAAAATATTTTGTATTGTTTATACTACTTGTAATATATGTTTCTAGGATATATCCATAGTTGGCCTAAAAAAAATCATACAATTTTATAAAAATTGAATAAAACTTATTTCTATATCTCCCCCATGTTAAATTTTATATGTATTTAATGTTAAAATTAAAAGGTCTCGTGACATAACAATATTTAAGATATATGTCTAAAATGTTTACACTTATTTATCATAGCATACATAATTGTCACAGATGTGAAGATTTATAAAATTACGAAAAAAAATTGAGTACGAACCGGTCTAATGTATAGTATATTGTATACTGTACACTGTACCCTGTATACTGTAAAGTAGACAGTGTACACAACTTATCAGTAGGCCTCCACCACTCACACCCCACCTACACCTGCACCACCACAGTCGATGCCCCGCATGTTATCCCTGTGGCTAGACTACGGCAGTGAGGTATACGACCACGAGACCGGTGCTGCCCCCACTACTAGTGATGTTAATGTTCCCGCTGTTAGGAATCTGCTCGCTACTCTTAATAAGGTAGTACCACCACTAGCACTACCACTGCTACCACTACCACCACTACCACTACCACTATCACTACCACTAGTACCATCACCACCATCACTACCACTAGCACTAACACTAGCACTACATATATATATCATATCGTGATATTTTATTAAATATAGTATATACTTTATATATATTTATTAAATTTAATGATATAATTATTTATTTAAATAATATCTCTAACTCATTCTTTAGATATCCTAGCGATGTACTATATTCCCTCTGTAGATAATCTCTCTACATAATCACCATGATACATATAACCCTACCCCTATACCCCCTACACCCCCCCTCCACCCCTCACTAGATGGTAGCGGCTGTACTAGACAGACTAACCTCGTACCAGATACTGACAGCATTCCCCCAGCTCGTGTCGCGTATATGCCACGCCCATCGCGACGTCAACAACATGCTTAAGGACATCATCGCTCGTCTACTGTGCGACTACCCTCAGCAGGCTAGCTGGCACATGATGGCTGTCAGTAAGTCTTCGCTACCCGTTAGTCTTATGTAATAATCAGCTTGTTTTACTTTTTATTAGCATATTTATATTTATTTTACGATTTTAAATTTATATTAATATCGATTTAACAATATATATATATATATATATATTAGTGATCATAATTTTGAAATATCAAATTCCGGGATTTGGGTATTTAGAATTAATATGGTCAGGTATTTAGTACATACACTGTCACCAGTTTAACGGTTGTTTCAACATCTCTAATATATTTGTATATAATTTAAATATATCAAATATGTCAATTTTTATTAAAATACCTATTATATGACATTTTTTTTAATGATTTATTAATCAATTATATATTATATTATATTATATTATATATTTTCTCAAAATATAACTTATAAAAATATAAATATATTACAACTTATAAATATTATAAGTATTTAAAATATTTATCCTTAAATTTGTTGAGTACTATATGAAAATATTTTCAACTTCTCGAAAAGTTTGAACTATTTAAAAATGTCTATCACTAAAATATACACACATATATACATTACATTGAATCTACACGAATGTGACACCTGCCATTAACCACCCCTACCCCCTGCCCCGTCACCCCATCACCCCAGGCAAGAGTAAAGAGATGCCTCGAGGTATTCGAGCTAGCCAAGACCCGCAAGCCAGAGCTTCAGAAGTTCCTGTCAGACTGCACCCTACTAACGGAACGTCTGCTCGAAGTGTGTAACAAGCCTTCGGACCCGGGCAACAACAAACTCTACATGAATCAGCACTTCAAGACTCTGAAGAGACTCTGCGATGACAGGTAGGCACGAGGTCATGTGCATCACTCATGTCCTCCTCGCAATCATGTACATGCTTTATTCGCGTAACTAATGTATTAACTGGGTATTCTATGGTGTAGATGTGTTACGTTGCATGCATATCGTACATTAAGTAATGTAGGAGTTGGCTCAATGGGCGTTATCCACAGTGAAGTCGCATACTTACGATGATCTACATCGCACTAACATTTCAAATCATCATTCTCAAATACTTATTTTTTCGGTTGGATTCGGTTTTTAAAATTAATTATTGGTTCCTAATATTAACTTGTTAATCGACTAGTTCACATACTAGTACTTTCCATAATACCGTACTTTAATAATGAAGCACTGCTCAGCTAATGCTATGCGTATGTCCTTGTCAGAGTTACTATGGCAACAAGTATGGACATATAGGTACTACAGTAGGCAATAACAATTCATTCACTACGAATATTGTATTCATTCATCGATGTACATTAATATAATTAGTACGATACTACAATTAAACGTATTTGTTATTAATACTTATAAACCAGTTATCAAACATACCATAATTTATATTTTATTTTCATAAATAGATTACATTACATTATATATATATATATATCTGATTTTTAATTTTATAATTAAACTTAATTCACCATTTATTGTTACCGTGAATATCTATAATTAAATAAATAGCATTATAACGTATGAAGTATTATAGCAAGAACATTATGTGCTGGAGTATAACCAATAGTACACATGAGAACTAATACACATTGTGGTGCTGCTAATGAAGTGCCATCGCCTATAATCTTTAACTCTTGAAGATCATAACAACAGTGTGTCTATTGTATCTATTGTTAACACGTGATCATCATGGTAACGCTGCATTCATTATGATTGTAGTCATCTTTGTAGCCATTCATATAACTATTATTTATGTTAATAATAATCATACTATTAATGTTATAAGTTTATGTAAAGAATGTAATATTTTCAATGTATTATATGTAATCATAAAAGGGTGAAATACTCGATATTCTCTGCTTCTTCCTTCACCCAGGCAATTGCCAAATCTGATTATATTATTATTATTATATATAATGTTATATATAGTGATACACCTAGATACACACTAGATATGTAAAGCTGATACCTCCCTCCCTCGCATAGGAATTTCAGCATGATAATGCTGCCCCTTGAAACATTAATGTCTGTACGTCTACCCACCTTGGATAACTTGAAACATTCGTCACCTTCCGAACACATTCCTTTTCCGGACAAAGCTATTTACATCGTTGGATTCGATGAACAGGTGTGAAAGTGTCATTAGGCAATACGTTATTTATACGTTAATTAGTTAATTTATAATTAATTATCCGTCGTTGAAACAATATAAATTATATATTCAAATTAAGTTTGATAAACATTACTTAATTATCATTGCATTAGGTTTATAGGTTCACTATTTATTATAGTGAAATAGATGTAAACGTGTTATTACGCTGTGATATATGCGAGTAGTAATTAACATGGCATGCATACTATATCCTAATAACTAGCTACGTTATGCTAATGTCTCCTATTGTAAACCATGACTCATCAGCATGTGTCACATGTCATTAACGTAAGGACAGCACATGAGGACATCTACATCAGTGTAGGCATGTATGTTACGGTCTAATGGTATTGCACTACAGGCCAACACTAGCCCTAGCCCACCGTTTAGTACTTACAGATGATTATATAATACTATTGTCTTTGTAATTAATCGTTGACGATGTAAATTACACGAAGAGTACCTTTTTATCGCGTATATATCACTAAATAACACCACCCAAAAGATACCATTACGCGAGATAGAGAGATGGGATGAGGTTGTGTCCTCTGTATTACCTAGGACATATTATATGAAATCATGAAATCTCTAGATCGACATCTTATTATAGAAGTGCATATGCTTACATGTACAACTCATAATAGTTGTAAACGCTGTGTTAATAATACATAATTATTGTTTTCATTGCTAGATCGATGTTTTAGCATCATTGGCGAGACCCAAGAAGATAAAGATGCGAGCCAGTGATGGGAAACTGTACCCGATGCTATGTAAACCTAAGGTATAAACCCTCACCCCCCCTCCTCCCGCCCTTCTGTGTGATTAAGTATTAGTTATCATATGGTTGTATAGCATTATTATAATACTTACTCATTAATTATTAAAATATTAGTTTTTAATTATTATAATATTAATTATAACTATATAACTAATATTAGTATATAATAATTATTAATTTAGTATATAATTATTATAACGTCAATTAAAAATATCATAATAGTAGTTAATAATAATTTTCTTAATAATAATTATTATAATGTTAGTATATAATTAGTACAATACTTATATATTAATTAGTATAATATTAATAAGTTATTATAATTTATATTTCATGATTTCACATAACATGAATGATCATAACAGTAGTTATGGCTCATGACTAATAGTGACCTCTAGAGTTGACCTCACGACACTTAGGATGACCTTCGTAAGGATGCCAGGCTCATGGAGTTCAACCTTCTGGTAAACCGATGTCTATATCAAGACGCTGAGGCCAGGACTAGGCATCTTAAGATAAGAACATTTGTTAGTATTAATGGAGGAGGGGGTTCTGGGGGGGGGTAATGAGGAGTGGTAATAACCCCTATAGCATCGTCAGTGTTCGACTACAACAGTACTAACTGACTGTTACATAACAATGACTTATTTATTTGTAATCAATGAAATATATATAATTATTTTATATTCCAAACATTACAAAAATTGGTCAACTTCCGCCAGGTCACGGAAATTTAAAATGGGGAGATATAAATTCTATAATGGATTAAATATACAGTACATATATAACTCATGCTTTTGTATACTAATAATATGTACACTACAAAAATAATCTCAATTCTTATTAAATGCATATTGTATTTTATATCATATTATTAAAATTGATATTTGTAAAATATCTTGGAAGAAATTTTTATTTCTAGAAATTGTGTATTTTTTGAATAAATTAAAGGTACGATTTTTTAAAAAAATTATTGAATTATTAAAAAAATCTATGTATTATGAAAGTAAATATATAATGAAAACATAATATAAAATGTAGTACTAATAAATTGACACAAAAAAGATGCAAATAAATGTTAATTTGTCACCCCGCGCTGATAAAGCAACAAAACGGTTCCTTATAAAAATATCTATGATTTTATTATAATGCACCATTTTTGAATACTATACTTCATCTCACCGGTGGGGGTATTGGTATGGATACTGCCAGATATTGTAATCATCAGCACCTTGTTAACCTAAGAATTTAACAATCATTGATATGTTGATCAAACATTATACTAACCCTTATACTAACCCTTATACCAACCCTATACTAAACACTATACTAACCCTTATGCTCTCCACCAAAGACTGTAACCCCCCTGAACGAGGAATGCGGCCTACTCGAGTGGGTAGAGAACACCACCGGTCTGAGGAACATCCTGTTGGAGATCTACAAAGAGAAGGACATGCTTACTCAGTCTAAAGTCCTTCGTAACTTCATTCTACCTGCGAATGCTCCGCTACAGTTACTATGCCTACCACCACTGTACCTACCTACTTACCTACCTACCTACCTACCTACCTGCGCGCTCAATCATATGTGCTTAAAGTGGTGTACACACCTCTAGCATCAAGCACGGCGATTTGTTACTGTACTTGTTACTGCACTTGATGCTCAGTATACATTATTATTGGTGTTCAGATAGCGAGCATCAAGTACCGCGAGTGCCGCAATTGTTACTGCGCTTGGTACCGAGCAAATTAGCTGTTCACATAGTGAGCATCAAGCACGGCGACTTGTTACTAGAAAATAGAACTTTTCATAGAATTTAGGCGGCGACTTATTACTGCACTTGACGCGGTGTGTACACGGCTTTAGTGTTCATGATTATTCTTAAATTGTAGAATTTAAACTACTCACGCAACCACCAAACCAAATCTCCCCGCACGAGATCACAGGTCACCGTTATCAGCAGCAGCAGCCGACCCCTAGCCGACCTCTAATGACCTCTAATGACCTCTAACCCTCTCCGCAGGAAGAAGATCGACATGTTCAAGAACAAGCTGATACCGAGACACCCTCCAGTGTTCAGCGAATGGTTCTTCAACACTTTCACTAACCCGACCACCTGGTGAGTAGATAGTGCGACGCTCCCATGCTCCCAGTGTACTGATTCTGCACGTAGACAATAGTAGATAGTGCGACTCTCCCATGGGATCAGTGTACTGATTCTGCACGTAGACCATCGTAGACAGTGCGACTCTCCCATGCGATCAGTGTACTGATTCTACACGTAGACCATCGTAGATAGTGCGACACTCCCATGCTCCCAGTGTACTGATTCTGCACGTAGACAATCGTAGATTGTGTACGAATACAACTTTCTCTAATAAATATTGTGTTCAATTCAACATTAGACATATTTTTTTAATATTCCCAAATAAATTGTTGCTAATACCAAGATAATATTGATATATTTATAATACATGATTACTGTTAATACAACACTTAGTTTTGAACACTACATCGTTACTACTTTGATATAGAGAGTGGTTTATTCGTATAGAAATGTTCACATCATATTCATCGCCATTAAAGGGATTTCACACCAACTCGAACGCAATTATTAACTCTAATAATTAGGGGTAAAATCCCTTTTACGCAGATTTAAATAACATAGTTAAACTTTAACCTCTAATAATTAGAGTTAATAATTGCGTTCGAGTTGGTGTGAATCCCCTTTTACACTAATAAAGACTAATAGAGCTGTTGTTGTACGAATACTATTACTATTACCCTACCCACTACCAACACACGCGCGATGAGAGAGGGGTATCGCACCCCTGACAACAATAGCTACCCTCTACTACCCTCCACCGCCCTCCACTACCCTCTACTACCCTCCACCGCCCTCCACTACCCTCTACTACCCTCCACCGCCCTCCACTACCCTCCACCGCCCTCCACTACCCTCTACTACCCTCCACCGCCCTCCACTACCCTCTACTACCCTCCACCGCCCTCCACTACCCTCCACCGCCCTCCACTACCCTCTACTACCCTCCACCGCCCTCCACTACCCTCTACTACCCTCCACCGCCCTCCACTACCCTCTACTACCCTCCACCGCCCTCCACTACCCTCTACTACCCTCCACTACCCTCTACTACCCTCCACTACCGCCCTCCACTACCCTCCACTACCGCCCTCCACCACCCTCCACCTCCGCCCTCCATCAGGTTCCAGGCGAGACTATGCTACAGTCGTACGGCGGCAGTCATGTCCATGGTAGGATACATCCTTGGTCTCGGGGACAGACACGGCGAGAACATCTTGTTGGACTCGACGTCGGGTGACTGTCTTCACGTCGACTTCAACTGTCTGTTCAATAAGGTAGGCGTAGGGTTACGTCCTTAGAGTTCGATAGGACATGACCTACGCGCGATGTAATTCACTATCCAGCAGCGTATTAGCTAGGTATCAGTTCTACTTTATTCATATATCACTTTATATAGTCCTACTTATACTCTCTTAAATATTGTATACACAATAATAAATGTAGGCAAATATTTAAATAAATTATAATCTTAATTTCTAGAAACTTTATAGTAATAGTATAGATGTTGGCTTACACACATTATGTAGTCTACGGTGTACAGTGCGATCCTAATACGTGATGACTTCATTGCAGGGCGCTACTTTTGAATACCCCGAGAAGGTTCCGTTCAGATTGACTCACAACATGATCGAAGCAATGGTTAACTCTCACTTTCAATGTCATACAACAACCTCAGTCTCTCTCTATCACTCGAGTTTCTTCTCAACCGTCGCTTAATTTATATCTTTAAATCCATTATTATCGATAAATATATTATTTCAATGAAATACCATGTGTATATATATATATTATATATACACATGGTATTTTATATATTATATAGTAATGCAATTCTATAAAGGAGATTTATATTTGTTTGATGACCTATTTTTTGTCCTAACATAAACAATACCCTAACAATATCGCACACACAACTATCGTATGATAAGATACGACCTAGTTGATCGCCGCTGTACTACCCACCCCCGCCCCACCCCATTCACAGGGCCCCATGGGGTACGAAGGGGTGTTCAGGAGAGCAGCCGAGGTCACAATGAGAGTTATGAGGGAACAGAACGGATCTTTAATGAGGTCAACTATGAGTCATCAGTAATCGTGTAGTATTAGTCATGGTAGTATTAGTCATGGTAGTATTAGTCATGGTAGTATTAGTCATGGTATTATTAGTCATGGTAGTATTAGTGCTGCCCTGTGTTGCACATGTGTTGATGTGTTGGAATTAGGTAGTCTACCGTTATGTGTATCAACTTCAATAGAGTTGTGTTCCCCATTTGAAGCATTGAACATAATGTGACAATAATGAATGCATTGTTATTGTATCATGATTTTATTGAATTAATTATATTTGTATATTCAATTCAATGATTTTTATCTCATTTTTATTGAAATTATTATTTAATAATGTAACAATAATTGCCGATTTCTATTCAAATTAGTGAACAGATCTATTTCCCATATCAGTAAACCTAATTATATGTAAGGCCCTACATTTATTAGGTTAATCACCTTCAGAATTTTCATTAAAAAAAAGAAAATAAAAATGTATATTTACTAAATTATTCTTTTATTTAATATTTCATGTAGAAATTACATATTAATTTGTAATGAGACTATGTGATAACTATTTTTTATAGTATTCAAAATAATAGTAAATTAATATAAAAAATATATATATATATATATATATATATATATATATTTATATATATTCTCTTGGCAAAGGCATAGTATTATATTTATATTTATTAGTTGTGTTTTTATTTGTTTACATATTAATTTCTATTAAAATAGTACACTTAACTTTAAATCTGACATAGCTTCAGTATTGTAGCTAATACTACTTTACTAACAAAAGTGTAAATGTTATTTCTTATTGCCGATTGTGAAATGTTCACTATATGTGGAAAATATTCATATTTACATTCTGAATGTTTTATTCTATATAATAATTAAAATGTTACAGCACCTTTTTCTTTATAATGTAATAAATAAAAATACTATAACATAATTTTCCCATATTAATTTTAAATTAAAAAAAAATATTAATAAAAAATGTATAATAGAT
This sequence comes from Osedax fenrisi, assembly GCA_964019155.1. Classification (NCBI taxonomy): domain Eukaryota; kingdom Metazoa; phylum Annelida; class Polychaeta; order Sabellida; family Siboglinidae; genus Osedax; species Osedax fenrisi. The sequence goes on from OZ025239.1 coordinate 39,935,271, forward strand.
TAGACACGTAGCAAAATTAGTTAAACAATTAAGTTAGAATATGTGAAATACTTAAAATTATAATGTTTTATATATGTTTTTATATATTATAGTAGTCTATTATATTTATTATATCTTAGTTTACAGTACATTATTATTATTAAATGAATTTAAATTGAATTTCTATTTTTGAATCATTCTAATTTTTTAATATAATTTATATAATTTATATAAGATTATAAGATTATATTTAAAATTGATAATAATTGTTGTTGTTGAACGATGGAAACCTCCCTTAAGTACCTCCTTAAGTAGCCCATCCGTTAAATACCACCTTAAGTAGCCCATCCCTTAAGTACCTCCTTAAGTAGCCCACCCCTTAAGTACCTCCTTAAGTAGCCCACCCGTTAAATACCTCCTTAAGTAGCCCATCCCTTAAGTACCTCCTTAAGTAGCCCACCCCTTAAGTACCTCCTTAAGTAGCCCACCCGTTAAATACCACCTTAAGTAGCCCGCCCCTTAACTACCTCCTTAAGTAGCCCGCCCCTTAACTACCTCCTTAAGTAGCCCATCCCTTAACTACCTCCTTAAGTAGCCCATCCCTTAAGTACCTCCTTAAGTAGCCCATCCCTTAACTACCACCTTAAGTAGCCCACCCGTTAAGTACCTCCTTAAGTAGCCCATCCCTTAACTACCACCTTAAGTAGCCCACCCTTTAAGTACCTACTTAAGTAGCCCATCCCTTAACTACCACCTTAAGTAGCCCACCCGTTAAGTACCTCCTTAAGTAGCCCATCCCTTAACTACCACCTTAAGTAGCCCACCCGTTAAGTACCTCCTTAAGTAGCCCATCCCTTAACTACCACCTTAAGTAGCCCACCCGTTAAGTTCCTCCTTAAGTAGCCCATCCCTTAACTACCACCTTAAGTAGCCCACCCGTTAAGTACCTCCTTAAGTAGCCCATCCCTTAACTACCACCTTAAGTAGCCCACCCGTTAAGTGCCTCCTTAAGTAGCCCATCCCTTAACTACCACCTTAAGTAGCCCACCCGTTAAGTACCTCCTTAAGTAGCCCATCCCTTAACTACCACCTTAAGTAGCCCACCCGTTAAGTACCTCCTTAAGTAGCCCATCCCTTAACTACCACCTTAAGTAGCACGCCCCTAAGTAACTATAACGATAGCTACACCCCGATAAGTAACCTTGAGCACACACATTCGCAGCGTGTTGAAACCGTTCATCTACGATCCCCTCGTGGAGTGGGAGAAGAAGAGCGTAAGAGGCAAGATGGAGAAGGAGACTGGAGAGAAGAGGAATGATAAGGTAGTGACGTTCACTCTCTCCTCATGTCCTCCATACACAACGCGATATTAGTTAATGTTGAGGGCTTCATCATACCTGTACAATAACTGTGTGAACAAGCATGTATACCGGCGATTATATTATAAGTGTAGCACGAAAAGAATGCTAAATAATGACTTGATTCCAATGAATATATATTTTGAATGCGATATATATATATATATATATATATAGTGTTATGCCTCCCTACGTAATACACTACTCTAAACTAAATACTAAATTACTAAACAAGTCAAGGTTTAATTCCTTTATTAAATTATCAAATCTCAACGTGTACGCACGACGACCAAAAGGTAAAAGCCCAGATTCTTTTAGGCTCGACACTCCCACGATAATTTAGGGGCGTGTCTATACAATTAGATTTCGGTAGTCCCTCGAAGATGTATCCCTTTACTTCAGTTACGTAAACCTTGCATCCTTTACGGGCGCCGTAAGTGACCAACTGATCCACATTATATAACCTGTAATAACTCACCTAATACTCTGCGCCGAACGATATATAATATTTGCCTATATACGATTCATACCCACACTTATACCGCTTATTCATTACCTCGCGCTGATCTAAAGATAATTCATTCGCACACACATATGCACTAATATACACTACATAACATATATATATATATTTAGATTATATTTCTAATTATACAATGCAATTTAGATATGAAAACACATTTAAATTTTACTTAAATTGTAACTGTGCCCTATAAGAGTGATACGAAGGAGCTTGTTTCCAATATAATACGTATTAATATATTCATTATAATATCTAAATACGCGAACCTCAGTTGTTTTCAATACATCATATACGCTTACATAAAGATAGAATACACAGCCCCATTTAAGGAATGTAAGGAATGTAAGGAATGTACTAATGATGTTGTCTAGTGGATTACCAGTTCCTCCCCACCCCACAATAGGCAAAGATTCACGTAAATAACATTGAGCTAAGACTGAATGGAGTTCTTGAGAATAAGATGAAAGGACTTCCTTTATCTGTTGATGGGCATGTCAATCATCTAATAAAGGTTTCAGTAACAATAACAACAACAATAACAATAACAACTCATTTCATTGTTATATTCTGTATAAGAAATAATCAACATTTATTTATATTTATAACTCTAAAAAAGCATAATTTTTAAATTATGTTATATTTAATTTTTTTAAATAAAATTTATTTATTAATTAATCATAATGCTATATAATATGTTTCTATTCTACATGCATACAATATATGTCGTCATGGATTATTTTAATTTATAATTTTAAAATAAATAAAATTAGTTAATTGCTTAATTTTTAATTCTATTTATTCATATACATGTTAATTATAATAGTATATTTATCATGTATATTTATCATATTTATCATATAATAGTACATTTAGCAGTATATTAATATTATTTGTAAATAATATTGTTATATATCAACTATTTAATTATATATATATATATATATATATATATTTGTCTTTAGTCATGTAATAACATATATTTGCCAGCACTGATGAAGCGTGTATTGGTGATAGTAATGAGCAATGCTTGCACACACATACACACACCATCGATATAAAGAAAGTTGATAAATTCTTGAAAGTGGATAAGCAATTGAATGTAGTGTATGGCAATTTGCGATTGAGGCGTTGCAGTCGCAGCCTAACAATAAATACCTACTAAATTTTAAATTAATAATATTTATTTATACATATATATTGATAATTACTACTAATTTTAATGTATTATCTATACTAAAAATAAAATTATATATTTAAAATATATCATATCAACATTCCTCGTAATTTTGTGTATTTAAATTGAAGATATAATACTATTTTATTGATATTTATAATATAAATCCATTGATATAGATAGAAGTCACTTTAATCTATTTCGACGAAAAGACTACTGTTTTAAGATTTGACATATATAATATGACTAATATCCAATAAAAATCACTGATGCCATTTTGTTAATTTATCGATAAAAGTGTCATTCACGTATCTATCTTTTACATGCATTGCGTGCGTCAATTGCTTATCCACTTTCTTTATATCAATGACACACACATACACACACACACATGCACATACACACACACATACACACACACTCACACACATACACATACACACACGCACTCACACACTCACACACATACACACACATACACACACACATACATTAATACATACATACACACACATACACACACACATACATTAATACATACATTGATACCATTCATTATCACTACAGGAAGCCACCAGTGAAGCAAATCTAGCTTCCATGTATCTGGGATGGGCTGCCTATCTATGATTTAACTAACACTACACTGTGAATTTCATACTTTTATAATAAATACATATAGCATTACATCTTATTTTGTTCATACTATACCATTAGTAATACCTACTATTAGGTATATACTGTGAGGTATCCTATAAGTATATTTGTAGTTAATAATCGTAGCTTAAAGATTTTAAAGTATTCGTACTCTTTGTGTATTTTATAGAAATGAATTTATGAACTATTGTTGCATAGATACAACATAATTATTTTATATATTACATGCATATTTCTTATGAAAATATCACATTGAATAAATATATATGCAAAACTAATGTCTATATACATTGTATATATACCCATATACCTGTTGTTATAACTTTCAATCCTCCTTAAAGAAAATAGTCTAATAATGTCTATTAGTATTCTAGTAGTCTATTAATAGTAGTCTATTAATAATGTAACATTAATATGTATGAAATATTATATAGATAAATATTCTAATTCCAAATATAAAATGCATATTTAAATTGTATTGATAATAATCTTATATTATTAAATAGCTTCTTACATCATAATATTTATGATAACACCATTATATTTTTTTTTTTTTAAATTACAAAATCAGAATTAAAACCAAATATAAATGTAAAATAATTATGATCTATTTTTAAATATTAGTATTGAAAAGTTTAATATACATACTTTATGAAAAATTATGAAGTTTAATATATGTCATAAATATATATATATATGTTTAAATAATAAATTGACAAGGCACTTACTTGACACATATCATTGCCTTAAGTTAACTGTACACTAGAGAAGCTGAAGATACACGCAATCACACGAAGTAGCTTACTTCTGATAACCAACGCTTTGAGTGCCTCTCTAATGTTACCTATCTCATCGGTACTGGTATTAAAGGTACAGCCAGGTACAGCTAGCTTGTACCCCCACACCATGTAATCTGGGCCCTGCAGGGTGTGCACGTGATGAGAATGAGGCTTAATCAAAGTATAGAAATCTTATAATATATTAATAGGATGATTTTAGTAATGACATATCTATAACTATTATATGTATATATTTTACACATATATTAAAATCATTGCAATATAATATTTAAAAGTTATATATTTATTAATAATAAGAAATGATATAATTATAATTAAATATTTATTTTACTCGATTTTCACTTTGTAATACGATAATAAAGTTTTACATATCAATTTTATTAAATAGCTTTGATTTTTCCAGACTTGAAAATTGTTATTGTGACAGAGAATTTCATAGATAATTATTGATCTGTTTATGTTTGGGGTTACTTTTCTCTCTCAAATATAATTAGTTGCCATTAAATACAAGTATATTCGAAAGACAATATATTTGGATATACATCTAGCCTAGCATATGTTTTATATGTTCGTATGTGGATAATACAGTCCATTAACGTATGTTATATTGTATGTTGAATAATGAATCATCTCAGTCACTAATTGATTGTTGATGTCAGATGGATTACGATCATAAAGGACGAGTTGCGTCTCAAAGGTTAACTTTGACATGTAGTGTATACGCCTATAGGCGTGGCGATATATTCATATACAGTAGATGAGTACCTATTATATATTTAACTATGACTCATCATAACGCGCGAACATCGCTATAAAATACTATAAACGCTAATTGGATTATATAATATTGTAGATAGTTTTTTTATAGAGTTATTTTATTTTATTTGAATCGCTAATTTGATTATATAATAGTTAAAAATATTAGAGTTATTTTATATGCATGCATTATTCGTATTCTATCACAGAATTTCTATGTATACATAATATGTATTACATATAGACATTTACATGTAAATATATAGGTTGAAATAGATGGTATTGTAAAAAAGTTACTGGTCACTGAATATTGAATATTTTTAATTAATTTTTAATATAATATATTCACAATATATAGATATAATTTATTCTTATTATTAAAAAATCTTAAATGAACCTAATCTTTATTAAAAATAAGATAAAGTAAGTCTTAATAATAATATATTTAATTATGAAAATGTTACTATTAGTTTCACATTGAGTACACAGTAATTAAAGTAATCAAAGTTCATAATCAGATTACAATCCAACAAGTACTCAGAATACTATCATTGGGCTATGTATTGATGGGTATTGATTACGATCACAGATTACAATTCGATTACAATCATTGATATACATTGGATTACGAACATTGAATAACATGTTTGATCAGTTAACAATAATTGATTACAATCGTATTACAATCAATAATTACCAACTGATTGTGAATCAATATTAGTGATCAGTTAACAATAATTTATTACAATCGTATTAATATCAATGATTTAGAAGTGTAGTTCGTAATCAAAGCATAGTTGCTTATCAATGATTATAAGCATATTGATATGCATGTGTGTATGTGTGTGTATTTATGTTTGTGTGTGTATTTATATGTGTGTATATATATATATGTGTGTGTATATATATATATATATATATATATATATATATATCAATTATATGAATATAATATTGTGTTCCCATCGCCACTGTTTACCATGTGGTATAACTCATTGTTTGTATAGTATTTTAAATTTCGTTTCTTAGATTAATTGTTTTTTTTTTAGTTTATTCTTTTTAATTTTCGTTTATATTCTATGGACCTCTGTATTTCATGTCTGATTTAAATAAATAAATAAATATGTGTGTATGTGTGGGTGTGAGTGTATATCTATATGTGTATATATATATATATATATATATATATATATTGTTTCTTTGTCCCCGAATCACACATGTATTGCTGTGTAATAATAGCTCTGTGCACACTGCAGTGTAAAACTATCTACAATATTATATAATCCAATTAGAGTTTATAGTATTTTATATCGATGTTCGCGCGTTATGATGAGTCATAGTTAAATATATAATAGGTACTCATCATCGATGTAAATAAAACTTTTATTTACATCGATGGTACTCATCTACTGGATATGAATATATCGCCACGCCTATAGGCGTGTCATCGATATAAAGAAAGAAAAAAACTTTCTTTATATCGATGAGGCGTGTACACTAGGGGACGTGAGGGGGTTTTGGGCGATACAATTTAGCCCTCGCCAAAGTAGTCAGTACTCCGTGAATATTAAATATTAGTAGTTAAATTTTAGATTACGTATTAAAAAGATGTTAATATACTATATAGCTATCTCGGATATGTATTTCATTATATCAAATTTATGTATTATCAATTCTAATAATACTAGTAAATATCAGTAAAATATGGTACGTGAGGGGGTTTTGGGCGATAGTTCCGAATGTGTTAATAGGTGTCGCCCTATGTACTCAAACATTAAATTTGGCATTAAAATAAACTTTTTCGGATATTCATCATAATTCGATGACAAATATACAACACACGCAATATATAAAATATTATAATGATTTTATAATAATTTATATTACTTTGTACCTATTACGTTTTTGATATAGTTACGCGTGTATATGTTTACCAATCAAATAAATTACGAAATATAATAAATTAAATAAAGAATATTATGACTTGTATTTATGACAGAGCTTTATGAAGAGATATAAATGAATATATCAGAAATCTAGAACTCCGGTAAGAAATTAAATATATATATTTTTATATATTATATATCATATATGATATAATTTATATGTAATGTATATATATATATATATATATATATATATATATATATATGTAATGTATATATATATATATATATATATATATATATATATATATCATTTATTAAATCACATTAATATGAAAGTTACATATCATGATATTAGTAGCAATTTATATTGTATATATGTAAGTATATTGCATATACATATCATATAAATATTAAATATATTATATATTATATCAAATATATTATTATCAAAGTTATCATATTTAGGTAATGGCAGAGTATACGCTATTATCATTATAGAAGCAATGTTGCTTATCAATTACACCTTTATTAACATGATAAGTATCATTATAGATAATAGTAATAAATAAATAATAATGTTATACAATCAATTATACAATTAAAAAAATAAAATATTATATTTTATATTATATATTTAATATATAATAAATATTTTATTATATATTTTATTTTTTTATATTATATATGTAACCAGTAAGTCATAATAGTATAACATAAATACATTATTAAATTATAATTAAAATCTAAGAAATACATCAAGCATTAAAATAACATAAACTAAAATATAATATAGAAGAAATAAGTAGGAGATAACCAACATTTAAAACTAAGAAACAAGAGAACAAAATAAATAAGTATTCAAATACAATATAGGTTAACAATTTCGAATGTAAATACATAAAAATATACACACTCGCACACACATATATACATATACATATACACATACACATACCCATATACATATAACTATATACATATACATATACATACATACACATATATACACATACTTATATTTAAATTAATTTGATAATTCACATTTTACTAAAGTAATTTATTTAATGTAAACAAATGTAAAAATAAAATAAAAGCTAACAAAATCATAAAATTATATACAATAATTTTTATAATGTCAGTTTGTTATAGTGTCATAATTTTATATAAATACAGTATTTTTTATAATGTCAAATAAATATAATACAAATTTAAATAATATATAAAAAAATATTTTCCTGTTAATAGAATAAGTATAATATATATTAATTTTAAGATTTTTACAAAATAATGATAAGGAATGGGACTTTCTTATATCTATACTTAAAGCATTCCAAAGTTGTTGTCTGAGTGTAAGTAATTACTTAAGGTATTATTCATATAATTATATTTAAAATAAGGTTGAATTAAATCACATTAACTCCAGTTATTAAATATTTTTTAGACGTCAATTTAAAATGATTTAAAATAATAGAATAGCACAATTTATACATGTAAATGCTAGTCTTGTACTTATAAGTATCATAAAGATAATGTTATATTTTCCATTATTTTCCCATTTTAATGTATTTTTAGAGAAACAAAATCATTTGGTTTATTATATATACCTAACAATTATTTTTAAAATCATTTTTTGAATTAAATAAATTATATTTAAGTTTGATACATAACGATGCCCCCATATTTCTATACAGTAAATTAAATATGGATAAAATAAAGCATAGTATAGTTTGATCATGGCAGATATTTAACAGATATTTAACAAAAACTATTCACAAAGTATGAAACATTTTTTTTATTAATATAATTTTCAATAATTTATTTTTAAGATAACCTAAATGACATTTCCAATTTAAACAAGTATCCAGATTTATTCCAAGAAAATATGTAGAAGTTAGCTGAGATAAAAGTGTATAATCTATACATATATTAAATATTATATCATTTTTAAATACATACAATGCGTTTTATCTATATTTATGGATACTTTATTAAGTTTATACCATAGAAAAATGTCATCACATGCTGATTATAATTTATAATTGTTAGATTATTAAGTAATTTATATGTAATAATTATATTAGTATCATCAACAAATAATATGTATTTATTTTTTGGAGAACATAATATCATATAATTAATAAATATAGAAAAAAGTAATTGTCCTAGAATAGTATATTGGGGTACACCATAAAAACTATTATATATATATATATATATTTTTATACAAATATTAATTTATGATAATATATTGTGCATATTTATATAATAATAATAATTTAATTTTAAATTTCCTATAGTTAACTCAGCTCAGAGAACATTATTAAAGTGGACAATTTGAGTCGTTCCAGTAGAAATGGTTTTTATTTATTACACATCCAATATTGATTACTATTATATATATATATATATATATATTAATTTAATTATGTATACAAATATGTATACAAATATGTATTCTGATATTAAAATTCATTGAATATAGATTTAATTATACATATTTTTTTGTAGAATACCATTTTTATATAAATAACTGATTTATAAAGAATGTGACATGTATTAATTTGATACATTTAAAATGAATAGAAATAATTAAATTATATATATTTATATTTTATAACAAATATATTTAACATTTATTCAACAGTTTCTTAAAATATACAATATATATTTGTAGGGTTGTGAGTTAATAAAAAACACGTTTTAAACAGACGTTTTAAACCGTTTTAAACAAAGAATAAAAAACAGAAAAAAACGAGATATTATTTAATAAGTGTTTAAAATATAATATTATTATTATTATAATAAAGTAAAATTAGATTTCTTTTATATTTTGTATAATAATTGAAAAATTAATGATTATAATCAATAAATTAAATAATTATTTAATAAATGTATAAAATAAATATAATATTATAATTATTATATTAATCAAGTAAAATTAGATTTATTTTATGCTTTGATATAATATTGTATACTAATTTAAAAATGAATGATTATTTAATAAATGTATACAATTATTATATTATTATTATAATAATAAAGTAAAATTAGATTTCTTTTATATTTTTTTATAATAATTGAAAAATTAATGATTATTTAATAAATGTATAAAATAAATAATATTATTATAATAATCAAGTAAAATTAGATTTATGTTATGCTTTGATATAATATTGTATACTAATTTAAAAATGAATGATTATTTAATAAATGTATACAAATATAATATTATTATCATAATGATATATAAAGTAAAATTAGATTTATTTTAATGTTTTTATATAATCAATTGTATAATAATATATATTATGTTTAATATATTTATTTTATAATAATTTATTATAAAAGAAATATGAAAGTTCATACATTTTTTATAATATTAATTATATACAAATACAATGTATATTATACATAAATTGTGATACAATCTCCATATCTATAGCATTAAATAATACATGAATAATCAGTGTTATATTGTAACAAAATAAATATTATAATAATTATAATTGTCATACTAATGTAGAGTATGACAATATGATTTAATGATGCTAATAATACAGATACTATATTATTTGAATTAATAATGAATATTCATAATATGTACTTACTTTATTATTATTTTATTATTTAATAATATCTTTATAATAATTTTTTTTGTAATAGAAAAAAACGGATAAAAATCGAATTAAAAACGAAAATAACCGTTTAAAACATGTTTTAAACGAGCATTAATAAAAAACGCGTTTTTTAACAACCCTATATATTTGTATATATTTATATATTTGAAATTAATAATTTGTATTAAATTATTATTCTATGATAAAAATGTCCTATAGTTATAATCAAGTCTTATCAAATCGATTCAGAAAACATCCACCTGGGCTAATCAATGAGATTCTCATAAAAATGGTTTGAATTTAAAATATTAAATTCATTAAATATGCATATATATTATATACAATGTATATTATACATATATTAGGATATTAAAATACATTTAATTATAATTTAATTATATTTATTTTTTTTATAAATAATTCATTGATAAATAATGTAATTACTTTGATGAATTTAACATGAATAGAAATAATTAAATTATATATTTACTAGCATAAATCATATATTATAATATTACTCTGTAGTTTAATAACAATTTAATTATAATATATAAATGCATTTATTTATAATAAAAAATATATTTGATAAAATTATTTCTCAAAATATAAAATATATATATATATATATACATAAATATATGTATATAAATTTGAATTACATTATTAGTCTATGTCTATATAATGTGTGCATATATACATATCTGTTATATGTAACTATAGTTATATACTAATAATGATTTAATTTTCTACAGTTAGCTCGGTTCAGAGATCATCAACCTGTATTGCAGACCCTCCAGGTGGGCTAATTCATGTTCCTCTTGTTAACATGGTTTTTACTTACTCATGAAATATTAAGATTAAAATATATTATATGTATTTAAAATATTAATATGTATCTGGTATACATTTAAATTTATATATTTAAATACTTTAATAATAAATTATAAATAAATTATTTATACATAATATGAAATATGGGTAAATTTTATACATTTTATTAATTTAACATGAATAGAAATAATTAAATTATATATTTACTAGCATAAATCATATATTATAATATACATGTAGTTTAATAACAATTTAATTATAATATATAAATGCATTCATTTATAAAAAAAAATATATTTGATAACATTATTTCTCAAAATATACAATATACATATATAAATTTAAATTAAATTATTATTCTATCTATATAGTGTGTGCATATATACATATAACTATATTTATATAATATTAATGATTTAATTTAATTTTACAGTTAAATCGGTTCAGAGAACATCAACCTGCATTGCAGACCCTGCAGGTGGGCTAATTCATGTTCCTCTTGTTAACATGGTTTTTACTTACTTATGCAATATTAAGATTAAAATATATTATATTTATTTAAAATATAAATATGTAATCTGATATACATTTAATTTAAATGTATATATTTAAATACTTTAATAATTAATTATAAATATATATATTTACTTATTGGTAAATTTTATAAATTTTAAAATTTTTACATTAATAGAAATAATCAAATTATGCACCTAAATAAATATATTTTAACAAATAATTTCTAAAAATGTATTATGAATATATTTAAAATTAATATTGTTACTAAATAATTATTATATTATAATAATGTTTAAACATTTATATAATAATAATGTTAATTTCCTATAGTTAATTCAAACCGATTCAGAGAAGATCAATCTGGGCTAGTCTATGAGATTCTCATAAAAATGGTTTTACTTAACATATTTCACTTTCAATATTCAAATATGTTAAATTTATTAAATATACAAATATCTATTAATTATTTATTAGTATAAATCATATTATGTATATATATATATATATATATATATATATATATATATATATATATATAATATGAATATAATTGAATTACATTTTAATTTTATATAAATATATATAATAGGTATGTAATAAAATATGTGTAATAAAATTAATTCTCAAAATGTAAAAAAAATATTTGTAAAATTATTATAGAATAAGTATATATTAATTTAATATTATCAGATAATATATATTCATATTATTAAAATTAAATTCATATTAATATATACATTTATTGTTATTTTAATATAACTATTATATTATAACTAATTAATTCTCCATTAGGTAAAAGAAAGGATTATACAGTTGTTATCAAAGATCTCAGTATAAGCTAAATGTGGAAGATAAATAAATACTATATCTAAAAAATGTATATATATAATAATTAAAAATAAAATAAAATGTTATATAATTGAATATTACTATGAAATCATATCTTACTATGAAGTCATCTGTTTAATTTAAACTATGATAAATATAGTTACTATATATAGTACCATGCATTATGCATGATACACATTAAATTAAATTTGTGAATTTAAATAAATTTATAAAAAAAATTACATTTATTTTATTAATATGATAATCAATATAATTATATCTGAATAAATCACTCATATTTTATTATATCATTTACATGAACATGGGATATTAATTATAATTATATTTTAATAAATAATTCATATATATGTATATTTTAGTATTTATGAAATATTTATAAATCAATTCATTTATTTTATTAATATGATAATCAATATAATTATATCTGAATAAATCACTCATATTTTATTATATCATTTACATGAACATGGGATATTAATTATAATTATATTTTAATAAATAATTCATATATATGTATATTTTAGTATTTATGAAATATTTATAAATCAATTCATTTTATATATGGGCTTTATTTTTATTACATACAAATAATTGTTTTTTTTAATTCACTGTTAATATTGAAAGAATGTATTAATTTATAATTAACTAGTTTACATACAAAATGAATTATTATTAATTATACAAATTGTATGTAGACTATAGTTTACATATAGTCTAGAATATATTGTAATACTATTTAATAAATTATATATGAAATTACTATTTAATAAATAAAATTATATTTTAATAAATCACTTGTTAATGTATATTAATGTATATTATTTATGAAATATTTCAAAATCAATTAATGATATACTATTCCAGTATATATGAATGTATTATTAAATAAATACTAGAAAAATAGTTAATATATTAATTTATAATTTAAGAACAATTTATAAAGCTATTTTTGTAATCTTATTGTTAAAATTATATATTATTTTAATGTATTATGAAATAACTGTATATATATATATAAATAGTTAATATATTAATGTATAACTATATGATAACTATAAAAATAGAATTACTATTAATAAATAATATATGTTATATATATATATATACATAAATAATTACAAATCATTAATCCTGTGATTAATCATCTGGTAAACAGTGTAAAATATAACATAATTATACTTTTCCATTATAAATATACTTATATAATGTGGGCTAATCTATGTATAATATACAGTTTCACTAAATTCAACATATATGACTAGATTATGAGTAATTTATTATAATTTTGTTAGATATAATCATAATATTTTTTTAAATAATAATTATATTTATTATGTATTTTATGTTGTATAATATACAAACCTACCAGTTTGTAGTTATAATTATAGTTACATGTATTTTTAAATAAAATAATAATAATTAAATATATATAATTAATAATATCTATAGAATATTTTATTATTTATAATTTCACAAATTAATTATATTTTATGAAAATAAATAATTATCATGTATATTCATGCTGTCCTATATATTACTGAATAATCATATATATATATATATATATATATATATTATGATAAAAAGATTTAATATTTAGATAATTCCGATTACTAAATAATCAATATATACTATATATACAGTCAATTCATGCTTAATCAGACCAACAAGGAACAAAAAAGTTTATATGATATCTAATTATTCTTTAATCTATTTACATAGAATTAAACTAGAATCTATAAATAATTCCGAGTTAGCGGTAATTTATGTGTTTAATGTTTTATGTTTTACAATTAGGTTATTTAAAATAGGGACATTAATATGTTCATGATATCATATATGTTATATACAAAACCAATAACCTATTAGATAATATGTATTATATATTTGTTACAAATGTATCTCAAAAACATCATTATTAAACACATTTACATATATAAATATACCTAATGTAATTATAAGTATACCATAAATATATATATATATATATATATAAAACATACAAATAAGTATATATAAATAAGATATATATAAATTATATATTATAATTTTATATTATATATATATATTTTTATATTATATTATATTTATATATATATATATATATAAGATATACATTATAATTTTATCTAATATTTGCCCAATCTATATAGTATAATTAATACAATTTATTAATTGTATAGTATGCAATGTATATCATCTTACACCATTCAATGGAACGACCGCAATTTGTATATTATTTAGAGAATTTAATTATGCAAATTTTTGATCGTTGATTGGTCGATTCATCGCCCAAAACCCCCTCACGATATCGACCAAAATACCCTCATAGCATATAGTATTGTTATGTTATCTTTATTCAATTATATAATTAATATTTTTAATTAATTTTTATTTCATTTTATGTAGAATATTGAGTAGTTTAATATTATAAAAAAAATTATCATAAAAATGTTATTAATTGTGTTGTAATTTACCATTAACTCTCCGCTATTTATTACAATAATATAGCAGAAAATGCACTTTTTACATAATCGATAATATTATTCAATATATTTAATTTTTCTTAAATTTTTCTTAAAATATTAGGTGACATTAACATTATACACAGTTCGTTAATGTAAAATATTTTCATATCTATTACCGTTGTGGTTATATTGCCATCGACCAAAACCCCCTCATCGCCCAAAACCCCCTCACGTCCCCTACATGTCAAAGTTAACATTTGAGACACAACTCGTCCTTTATGATCGTCTCCCTGTCAGATGATATAATTATATATAAATATATATATATATTTATTATGTATATAATATAAGTATTAACTACATTTAACTTGATACAATTGTCTTTTTTATATTGTTATAAATTAAATTGTCAAATATGGTTAGAAAACAATTACGGTTGAATTTCTTGTGTAATGTAAATTCCACATTTTATCATCATCATACTCTTTCTTTTGCCATTTTGTTCATTTGTATATTTCTGTAAATTCATGTTGACATATCTGTCAGCATCTCCAATTGACTCATCGTAATCATCTATTTTCTCTCCTATTTAGAACATGCATCAAGAGTATTTATTACTGATAGTATCTAAATTGAACTCGAATGTAATAATTTTCTGGTAGCAATTATTCTACAAAGTAATAATCATTAATTTCGAGATCCATGTTTTGTATAATAGGTAATCCTATTAATTATCCCCATCCTATTACTGTCTCAAATTCTTGCATCTTAATGAATAAATAATGTGCCTCTATTACTGTAAGTGACTCTTTTGTCATTAGTAAAACTTGTAATGTTATGTTTAATATGTTTTATATGCATACGAGAGAAATAAAATATTGGTATGTAGCTATATTAGTATAGCTATATACCTACCTAGCATATACCTATACATATACCATATACCTATACCTACCTAGCAACCCATAACTGTAGATTTAAATGAAGCATAAAGCATTAATTTTAATCATATTTTCGAACATTATGATTTAAAATCTGCTTTAATTCCACTGATTTAAACGTTTTTAAAATATATGTCTACTGCTTTAATATTTAAAGTATTTAATACTTTAAAGTATTAAAGCCTGATTTAATTCTGATTTAATAATCTCCCTATAAGATATATTTAAATCTGTTTTAACATTTATTACTGCTTTAAAAAGTATTTAAATCTTCTATTATTGTTTGCTGGGTATAGGGGAAAGTCTCCGATTACCGACCCCTAAATGATTATTTGTAATAACTTATTCAATATTAAATATATTTTATTGAAATTATGTAATTAGGGTAATATTATGGCAATGAATAATGTGGCCATTTAAAATTTTTGATATAATTAAGGAAACATGCGCCTAATACCGACCCCCTTCTCCTATTACCGACCCCCTAAAATAATCGTGGTATAAATAATTGTAGTATATAATTATAATTATAATATCCAATAAAAAGATAGATAAACATAAATATAATTAATTATAACATACACGCAATTTATTTTGTATTTAATTTATGTTTTAATAGTAATATTAAATTTAAATTTATACTTTATAGTAATTATATTAAAATAGTGTATATTATTATTTAATATTTATTTATCAATCAGTATGTATATAATCAACTGGTATAAAGAATCCTAAATCTATATCAATGATAAAATAATAACTTACGACATATTATAAAGTAAAATACGGATCTATTTTGATTGGATACAATAAATCACATGGGGTCGGTATTAGGGTAATTTAGGGGGTCGGATATAGGAAAATCATATGGGTTGATATTATTAAGATATATTGGTTACTAGTTATTCAAATTAAATTATTTTTATAAAAGTTATAAACATTTTATTGATCTACAATATTATGCTCAGTATTAAGTTTTCTTATAATTAATAAAGTATTTACAATGATTTAAAAAAAGTTATTATTCAAATATTTAAAAAGTAAAAACAGAATATTTAATTTTATCAAATAACAATTGTAGGATTGAATATTTTTTAAAACAAAATACTTATTCATATTTATCATTAATTTACTAACATTTCATGTATATATAATTTTTAGATATCTCTTATAGTTACTGAGATACGAGAGGGGGTCGGTATTAGGAGGGGGTCGGTAATCGGGGACTTTCCCCCACCTACTATAGCTATTAACTAATCATTTATATTGGTAGGATATGACCTATATGACTAACATAATTATGAATAATATGATGTCTCAATATTTTGATATATATAATTGTATAGTATTATATAGTATTAATTATAATTAATACTAATAGATAATTTAGAAATATCGAAAAAAAAGTAATAAAATTGTCTGTCTATTATTATAATAATAATATAATATATATATACATATATATATATATATATATATATGAATTATATATTAGAAATAGCTCTCCATGATTTTATAGAAATATATATCTATAGATCCTATAGGATATATATATATATATAATGAAATAAATCCATTGAATTTAACGAATATTATTATTTCTATAATATATAGTGCTATCATTTGAATGTATCTATATCTATTTACACATACCACCTGATAGGGTGAAGACACAATCACCCCTAGCTCTTAACACTTTTATCTTGTCATCAAAGTATCCATATTTAACACAAATAACTTACTTTTATTATTAAACTCTTTATTTGTAGCGAATTTAATTGATGGTATTGAAATATTGGGGAATTAAATATAAAAGTAAATTCACTGATATTTATTACAAAAGTACATTACAATGTTAGTGATGGAATAATGTCTAGGTAACCTATAGTATACTATAGTACTAATAGTACTCTACTATAGTTAGGGGCACTGGAACGATTTTGTATGTAGGGGGAACAACCAATCAAAATAAATATGGTGGTAAAAGTGGGGGGACCAATACATATGTGGTCCCCCTATATTTTAAAGTGGGGGGACATATCCCCCACCCCCCGTGTTGCAGCACCATTAGCTATAGTATATTTGATATGTTCATATCGCCTGCACGACATCCGATTAATCTGATCTTCTTCGTAATCTGATTGTCTACAAATAATACTCTAATACTCTAATACACACAGTTGATTACAATGATGTTAATAATTATATATATAGACAATTAGTAGTAAATAGGAGTAACAAATTACTAACATTCACTAGTAATTATTTACCTATTCGTTACTACCAAGTAACCTATAGGTTGTACACATACACACACATACACACACACACACACACACACACACACACACACACTACATTACAACTATATTCATAAATCTCTATTATAGTAAGTAGTATATTGTATTTAGAAAAACACTAACATAAGATATAAAACATAAGATAAATCAAGTTATAATATATATATATATATATATATATATATATTGGTAAACTAATGAAATAGCATATTCATTTGTTAAGCCATACGATTACCACTTTAATATTGGTACAAATATAATAGGTATAATATATATATATTATTATTATTATTATTATTATTATTATCAGATTGGGTTTTAACAACCGGGTAATTATAGAATCAGATCTTATCGAGACAATTACCATTAAGATATATATATATATATATATATATATATATATATTCTTACGATTTATAGAGTACTTATCTAAGATATAGGGTAGGTATTGTGTTCAACCTAAGATATATTTATTAGCAAAATACCTCACGACATAGGTAACGTGTAGGTATTTAATGTTTACCCACGTCGTGTGCCCCACGTGGGTAAATCGTACACGTATGTGTGTCCTACAAAGGACATTGTTATGCAAATATGTCAACTAAGTGAATGATCGTTGTGTATTATAATAAACATTGACAACTATGTAACCATGGGAGACAAACATCGCATATAGTGGTCATTCAATGCGGTCATTTGGTGAGGTCACCCGGTGAAGTCTAGGGTAAGGTCATTTGTTGAGGTCATTTATTAATGTTAGTGCCTTAAGCGATACTAATGTAAAACAGCGACTTTATAAGACCCTTGATATAGGGTGCAGCGGCTGATTGCCGAATGACGCAGACAATTGAAGGACATGGTAAGTCCCCGTAAGTGTGATGCTACGCACCTATGACCTTTGCCATCCGAACTGTAAGGTCAATGTGTACTTCCGGTATATGTCTACCGCGTAAATAACCGTGTTTATGTATATTAATGACTTTAAAATGGTACGATAAATTAAATATAAATTAAAACTAAATTTAAAGTGACATATCATTAGAGAGATTGCATCCTATTAACAGTATAGAAATGATACAATTCATATTAATAGGCACCGCCACTATCATTTCATATTAAACCAATACGTTATCAATATGTACTACTATTTATATGACGTAACCACACCCCCTCCCCACGTCCCCGTACAGTACACATATAGCAACTTTATTACGTCATACATGTTGCGTAACTTTTTGTTATTGTTGTATTCGTGTAGCTACTATACTACTATAGTACTATAGATGTATAGCTCTATCTCCCACTCCTTACTCCGCGGGGTTATCATCAGCTTAATGCATCTAATACACCCCCTCTATATAGAGGTGACCACTAGAGGTCACTAGAGGTCACAGTTCACTTACCAATCGTCACACATCGCCAACTATAGCTATGACGTTATAGCTTACAGCTATAGATTACGTACTCTACACTTGGATTCTGTTCACGTATCTCTTCTTTTCTATCTCCATCTTCTTTGTTTTCACATCTTATATCTGACGTATAGTTGTTCTGCTGTTTCTATTCTATTAGGATAAAGATATGGGGTAATACACATACGGATATGGAGTTATAACGGTAAGGATAGGGAGTAATAATGATAAGGATATTATTATTATTATTAAGTTTATTGACTACAAAACATCATAAGTTCATCGGCGTCATATAAGACAATAATAATGAATGTAGGATGAACCCAATAATAATTTGAACATAAATAATATAAGAACAATGACAAGAACAATATATATATATATATATATATATATATATATATATATATATATATGAAATAACAGAACAATATTAAATAATGCAGTTATAAAGAAATAAAATAGTTATATACTTTACATTTAAAGGTTCGGATTCAGTTGATCTGATGTGAGCTGGCAATGAATTCCAACACTTTGGAGCTGCGACTGCAAATGCCGATTCGGCGTATACTATCGTAGTGATAGGTTGATGGAGCATCATAGTCGAGCCAACACGACGAGGTCGATTGTCCGAGCGTAAATTAATGACATTAGCGAGATATTCAGGACTGGCATGATAGATGGCTCGATGCGTTATACAAAGGAGACGGAACTTGCAAACTAGACGGAACTTTAACCATCCAAGCGAATGCATCAGAGATGAGACGGAAACCATTGTTCGACGATTACGTTTGTAGAGTATTCTTACTGAACGACGCTGAATAGTTTCAAGTCTGTGCAATAAATGAAGGGGTAGGATAGTAAATAAGGAACATCAGTACCGAAGTCTGCTGAATACAAGAGCATGAATAAGGCACTTGGTTAAAGTAAAAGTTAGCTTGTTACGCGTCTTTCTAATGTTGTACAGATAGTAGTTAGCAGTACGTATAATATTTACTATTTGCGTGTGACATTGAAATAAGTGTCGATAGTAATACCGAGTGTAGTTACTGATTGGGAAGTGGGATGGGAGAGTAAAAACGGATGTGTTATATTTAAAGGAGAACTGGGATGAGATAAAATATTATTATCAATGTTAGAAATATTTAGCGAAAGTGAGTTATTAGCAAACCATTTAGTTAATTCAGTAATGCAGTTGTAAATAAATAACTGAATGGATTCTGGTTCGCTGGAAGGCGGGAAGGACGTATATATTTGGAGATCATCAGCATAAATATGATAGAGTATGTGAGGACATTTGAGAAATATTGATATAATAGGTAATACATAAATTATGAATAGAATGGGACCAAGGACAGAGCCTTGTGGAACATCACAGGAGTGAACAAAAGGTACAGATAACGAAGACATACTTTTTACAGATGAATATCTTTTAGATACACATGAATTGAACCAGTTAAGAACTTGACCTTTAATACCAATTTCACGTAGACGAAACGAAAGAATTTGAAGATTAAGATAGTTAAAGGAACACGATAAATCTAAGGATATGCATATGGATATGCTCCATGGGGTTATAATGATAAGGAGATGGGGTTATAATGATAAAGATATGGAGTTATAATGATAAAGATATGGAGTTATAATGATAAGAATAAGGGGTTATAACGATAGGGATATGGGGTTATAATGATAAGGATATGGGGTTATAATTATAAGGATATGGAGTTATAATGATAGGGATATGGGGTTATAATGATAATAATATGGGGTTCTAATGATACGGATATAGGGTTATAATGATAGGATATGGAGTTATGTAACACTAATGTATGATAAAGTATATGTGATCAATATTATATATATATATACAATATAATATATATAACTATAGTTATAGGGGAAAGTCTCCTATTACTGACCACTAAATGTTTATTTGTAACAACTTATTCAATATTATATATTTATTTGAAATTTTATAATTAGGGTAATATTATGGCAATGGATAATTTGGCTATTTTAATTTTTTGATATCATTATTTTGATAAGAATAAACAGGGGGGTCGGTAATTGGATACATGTGCCTAATACAGACCCCTTTCTCCTATTACTGACCCCCTAAAATAATATTGGTAGAAATACAGTTAGTATTATAATATCCAATCAATATATATATCTATAGCAGACATAAATAAATTTAATGAATTACAAAACGCACACAATTTATTTATTATTGAATTTAAGTTTAATATTCATATACAATTTATATTTTACCTTTATATTTGTATATTAAACTTTAAATAAAACGACTATGTGTACAACTAAATGTACTCAAGAAGCAATGTACAGTACTATAGTACTATACAATATATGCTGTACTAGTTAATGTATGCTGTACTAGTTAATATATTAACGATGTTAAAATGATACACAAACAAATTACGAACAATTTCAAAGTACAAACACTGATCTATTTTGATTGTCTATTATAAATCACAAGGTATCGGTATTAGGGTAATTTAGGGGGTCGGTAATTGGAAAATAATATGGGTCGCTATAATTAAGATATATTGGTTAATACTTATTCAATTAGAGACTTTCCCCTATAATATTTGCTATTTTTACATGATAACAAATAAAATATTCGTTATATTTTAATAAAAATGACATTTTAATTATACTTTTATATTATATAAGATTTACAAAATATAGTTTTATTTATAGAAAAAGCGATATTTATAATATTATATAATCCGTTAACAGCTCTCTTAATATTTCCAAAATGAATATTAAAATATAATAATTAATAAATATAATATATGTGTGCACTATTTTATTTGGAACACTGCTGCTTAACTTGCTTGCTATCAGTAATGCCCGTGTCATATATAACGTGACATCATGGAATGCATAATATTTAATAACAAAAGAAGCATAATACATAATAGTTAATCACTGATTAATTACCCAACATTACGTTACACCCAACTTGTTTCTCTATAGAGGCGTAGCCCTATACTCCAGTGCCAATAATGTGACCTATAGTGTGACCTATAGTGTGACCTATAGTATACTATAGTATAGTGCACTGTATTTATATTGGCTTAATAAATATTATATATATATATATATATATATTTGTAGCATGACATTTATTAGTCAATTAATTGTATTATTATAATTAATGAAAAGCTTTAAATTTTAAGAGAATGAATCATTAACTGCGATTTATTTAAGTGGCCAGATTTTACATCTAATATATATATATATACCTATAAATAATATTATTAATAAATAACAAATATATATATAAATAAAATTCATAAGAATTACTAACAATAAATATTAAATTTAATCTAAATACTTAATACTAATTAATTAATATTAATTAATACATTATATAATACATTATACTTAATTAATACAATTATCAAATGATATGATATAGTAACATAATATAATATTTTATCAATTATAATTATATAAATTTACAAGACAACATTCATTTTAACGAATAAGTGTTTCACAATAAATGACGTTAAATAAATGTTTCCTCCATAAAGCTAGCTCCACGAGACATTTGTTAATGATA
Organism: Osedax fenrisi; assembly: GCA_964019155.1. Classification (NCBI taxonomy): domain Eukaryota; kingdom Metazoa; phylum Annelida; class Polychaeta; order Sabellida; family Siboglinidae; genus Osedax; species Osedax fenrisi. The sequence goes on from OZ025239.1 coordinate 39,958,930, forward strand.
CCCACACGACGGTACGTATAACCCCTATAGGGGTATGTAAGTAATTAGTGTTGAGATGGGGAGGGGTGGCTGGAGTCATACATGAGTCCATCTCCTCCCCGGTGACCACCTAAACGCCAACTACTATTTTATTATAATAAATATTATAATAATATAATTGTACGTGTTATTATATGCATATTAGATCTACATCTAAAATAGCATCGGTGATACACATATTAGCGTTGATTATGAAGTTATGCTCGCAAGGCTTCTGCTACCATATAAGGAGCGCCGGGCCGGTAGAGGCAGTATCCTCATCTGTGTTCCTCGTAGTCGACTTCTATAGTTTGTGGGATAACGCCGACATACACACGTGACTCCTCCCACTTATGACCCATCCGTGATGATTCACCGGTGAGTCATCGTCGTATTGCGATGTACGGCGTATACGCCACAATGAATACATTGTATACATTGTATACACCAGAGTATACGCTGTCATATTACATCACCGACACAACTATAGTTACTAGATATAAAATAGATATTTTAGAGTATATATAAATAATTACACTTTATTCTATATATAGACCTATATATATAGATAGATATTTTGTATTTATTTATAAAAAACTTTCGTAATAGGATATACAATTTATATTATTGGATGTAGTATTAGCGATGGTGTTTAAATAACAATAGCGAGGGTATGATGGGTGTTAGTAGGTGATAATTAGTTAGGTATAATAGTATACCCTATAGGGTAGAATATCTTAGTAGTTTTTAATATGCGATTTAAATAAATAATTAATAGCGTCTGTTTTTAATATTTTATTTAGCAAGTCGTTGCTGAGTTAAATAGATTGTATGGCGAAACGGTGCTCAGCAAATCTCACAAAATGATACTTGTATGGGCTGGGGGGGGGGAGCAGAGGGGGGATTGCAGAGTCAACAGTCACTTGGTTTGAGGGTAATCGAATTATGGAGATATTAAGGTTTAGTGATAGCGAGGATTGAATATAATATATATATATATATATATATAGTATATCCTTATAAGGAAAGTTGTATATGCAATAGCCTGCAGGGAGAAGGTATACATTCTACTGATCTATATGTAGGGGAAAGTAACCTAATACAGACACTTTAACAATACATCGTCTTAACATTTGATGACTCGATATTGTTATTCAAAAATTACAATATATTAATATTATATAATTATAGATATTATTGTAATTTAACAATTTTATTTAATCGATTTATTCAATAAATAAAGGGGGTGTCCGTATTCGGTACCCATGTCAGAATACGGTCACCCTGTGTTATAATACGTACACACTATATACCATTAGATAAACTATAGTTTAAACTATAATAAACTATAATATATATATATATATTATTGATGAATCAATCAGAAAATTATAATTACATTATTTATCATTAATTTTATGAATATTGTATTCTAATTTAATTAGTTAATAATTTATTTATTTTTATTTTTTTTAATTAATAATACAAATTAAGTATCTAAATAAAAAATGTAGATTTAGATTTATTGGTGGTATTAATATTATAACACACGCGATTTTTATGAAAATCAGAATAGTTCATATGCTGCGCACTGATTGGTTATAGGGTGTCCGTATTAAGAACTATTGAAAGAACCTTTGAAGAACCATTTGTGGTTAAAGAACCGACATTGGTCTTCAGAGAACCAATATTTTTTACGGAATTCTGCCATGGTTCTTTGAAGAACCAAAAATGGATCTTCAGTTTATAAATATCCAAATAGGTTCTCCTAAGAACCAATATTCTAACAGTTTTGATAAAATTCTTTGGAGAACCGACTTGATATATTTTCAATCTTCTTATCATATAATATTAGTGTAACATAATGAAATTTATATATAATATCAAAATAAACATTAGTTAATATCGAAATAATATTCGTTGAACAGGTTATATTTAAATACTTATTATAAAAATTATATATAATATAATATTATTATAATAATTAATAAATTATATAATATATAATAAGGATATATTATATATGATATACTATTAAATGTATATTATGCTACTATTAAATTGTCATGCTATTATGCTGCTGTTATGCTACCATTAATTTTAAAAGTATATTATACTGCTATTATGCTGCTATTCTAATAACAGCAGCATAATAGCATCATAATATACTTTTAAAATGAATAGCAGCATAGTATTAACATAATGGCAGCATAATAGCATGACAAATTAATAGCAGCATAATATACATTTAATAGCAGCATAATAGCACAATGTAAACATGTGAGGCTATAACATATGCTGTTATGCTGCTATTATGCTGCTCTTACTGTTAGCTGGGACTCCCAGCCTGGTAGCCTATATTATTTAATATTCAAAATGGTAGGTACTCTATGGAATAGATGGGGATATACTCTATACATATAAGGGGCGAAGCCCTTTAGATTGATATGCCGGTATTCATATGCGGTATTCCTATATAACATATTTGATTTATGGAATATAGTTTAAATGATAAACCTACTTTTTTTTAATATAAAACATAAGTAGATATAATTAATTGGTACATAGGGATGATTACAAATATTACAATATTCAATATAATATATAAATATATTATATTTCGTATAGAGTTATAACCAGTCCCGTAGCCACGGGGGAGGCCTGCGGGGGCCTTGCCCCCCTGAGATCGGCTAGGCCCCTCCTGAGATATGGTAGGCCCCTAGAACTTGTTTCACATTAAGTTTTTTTCATATAGTATTCCACTAGATATTCAATTATATTTATATTTTTATTTTATAATTTTATTTATATTATATTTATTTATTATAATGCATGTATTTTAGACATAGACATTATAGTGAGGATCCAATTCATTATTTATGGTTTTATAAAATATTTTCTAAAATTATGATAAATATTAAAATAAATATAAATAATTTAATTGTAATTAATTACCCCATCATGAGCAAACAACAAAACACTATTTGGTTTTATAACTAAAATATGAGCAGACAAATTAATAGATCACATAATAACAGTAAAATAATAAAATATCCAACCAACCCCAAACAATAATAAAACAAAATATGAACAAATAAATTTAAATTAACGTCCATATCTCGGAAATGTTTGTCCTAGACGTATAAATTATAGAGCACCCGGAACATCTTTTGGAAATAAAATAAGAAGGTTTACTTATAATATGTATATATATATATATATATATATATACAAAATAAAGCAAATTTAATTTATATCCATTTGAAAATTATAAATAATACTATAATATATAATAGGTATTTTATAATATACTATAGTACTTTAACAGTAAGTGGTTACTACAATTGGAATTCCACAATGGAAAAAGAAAATGATCTCTTAAAAAAATCAGAAACTGTTGATTGACTACCAGTGCCCTCTCCTAAATATTCTTTTCAACTCCTCAATGCTAGATCAGTACGAAATAAAGTTAATTTGATTACACAATTCATTATTGATTGTAATTTTATATTTCTGCTATTAATGAGACTTGGCTAACTATTGATGATTCTGTTCTAGATTCCCAACTGACCCCTGGTTATTTTTAAGTATTGCTTGCTAATAGGTCTACATCACATCGTCTTGTGGACTAGCTATGTTATTCTCATCGGAACTTAAGCTTATTTCATTATCTACCCCATGTTTCTCTTTATATGAAATTCTGATCTGTATTCAGTTTACATCATTATTTACCATTGTAATACTACTTATTTACCGTTCACCTTCAATTAGCCTATGAAGTTTCTTAGATGGCCTATCTTCTATTTTAAAATATTTCACATCAATTAAAGTGGTTATTCTTGGTAATTTTAATATTCAAATTAACAATGAAAATCTTACTTCCTAATCTCTGAATGAACTTATATTTGAGTATTCCCTGACGCAACATGTTAGCTTTACTACTAACACTAATAGTAATACTATTAACTTTTTTTGTATTTAGATTCTAAATTAATTTCATATGCCACTCAATTTCTATAATAGCTGATCACTTTGCCATATTATTTGATTTGAACTTGCCGGTGATACAAATTAATCGATCTTCTAGATCATAAATCAATGTGTATTAACTTTGTATTACATCAACTTGACAACATTATATCTTTTGATTTGTCTACACTTTTTGATTATTTTAATTTGGCATTTATCATTCGCTTGATATCTGTGTAGTGTCCTACCCTCAATTACTCTTATCAACCGAACTTATTCGAAATTTCCATGGTTTAATATTGAGCTTGTTAACCCGAGGCAACTACTTCGCAGACTACAACGTAAATATGCATCCTCAAAACTTGAATTAACAGACTATCTTTATTATAAATGTAAATATATAAATATGTAACATTCTAAACAAAATGATCAGCATTTCTACCCAATATAGGAACAAATTAATTTTTTTTATCTAAAATTAATTTAATTTATATTTTTAAAAAGATCTTTAAATTCTATAATATAACTTGTATCTTAGTTTTTTTTAATTTTTATTAAAAAATAGTTATCAAAAATGTGCAAAAAAAATTGTACAAATTTGACATGGTGTAGATAGGAATTATGAGTTTTAATTAATTTATAATATATATTAGACCATAACTCATTTAAAAATGAATATTTGTTAATTCAATTAACACTTTATTATATATATAATTATGTAATAAAAGTTATAAAAAAATGATCAACATTCCTACCCAATATGGGAAATAATGAATTTTATTTATATTTTTACAAGAAAAGAAATTATAGTAACACATATTATTTAATAAATTATGCAAAACTTTCTAAATTCTACTTTATTTATATATTATTTAAAATTAAATTATAAATTCAACACATTTCAATTATAAATATTATTTAAAATTAAATTATAAACACATGTGAAATGCATTTCAATAATAAATATTATACATCATTTTTTCATATATACAATTTATTTTAACGTTAAGTACTAACCTATATATATATATTAATAACAAAAATATATATATTTAATACAATATATTAAAATATATATAGAACATTTACAATAATAGAATCTTTTTTTCTTTCTCTTTCCTTTAGTCATCAGATTTGTAACTTATAATCCAGCTATAAAACAATACAAAATTAATGATGGATACATGTAAATTTAATTTATAATTAAATATACTAAACCTGTATCAATTTCGTTGTATCACTTTTCTTTAGTTGCCAATATATATCAATGATGCCTTTAAAACATTACAAAATTAATTAATTTATGAATAAAACTTATATAAATATATGTATCAAACTTATATAAATATATCAAAATTAATATTTTAATATTTATCTAAAACAGATTAGGTATATTTGATTGATAAATCATACATTTATTTGTATTTGTGTGTATTTATAGTTACATAGACATTACATATATATTTTTATATAAATAAATGATCATAAATATCAAAATCATGTAATTATATATGAATCATTAATCAGACTTAATTTATTTAAATTTTAGTAAATATGTATTTATTTGTATTTAAATTTGAATAGGATTATATTAATATTTCAAATATTATTTGTAAATATTAATCAAATACATTATTATATTTTAAATTTATTAATTACCAAAATCATATTTTCTGCATTTGAATTATTAACCATAAATATTTTTGTATTTGCTAGAGTATTTATATTTTAATAAGATATCATATGTTAAACATGCATATCTGATTAAATAAGTTTTCATAATTATTAAAATATGATTGTTATCATTTGTAATTGATTTTGTTATTGTATTTGAATAAAACATATATATATATATATACATTTGTATATGATAAAATAGATTTTTTAAATTAGTAATTTAATAATGATAAAAATCAGATCTGCTCTATTTGTATTTTTATATATTTTAGTTAAATTCTTGTTTGGATTTAAGAGTATATTTATATTTGATAAAATCAAAATAATTATTAATTAAATAAAAATGTTACAAAGAATTTAATTGTTATATTTAATATTAGAAGTTAAAAGTAATAGTTATCGAAGTTAAAAGTATATTATATTATTTATATTCTTATTTTTAATTAAATCCATAACTTAATACCTATCAAATTCACTGGAATATAGGTATTCAACTCTTACTGACTAACTTTTAGTTCCATGAATCATGAATCGTAGTGGTAATTTTCTCACTATCTTCAGTAACAAATCGTCTCAGGTCGCTTCTATCCATGTCCAGTAGTTCACCGGTGATCAGACATCCACTGATTAATATTAAACATAGCCTTTTCACTGTCTTCAACTATATAATAGTGAGTGATATTAATTAATACATTTTCATATAGTAACTGATAGTTTGAGCTATACAAAAATATTAAATATATAATTATATAGTGATATGAATGAAACCAAATAAAATAACCGCCGTAGATTTAAAATGTATTTAATTGTAGTAGGGCATATGGAAATAGATGCAAGATGGATTTGTGAACAAAACATTAATTGATATGTATATACAGATACTAACTTTACTTACCAGGTTAAGCTTTATCGTTACACCATGACACGCGTTCTCAGATCATTTCTATCGCTCATCATATTTGGTAGGGCTCCTCACTGTATATGCATCGTCCATCAACTTTTGTATATAGTTCTTTATTGGACACCAGGATACGAGACGTCACTCATGCGATGACATTTAGAGAATAACATCTCTTGTGCCCATCTTCTATGCCCCAACATTGTCCTACAAATCCTATATAGAGAAATATATGAATGTATTCGGATATTATAAATAAATATATTGACCATTATGATTAATACATTAATTTGTATAAACTAAATATTATATTTATTATTTAAAACAGCTCTTTATTATTATGTAATCATAATATATTTATTTAGCTATACTCATATAATATACATATAAATTGATATATTGTTCAGAAATCTACACATGCAATACCTGTAGCACTATAACTAGCTAATATGTAGATCTGCTCCGCTCAATAATAGTATTAAAATATGCTAGTATAACAGTATTTATATAAAATTTATACGAAAAATTAATACTAATATATATTATTATAGATTGATATTAAATATATTACATAAAGCATAATAGTAATACTATAAAAATGTATATGAAGAAATAATACTAATAAATTAAATTTGTTTGTAAAATTTAAGATATTTAAACATGATAATTAGGTTGTATATAAAATGTATGATTTTGATGATAACAATAATATAACGACAATGATACTACTAGAAATGTCTACTAAAAGTATCTATTATTTATAAAATTAAAGTCTTATGGACGGCAAAACATGAATATTTACATGGTGGATATATGAGATTTTTTAAATAAGGGTTACTTTTAAATTACGATAACTCTGAAATGAATAAGAGAATGATTACATTGTGTTGGAAAAAAAGCCTTATTAATTACATTTAGATCTATGTATATATTAAGTTATATAATTATATGATAATGAGATCTACAACATTATTTTGAAAATACTACAATAAAATCATGTTTCGCCACCCATTAAAGGTAACCTTTCTAAACATGTAACATTATTATAATAGTTTTATTATAATAATTATATATTAAATGTATTATTACAAATAGTATATGTATATTTATTAAATACATGATTAATTAAGATGATATAAAATATTATATTTAAAAAAAAATTTGATAGCACATGTTTTAACTTTTTATATATTATATAATATAAGTGTCCAGTTAATTATGAAGATATTATTATAATAATTATATATAATATATTTATAGAAAATAAATCAATACTTAGGTATATTCAAAAATAATTAATTTATATAGAATTTATGACTTTACAATTATAATAAAATAATAATCTAAACATTATTTATTCTATAAATTATAGCTCACTAAACATGTAATATTATAGTAAATATAGTACGTATTTTAATAATAATAAGTATATATTATATATTCATTGTTATAATATATATTTATAAATAACAAAAATAATATTATATATGTAATTCAGGCATTAAATAAATGATTTATTAAGTTGATATTGAATATTATTAATTGACAAATTATTTTTTAATAAATCTAACATTTTGAAAATTATTTTCAAACAATATTTTGATAATACATATTTTCAATATTTATATAAATGTGTGTAGTATTTTATGAAGTTATTATAAATTATATACAATATATTTATAGGTACTTTTATAGATAAAACGTTCATAATTACACAGCAAGTAAAATTATTAAAAAAAAATATATATTTGTTATCACATTTTTAATCTAAAATTATATTAAATCGTTATTAATAATTATTAAATATTATTTATGTAAATAAGCATTCAATAAATGATTTATCGAGTATTATTAATTGACAAATTTGAGATTTGCCTCCATTTTAATTTTCAATATTTTCAATATTTATGTAAATTTGTATAGTATTTTATGAAGTTATTATTAAGTATATATTATATATTTAATAACACATTTATAGATAAAACGTTCATAATGATGCAGCAATTAAAATTATTTTTCAAAAATAATTATTTATTATCATTTTTTAATTTTAACAATACACATGTTCACTAACCAAAATCGCGTTAAAATCATATATGGATTTATATATGTCATAACACTCATAATACAACATCCCCTTTCTGCCAGGAACTTTTATTTACATGTTCGTTAACATTTACTTACTCAATACTAGCAAATTATAACCATAAAATATATGAAATATATATATATATTCAGGATTATAAATTAAAATATTATTATTTATATTGATTTTATTCAACAAATTATTTAGGTATCATTAATCATTATCCATCATTATTTTTTAGGATCATTATTTTTTATAACGTTTTATTTCTAATATTAAAATATTTGTGTACTCATTTGTAATTTTAAATGTAATTATAAATCAGTAAAATATTTGTATTTATATTAATTTTATTCATTATTTATTATAAATTTGTATTTATAATATTGAACTATTTTTGATATTCATTAGGGTTATAACAGACTAGAGGCGCCAAAAATATATGACTAATAGTTTATTCGAAATCAGAACTCGCGATTTCGGAGTTGAGACGCCCGCCTCTAGATATAGGCGTGTCATAGCTTAGCTATGTGTATTAAATATATATATATATATATATATATATATATATATATATATATATATATATATATATATATATATATATATATATATATATATTAATATTTAATATATATATATAATATATAATTTATTATATATACATATATAGTTTAATTATATATATATATATATATATATATATATATATCAGTATTATGTGTACGCGTTGATTTAACAAATACGCATAGCTAAGCTATGACACGCCCATATCTAGAGGCGGGCGTCTCAACTCCGAAAGCGCGCGCTCCGAAAGCGCGCGCTCCGATATCGAATAAACTATTAGTCATAGATTTTTGGCGCCTCTAGTCTGTGTCTATGTTCATTTGTAATTATATATTTAATTAAAAATCATTAAAATATTATTATTTATATTAATTTTATTCATAACATTAAATGTTACATTATTTATTATATTATCATAAATCATTATTTTTTATAAATTTGTATTTATAATATTTAACTATTTTTGATATTCATTTGTAATTATATATTTAATTATAAATCATTAAAATATTATTATTTACTTTGATTTGTATCATATTTTTTTTCATATTTAGTTATTTTTAATTTTCATTATTGTTAAATTTAATTATAAGTTAAATTTAATTATATTATACAGATACAAGATACTCAGAATCACATCGACATGTCAGATGAAGAGGATAACACGATTTCAGATAAATATAATGATAATATTGAATTAATGTCTAGCTATAATTATTATTAATAAGGGGTGTGCTCATTTCATTTGTTTTTCACAAATTATTTTACTTTAAAATATAATTAATTATTATTAAAATAATGTATTTAATGTCGTTCAGAGAGAAACTGTATGTGTGATTGTAATGTGACTTATCTATTATTTATATAAACATACTCCTCATATTTACATCATATACTAAACATTATGTATAATAATTACCAACATAAAAAGGATTTAATAATTATATAACATTTTTGAGATAATTATCATTTATATATATATATATATATACTTAATACTCCTAGGAATTCTAGATAACAATATGTTTTATACTCTTTATTATCAACAAATATATATATATATATATAAATATAATGTTCAATTATTATCTTAATTATGTTATACAGATACAAGATAGGCTCAGAATCTACTCAGAATCCTACTCAGAATCACATCGAAATCTTCAGATGAAGAGGATAACACGATTTCAGATAAATATAATGTTAATATTCAATTAATGTCTATAATTATTATTATTAAGGGGTGTGCTCATTTGTTTTTCACAAATTATTTTACTTTAAAATATAATAAATTATTATTAAAATAATGTATTAAATATCGTTCAGAGAGAAACTGTGTGTGTGATTGTAAGGTGACTTATCTACTATTTATATAAACATACTCTAAAAATTAGTTAATGTTATAATTTTAATATTAAATATAATTGTGATCTATATTAATACAAATAGGTGTGTTAAATATGATTAAATATGAACTTAAGAATCATTCTATTAGACTAATAATTAGTAATAGAATCTATTACAAAAAAATAATATTTATTTAAATTTAAAATTCACTAATTTATCTATAACTTTATTAGTATATATAATAGCGCCCAGTACTTTACTTATTTTAGATTACAATTAATATATTTATATACTTGTAAATTAATAATTAATATTGCTGAAACTTCCAATTAGACTTACATATTTATATTTTAATATTCAAATCTGTCATATATCTCATATAATTTATTAGAACAAATTATTGTTTACAAAAAGACATAAATACACTGGTTATAAATTATAAAATATAAATATATCTAAATTAGTATTTTTACTATTTATATAATTGAGTATATCTATTTCTACAGTTTATTTAGAAGTGGCTATTCCATTATCATCAATAACATAATTCATCAGAATTAGCTTCGCTTTGTTCTGGTGTAGTTATATAAGCCTCGTTATCTGGGATATGTTTATTAACATATTACTTAAATGTAGATAACAACATCTTTTTCTTCAGCATAATTAATTAACCAATTTAACTTACATTTTTGGTTAGATATTGTTGCTATAATGACACTATTGATGAAATAATCAAATAACAAATAATCGTTAAACCTACGTTTTAATCCTTCCTTTAATACATCTAACAATGGGTGACAATAAACAAATTTGGTATCCATTATTAATAAGTGCGATCTATTGAAAATAGTGTTGAGAATAAATCTACATAAAAACAATCGGCGATCGATGATCGATGATCAAAATAATTACACGATCGAGGATCGACGATCTTTAATTAATGACTGTGAAAAGATATCGACGATCATGAAAAGTCATGATTGTTCCTATCACTGAGTATATATTTTATTAATTATTTAGTTATTTGAGTTTATTTAATAGATATTTATAAATTTATAAAAATACTTATATAGAAGATATGTATTGCTATTATACTGATAAGTATATTTTAAATTACATTCAAGTACTTATTACATATTTACTTGATAAATAATTAATAAATTGTTTACATATTTTATATATTATAAATATATATAATATAAATATGTTCTTATTTTAGCTTACATCAGTCTGTTCAATTGCTTGAAAAATATCGTTTACCAGGAAGAGTATTGTCGCTAAACCATCTACTTCAAAAAGTTATATCTGATATGCATATGTTAGTTTATATCTTACTGAATGGCCAGAAACCAATTGTATCCATTCCAATACTATTTTAAATATATCTAAATTAGTAGATATTTTTAATATCGATAATTATTCATTATCTACGGTTAACAATATGTCGAGAGAGTTATATATATTGTCAAATTATTTTGCTAAACAATTCATATTTGATAATTATATTATAACTTGGATTCGACGACCCAGGAAAGACTTCATGTAAATTATATTTATGTTATCAATGGGACATCTATGCATGTTATCGATATTGATCAACTTCCTGGTGATACAGCAGTTATTATTGTGATCATATCGCAACATGTATTAACTGGCCAAAGTATACTATTATTGGATATGATATTTTTGACAGAATCAGTAATAACATTACTGATAGGGTCAATGTTAATAAGGCAACTTAAAATGTTTAATTTTATGTTATGTTAAAATGTTAATTTTATTCTATGAATAGTTATTAATTTTCTTAACTATCTTTATGTGATAATGGATAGTGAAATGAGTATGAACTTAATTTGATAATATATAATATTGGTATCTCGTTATGAATCTTGTTGTGTATACACTGAATGTTGAAATTTAGAGTTTTGGCTCTTGTAATTTAATACATAAATAAATGTGACTATACATAGTCAGTATATATATCATATAATGAAACATTTATATTTTAATCAAATTAATAACGTCTAGCCCGAAGGTATAACCTATGTATATATACTAATTAATTATGCAATATAACATATATTATGTAGAATACCTTAATATTAATATTAGTTATATCATTATATAATCATCTTTGACTATAAGTTTCCCTTATAATATAATCGTATAATGTATTTTTACCAACATAAATTATGAATTATAATTTGCTATTGAAAATTCATTTTAAGTTAACTAATTATTAATTATCATAAAACCATTTAATCATCTTTGATTATAAGTTTCCCATATAATCCTATCCATGTATTTTTGTACTAGTATAGAATATGTATTATAATTTGTTAATTTTTAACTATGTTTCCTTATTAATGTACTGAAACTATCTACTTTATAGGTTACATATGAAACTTCATATGCTCGTTGCGGCCATCTGCTTATGTCCATAAAAGTTTGGAGGCTTCCAAGGTACATGAATTATGGAATTCTGATATTGAAAATTCAGTTTAGGTTAACTAATTAATAATTATCATAAAACTATTTAAGCAACTATTGGTACGTTCTTCGGAATTATTATTTTCAACAACAAAATTGTTTTAATTATTATATTAGAAATAAAATAATCAAATATTTATCTATCATTTGATCTATAAAGTATATTTCAAATCGTCATAGAAGTACATAAAAAGAGTACTTTGTTGGAAGTACCAATTGAATATAAAATTTAAATTACTAGTAATAATTACTAAATAATCGGTTAAATAAAAGCTGTATAACTTTATAATTTATTTATCAATTTTGAAAAATTAAATTCATTTATAAACTAATGAATTAATGAGTCTTTGTTTGTATACAATTTATTTTATACTATAGTGGTTGCTATGATATAAGTATTTTCCAATTAAATGCAAGAATTTTAGATCACAAATAATGTAATATATACAAATGTATTATAATGTATTTATTATACATATTATTCATATAACATACAATAATCTTTATATATATAAATATTATTTTTCATGTCATATATTTTATGTATTCTATATTATACATGTACATATATGTATGTAATATCATTTACTAAATGGTAATTCAAAATTTGATTGTAATAAACTTTAAATGCTATTTACACAAAATAATAGTTTTTATATATTACTCTTACTAAAAATTCAATTTCTCCTTGAATAATGTAAATAATGAAAATAATGAATTGAAATTGTCAATATAAGTTGAAAATACAATAGGTTGTAATGTACTCATTTTTTATATTTTAATAATAATTATTAATTTTAAGTTGTCTTTGTTTATTGATGAAAAATACAACACATATTTATAAAAATATATAATAAATATTTGAATGAATGGATATGTAATAAAAAACTACTTAATTATAGAATGATATTTTAGTAAACTATAAAAAAATCTATTTACATTTCGCACGCGAACGACGTACCTCGCCTTAATCATCTTTGATTATAAGTTTCCCTTATAATATAATCGTATAATGTATTTTTTATACCAACATAAATTATGAATTATAATTTTCTATTAAAATTCATTTTAGTTTAATTAATAATAATTATCGTAAAACCTTTTAATCATCTCTGATTATAAATTTCCATTATAATATAATCATATAATGTATTAATGTTTTTATACTAGTATTTTATACAAATATGTATTATTATTTGTTAATTTTTAACTATGTTCACTTATTAATTTACTGAAACTATCTACTTTTTAGGTTATGTATGAAACTTCATATGCTCGTTGCGGCCTGCTGCTTACGTCTATAAAAGATTGGAGGCTTCCAAGAAACATGATTTATGGATTTATGGATTTATGATATTGAAAATTCAGTTTAGGTTAACTAATTAATAATTATTGTAAAACTATCATCTTTAATTATAAGTTTCCCTTATAATATAATCAATTAAATATTGAAATATTTTGTTATTCAATTGTAATTATAAATCAGTAACATATTATTTATATTAATGTTATTCTTAACATTATTTATTTAGAAATAATATTTTTTAATATAGTTATTTTTAATAATCATTATAATGGCATATTTTATTTGCTCAATTTGTGTTAATATTAATTATATTAATTCATATTTTAAACATATTATTTATAGTCATTCATTTTCAAAAACTTATAATATGTCCTTATATAAACTGTTACAAAATTATATTAATCCCTATTCTCTAAAAAAACATATAAATCGTAGGTATTATTATGAAAATCGTTAAATAAATAATATTAATTCTATCGTAATTGACACTAATTTATTAAATAATAATGAAAACTTTGAGGTGTCTCCTACTATAAATATTCAACATACAAATGTATTAAATCAAATTCCAATGGAGTTGGGAATTATAATTATAACTATAGTTATCTATTTTAGATAAAGTCCGGTATTTTGTAAATACTATTAAAATGTTATAATACTTTTAATATATTATATAAACTATTAAATTAATACTATTAATACCTTTGAGCACATTCATATATATATATAATTTATTTGTACATATTGTGTGTATGTATATGATTGTGCGTGAGTGTGCATCTATATGTATATATATATATATATATACATATATGTATATATATATATATATATATATATATATATATATATATATATATATATATATATATATATGTGTGTGTGTGTGTGTATGAGTTTGATGACGTTATATGAGTGTATTTATGTATATGTGTGTGCAAGTTTTTGTATTTATGTGTATTTATATGTATGTATATATGTATACACATATATGTGTTCGTGTGAGTGTTTGTGTATGTATATGTATGTATATGTATATGTATGCGCGTATGTGGTTGTGTGTATGTGTATGTGTATGTGTGTGTATTTATGTGTGTGATTATAGTTTACTATTTTGTTCCTGCTACTTTGCATACAATCGGTTTATAATTATACTTAACTACATTTAATCCTTTGTTAATTTTTGATAATACTTTATATATAATAATTATTTATGTATAATATATAAATATATATTTATATTACATTTTATTTTAGGATCCAATCGCCCCTACACCAGTTATCATATTTAATGAAAGGTTCACAGAAGGAAAGATAATGATGGACGGGTCGGTCATTATTAATATTATGAATACTACAATATCAGAAATGCTCTCTTTATTATTTTCGATATACTATATTTTTAATATTCAATCGCCTTATAAATAAAAATTAAGTTTTATGATATTTATGTCTTTAATATATGATTATAAAATTGTTCCGTCAAATACGGCAAAGAGATTTATTAAACAAATAAAAATGTAACTAATTTGTGTTCTAATATTTAATTATTTTTAAATTATTACATAATTTATATAAATTTGGTTCTTTTGGATCTGTATGTTATTTAATTTGGTTCTGTGGAGTTTACTTTTGGTTATTTAAGGAATCTATATATTATTTTAATTTGATTCTTTGGAGTTTATTTTTGGTTCTTCGAGGTATCTTTATATTATTTTAATTTGATTCTTTGGAGTTGACTTTTGGTTCTTTAAGGAATCTTTATGTTATTTTAATTTGGTTCTTTGGAGTTGACTTTTGGTTCTTTAAGGAATCTTAATGTTATTTTAATTTGGTTCTTTGGAGTTGACTTTTGATTCTTCGAGGAATCACTATTTTGGTTCTTCGTGCAGAACCAGTAATTTAGGTTCTTTGAAGAACCGATTTGGGTACCGCATTTGTGGCAGAATGAAGAACCCGGTTTGGATCTTCAAAGTACCATATGTTTTAAGAGTGTATCCGTATTAGGGACTTATATTACCTCTAGATATATGCTTATAACGTAATGCATATTTGATAACAAATAAAGAAATTATATATATAATTTTTAGAATGCTTTATTTTGTAATAATATAATGTTATATTTTATATCGATACATTTGTATATTATTGAGAAGGTTTTAAGTTGACATTTTTTTTCATGCATTTTAAAACATAATAAAAAAATCAGTTTATTGAATATATCAGCTTTTTTTATTTAATTAAAAAATAAAAAATACTTTTTTAGACTATTTATATAATTATGAATATTGTATTCATTAAACATTTTTTTGTAGGATTTATGGTTTCTGAGATACCGAGAGTGTCCGTAATCGGTTACTTTCCCCTACCTATATATATACCCCTATAGGGTAGTTTAGTTGTAGTCTACGTTATGATACAGCACCCTACTACGTAGATACCTACATAGACCTGGTAATAATGTTCGCGCAGTGGCAAGGTCACCAGAGTGACCTTCAGTTATGTGGTATGCAGATATTCGTATGTGGTCCGCACAGCACACTACGGGTGCTATAACCCCTCAAAGTTTAAAGTTCAACCATTAACGCATTACATACATAGGTATACGATATATATTTTGGAATGTAAATATTATTTCGTATCATTATTATAATTGTAATATTATCCGAATGAAGATGACGAACTAAGAGATCACCAAGGATATGTCCTTGATATTACAAGCTAAGTAGATATCGCTAATTTTATGTCATTTATAATCATTAATTAATGTGTATACCTTAACACATATGCACAGTGTGCGTCGCACACACACACACATATATATATATATATATATATATGTATATAATGTATATGAATATAGCAAAGCCCTTTGGATATAGTACGTCATTCGCGTATACTATTCAATATAAACAATAACTTATGTATGTGTGTAGTACATAGTGTGTACGTATGTGAACGTATACATATTCATATTCATGTGAGGTTCTTCAGGATTTCTGCTGATTCGATGTGGAATATATTAGCTTATAAGCTACCTCTGGCGATAAGAAATGCTTCGTCTATTTCAATATTTCGTAAAAGACTGAAGATATATCTTTTATTATCATTTTTTATTTTGTTTTGTTTACATATATTTGATTACACTTTAGAGAATTATTTCTAAGTGTATAAATAAACTATTATTATTATTATTATTATTATTATTATTATTATTATTATTATTATTATTATTATTATTATTATTATTATTATTATAATAATTATTATTATTATTATTATTATTATTATTATTATTATTATTATTATTATTATTATTATTATTATTATTATTATTATTATTATTATTATTATTATTATTATTATTATTATTATTATTATTATTATTATTATTATTATTATTATTATTATTATTATTATTATTATTATTATTATTATTATTATTATTATTATTATTATTATTATTATTATTATTATTATTATTATTATTATTATTATTATTATTATTATTATTATTATTATTATTATTATTATTATTATTATTATTATTATTATTATTATTATTATTATTATTATATAATAATATATATATATATGTGTGTGTGTGTATATATTTTTGTTACATATGCGCCGCATGTAATGCGGGCGTCAACTTAATGTATCTTACAATATATTGTAGTTCGTCACGCTTAAATGAACATTGTAAAATACGCATACACACACAATACATTACATACACAGAAAGTTATTATCAAATTTAGAACACGACATAATCTGTGTAAGTTTATATTTCATCGAATTATATTATTATATAAATATTATAATATATATATATATATATATATATATATATATATATATATATGTATGTGTGTGTATGTATGTGTGTATGTGTGTGTGTGTGTGTGTGTGTGTGTGTGTGTGTAAAAGTTCTTGTATTATTATTAACAGCTAGTATTACCTATGTTACGTAATACTAATAATCATCCTTACCCACTACTACTAATGTCACTATAGTATAATAATGATGATGATATCTAGTGGCATACGTTGCATTGATTAGTTATAATAATTGCTTATAATATTAAGTTATTCTAATATATATATATATATATCGATTTTTAATTAACTAAATTTATTAATAAACTAAAGAATTTAATATATATATATATATATATATATTCATTACTTTGTTATATATTTATTTATTGAATTTACCAATATAATTACTTATATATACGGACATACGTATACATATACTTATATACCGATATACATATACTTATATATACTCCATATATGGATAGGGATTAGCAGTAGGGATAGGGATAGGGATAGCTATAGCTAGTATATATACTCCATAATCGACTAGAAAATCACCTCTCCCATAATGCACCTTGATGAAAACTGACCTCGATAACTTCTCTGCGTGTTTGTATCCGGGAGATCGATGTATTTCCCGACCTAAGTCCTTAGGAATTACTCCGTGTGCCCCTTTAAGCCACACCCATTTTCTATATCCTAATATAGACATTACTTCTCCGATATATATTATGATAACATTATGATGTAAGCTAATATTAAGGTAATGTTAAGGTAATGTTAAGGTAATGTTAAGGTAATGATAAGGGGAGACAGGTTTTTCAAATTTTAAATGATTGAACACATATTTTAGAATTCATTGATGTAAGATAGATGTGATTAGATCTCAGAATGGTGTAGGTACACCACGGTATATTAGTAGAACATGATAACATAGCTTTGTTAACGAATTGCCGATGTAAAAAGCATTTATTTTGTAGTCAACTTCAGTTATAAACAATAAAACATAATCAATATGGATCGGTCCTAATACCAACAACTATTTCATTTTAATAATTAGATTCATTATATTATGGTGGCCTCGTAAACAATATTCCCCTGTACAACTGTTAGCCCTGATTCGGTATATATCATTATAATGATATATATACATATATATATATATATATATATATATATATATACATATATATACACCTATATTAAATATAAGTATAATAGGTATATTGTGGTAACATGGATACCGTGGTGGGTACCTAATATGATGAATAGTAATATAAAAAACTGCATTTATTAATACTATACAACAATAAATAGATTACTACCTTGCAGACTATAGTCAATATATAGTCTATATAGTGAATAGACGACATTGCCATAGTACGCCATGCACGTACAGTGTACACCTATATATTATAATCTCTCGTATACCCTTCAATAGTAACTTCCGTGCGTGTGTGTCATCGATATACAGAAGGTGTAAGAATAACTTTCTTTATATCGATGGTGTGTATATACACACATATACGTGTTATTAGTGAGTGTGTACGCGTGTATTTGCTATAGTAAAGTATACTTTACTATCTTGGCTATAGCGTATACCTATACGTATACCTGTACATAGAATCACATTATAATGAATAACTCTCTATTAACCTGAACATGGGGTCAGTGTACCATGATAGTGTACCCTGCCAGGGTGTACCCTGACAGTGTACCCTAATAGTGTACCCTGATAGTGTACCCTGATAGTGTACCCTGATAGTGTACCCTGATAGTGTACCCTGATAGTGTACCCTGATAGTGTACCCTGATAGTGTACCCTGATAGTGTACCCTGATAGTGAACCCTGATAGTGTACCCTGATAGTGTACCCTGATAGTGTACCCTGATAGTGTACCCTGATAGTGTACCCTGACCTATTACCATAGTGTCTATCTTCCACGCACGACGTATGTCCTACAGTGTGCGTATACGACGTGGTAATGCGCAATACTAATGTCACGTGACTCATGAGTCATGCGCACTCCCACGTATTAGTAGTAAGCCCTAAGGGGTTAATAACCCTTAGCTAAGGGTTATAGTACAACCTCGGGGGTAATACAGTACATCACCGATAACGGTATACATTTTTTAAATAAATACTTTATATCTATTATCTACTTATACGTAGACGTAGATGTGAATTACGACTTCTCTATTGCTTGATCACAATAAGCGTGTTTATATCACGTGGGTACATGCACGAAGGACACACGAAGGACATACGGATACAAACACGCACCTATGTCGTCACGTGCGTTTAGTGTAGGAATCATTCGCTAGGGTATTGGCCACGTGTACGGACGAATAAGAAATAGAGCTATCCACATATATATATATGTGCCTATACTATACTATATTATAGTATATATACTAGCCTATAGGCTACCTATACCTATATATATATAGGCCCCATAGACAATATAATTAAGTAGGCTGCTACCGAAGATAAAGTGTGTTCATCAATGTGACTGACAACCCGCCACACATGTGTTTATACTGGTATATCATGTTTTCAATACAAAGTCACCTATTATAATGACTCGACATTTCTTTTTAATAAGTTTGATATATCTATTACAATAAACCAATTCATTAAATGTCATACAAATAAGTACACCTATCATATAATATTATAAAATAATTGTACAAACCTAGTCAAAATGATATATAATATATATAATATTTATTTTTGAATATTTAAAAAATAATATTTTCATTAATGACTAAATATTAATTTTTCTACATGGTACCCATTAAGTAAAGTAATCAGTGATAGTGGTTAGATTATAGTTTGATCATCGTCATGATTTGTGCTTAACTGATCATAATATGATTATAATCATATTACAATCATTGATAAGCAACTGTGGTTTGATTACCAACTACACTTCTAAATTAT
This sequence comes from Osedax fenrisi, assembly GCA_964019155.1. NCBI lineage: Eukaryota > Metazoa > Annelida > Polychaeta > Sabellida > Siboglinidae > Osedax > Osedax fenrisi. The sequence goes on from OZ025239.1 coordinate 39,980,054, forward strand.
TGATATTAATAATATTATAATCAATGATAGTTAACTGATCACTAACATTTATTTACGATCAGTTGGTAATCATTGATAATCAGAACAAATCATAGATTTATAGTTTACATAAATAATAAACTATAAATCTATGGAAAAAATGTACATCAATGCTATTAATATGATTATAATCAATGATAGTTAACTGATCACAAATTTAAAACAATGTTCGTAGTCGAATGAATATCAATGATTGTAATCGAATTGTAATCCGTGATCGTAATCAATACATAGCCCCACTATAGTTATCCTATTACTTGATGGATTGTAATCTGATTACTAACTTTGATTACTTATTTTACTTACTTTGATTACTTTACTTACTTTACTTACTGGGAATGCAATGCATACTATGCATACACATTATATTAAGAGATTAAGAGATTAATTGGATAACATATTATAATGGACACAATTTTAAATCAATTTATACACACATGTAATCATATATGTATATATATATATTTAATATATAAATAATGTAATATTATAATAATTACATTCAGATGTATATTTAAAACTACCAGTTAGGCTACATATTTGTCATGGTTATAAAAAGATAGATCTAGATCACAACTAGTTATACCTATACAGTATGTAGACTGCTATTTATGTAAATCTGCAATATAATTATTAATTATTGACTAATTACTGATCACCATTTGGATCGACTTCGAGTGTTGTTATATCATTGAGAATTCATTTAAATATAGTTGTGTCTACAATTAATTTATATTCATTGCATTTTGATTGAAAATATGATTGACGGTGAAAACGTTGTACGGATACTGATAACGGACATTGAACTTGTATTCATTAAACATTGATTTATAAATGTTGATCAATAAAATCTGTTCAGGTTTTATTTCCATATCAGCTTACCGACTCGCTAATATCTATATATATATATATATATATATATAGATATATATTGATGGATATTTACGAGGTGAGCCCATCGATATAAAGAAAGTTGATAAGTAATTGACGCACGCAATGCATGTAAAAGATAGATATGTGAATGGCACTTTCATCGATAAATTAACAAAATGGCATCAGTGATTGTTATTGGATATTAGTCATATTATATATGTCAACTATTAAAACAGTATACTTTTCGTCGAAATAGATTAAAGTGACTTCTATCTATATCAATGGATTTAGATTATAAATATTAATAAAATAGTATGATATCTTCAATTTTAATACACAAAAGTATGAGGAATGTTGATATGATATATAATTTTATTAGTAGTATAGATCATTAAAATTGGTAGTAATTATCAATATATATGTATAAATAAATAATATTAATTTAAAATTTAGTAGGTTGCGACTGCAGCGCCTCTATCGCAAATTGCCACACACCACATTCAATTGCCTGCCCACTTTCTCACTATATCGATGGGTGAGCCACTATGCGATATACGTGGCACCCTGCGATGTAATTATCTGTTGTGAACCACGCCCCCGTCACGTGACCTAATCCGTCACGCCCACTAATACAATACAGCGCACGAGCGAGCGCATACACATATGTTGATCTGACAAGATCTGACGACATGTAATCTATCAATAACATATCACTGCTGGTGTTGTTGTACTCGCGTGTGTGTGCGCGTGCGTGTGCGTGTGCGCGTGTGCGCGTGTGCGCTTGTTGTAAACATATGTTTCGTACAGCGGGTACGACGTATAACATACAATGTGTATGATTAGTAATTCATTGCCATACTTAATGTGTGTGTGTGTGTATCAATGTGTGAGTTATCATGTATACATGATATATAACTACTTACACTATATTATTATATACATTATTACATTTATATATATATATATATATATATATATATAATATATATATATATATATATATATATATATATATTGACTCGATGATGAATAAGCGCCCTCTTGTGATAAGAAGTGCTCCTTCTATTTCAATCTTCCGGAAATACTGAAGAAACACCTTTTATTATAATACATTTATTTAATACAGTCAACTACCGCTAAGTCAGACTCGTAAGGGACCGGGAAAAATGTCCGACTTAGTGAGATGTCCGACTTATCAGAGATTCAGAATATCATGCAAATAAGACATGAAATGCGCAGCGCGAGTTAAATGGTTACCGAATTATGGAATTATGCAACAATCAACAACATAAAATATTGTATTCAATAATATTACTTACTAAAATTATAATATTCATTATTTAAAATAAACATTTCTGAAAATTTATAAAAAGTCCGACTTATCCAGTATAACAATCATAAAAATGACTATAATATGTGTCCGACTTATAGAAAAGTCCGACTCATCCAATCCAACTTATCCGACTTATCCGATTAATTTAACATGGAACAAGATACTAATCCAACCAAACCAATTAAATGTGTCCGACTTATCCGTAGTCCGACTTACCGAGAGTTGACTGTATTATTATTTGATTACACTTTAGATAATTGTTTATACTATAGTATAATATATACTATATACTATATATACTATAATATATTATAAGTCTATATAAACTATTATTATTATATTATCATATATATATATATTGGTAATTTATATAATATACCAGATTTAATTGATGATTATGTGTGATGCGATATCGTATAATTAGATTATATGTTTAAATAATTATTTATGATTATAATCATTCACTATAGTGATTTCTGTAGAAATTACTTTAGTGAACGATTATTTAAAAATATATTCTAATTATATATTCTATATATAGAAATAAAAAATAGGTTGGATATAGCCATATATTGTAATGACGTATACGTACACATACATCTTTAGATGTCTTATCTAATAGACGAATTCACTTTTTATATTATAGATGACATTGAAGACATAGAACTATTATCGAACACATACAAAATACGTTTACAATATATATATATATATATATATATATATATATATATATATATATATATACTGTATACAGTCTATCTCAACATCAATCACAACTCCACATCAATATATCCATATAAATCACACTATTTTATATATAATCTATAGAATATCTAAATGTTCAGTTATTATATTTTTCAATTCTACTAATTTGTATATATACTTTCATAATTAGCACGAATAACTATGCAACAATACGAAGTTATTCCAATACAACAATTTATCATATCATTTATAATAGAGAATATATACAAACTTATGGAACCATTGATCCTACTATAATAGATCGTTATATTGTATTGTTAAGGGGCGTTTTATGCTTAACAATGGTAACAAATACATTATTATTGATGTTTTTTACCCCATAAAATGGGGCCAATATGCATATTAAAGCTTTATAATATGTTTTGTTAGTACCTGTGAATAAAGTACACATAAAAACAGTTTGAAAATCACATAAAAAGTGCTTTTTAGGACATGTTATAAAATAATAAATAACATAGGTTATTTGTAAATATATTGTAAATATTGTAATAAATATTGTAAATAACCTATTTATTAAATAACCTTATTTTGACATGAAGTATGAAAGATGTTTATCTATGCTGCCAATTTATCACTATGTGTATATGCATAAAGTATTTGTTATATACACAGTTATAGCTATAAATAAATACATAGAAAAATATCTTATAAATATATATTGTAATATTGTAAAAAATACAATTTCTAAAGAAATATCACACATTAAAAATATGTTATTTACATGTATATAATATACTACATTTTATAAATATTGCTCGCCATATATATGTGCCTATATATTATAAGCATAATACATTTATTTAGCTCATAACAATATTGTGTTGATCATATGAATAGATCTTTGTGAATATGATGCTGTAGTCTAGGTATATAGTCTACCTATTTACAATGTAATCGTGCGAACCTGTATGTGTGTCGTGGTAATATATTAATAGTAATGTTAATTAATCAAAGTGATTTATATTATACATGTTTATCACATAATATTGAACGGTTAAATAGTGATGCTATAGGGGAAAGATACTTTATTAGAGATACTTTATATCAAGTTTAGTCCAATGATATCACATCAAGTAAAATGTACAAAAAACACGCAATTGTGATAAATTAATGCTTTTCATTTTAACTTTATAAATTACTATATTCATTAATAGGCTATATCCTAGTATACCATTAAACTTAATTATTATGTTATTAATATGGAAAAAGTAATTTCAGCAGTAAATGACTGTATGTCATAACAATATGGCGATATAATACTTAGATAAAATAGTAGAAGAATAAGAAAGATAACTAATTTATATTATCTGATTTCTATATATATATATATATATATATATATATATATATATATATATATATATATATATATATATAAAGAACCATTTGTATATATATATATATATATATATATTTATATATATATATATATATATATATATATATACCATAATATATAGAACCATTTATATATATATATATATATATATATATATATATATATATATTTCTTTATAATTGTGTTAATAGATGATACATATACTAAATTAAATTTAAAAGTTTATACCACGATTATAATATGTATGAAAATATATTTGTATGGTTAGGATATAGTAGATGTTGATTCTATCAACGTTTTCATATAATGACGCACGCAATTTTATAAAAATATAAAAATATTTATTTCTGATCATATGATTGGCTTAAATCATATGGCTGATCATATGATTGGCTTACATCATATTGAAGTGGCCACATTACCCTCTAAAAGGTGGCCAACTTACCCGCTTCGAGGTATCACGCTATTTACCCTATATAATAATGAATATTACTTACTAAAATAAATTGCTTATACACTTTGTTAACATTAAATAGTTCTTTAACACCCAACATTAATTTTCAATTTATATTATATATTAGTGATTTACTAAATGTTTTACTAAACTTTTATTTCAATTTTTTAAAAAGTAAATCGATTTTTTTGTATTTTTTACATCATTTTTTTTTATTAATAGATATACAAATTATTTTTACTTATTTGAATAATGCTTACTAATGCGCATATTTCATGTATATCTTTTTTTTTGATTTGACTTATAGTTTATGAGATATATTTATATTTTATTATGAGATATATTACCCATGCGGGTAATGTGGCCACATTACCCATCTTTCCCCTACATAGAAACGGGCAGTCATTGTGTTATCAGAAGTGACAGATGCTTCTAGAATGCTATCATAATTGTATTG
>OZ025239.1:39987816-39997816 GCA_964019155.1 Osedax fenrisi
GGGGGTGTGTGTGCGTGTGTGTGTTGGGGGGTGTGTGCGTGTGTGTGTTGGGGGGTGTGTGCGTGTGTGTGTGCGTGTGTGTGTTGGGGGGTGTGTGCGTGTGTGTGTTGGGGGGTGTGTGTTGGGGAGTGTGTGCGTGTGTGTGTGGGTGTGTGCGTGTGTGTGTTGGGGGGTGTGTGTTGGGGGGTGTGTGTGCGTGTGTGTGTTGGGGGGTGTGTGCGTGTGTGTGTTGGGGGGTGTGTGTTGGGGGGTGTGTGTGCGTGTGTGTGTTGGGGGGTGTGTGCGTGTGTGTGTTGGGGGGTGTGTGCGTGTGTGTGTGCGTGTGTGTGTGCGTGTGTGTGTTGAGGGGTGTGTGCGTGTGTGTGTTGGGGGGTGTGTGCGTGTGTGTGTGCGTGTGTGTGTTGGGGGGTGTGTGCGTGTGTGTGTTGGGGGGTGTGTGTTGGGGGGTGTGTGCGTGTGTGTGTGGGTGTGTGTGTTGGGGGGTGTGTGCGTGTGTGTGTTGGGGGGTGTGTGTTGGGGGGTGTGTGTGCGTGTGTGTGTTGGGGGGTGTGTGCGTGTGTGTGTTGGGGGGTGTGTGCGTGTGTGTGTTGGGGGGTGTGTGCGTGTGTGTGTTGGGGGGTGTGTGCGTGTGTGTGTGCGTGTGTGTGTTGGGGGGTGTGTGCGTGTGTGTGTGGGTGTGTGTGTTGGGGGGTGTGTGCGTGTGTGTGTTGGGGGGTGTGTGCGTGTGTGTGTTGGGGGGTGTGTGCGTGTGTGTGTTGGGGGGTGTGTGCGTGTGTGTGTGCGTGTGTGTGCGTGTGTGTGTTGGGGGGTGTGTGCGTGTGTGTGCGTGTGTGTGTTGGGGGGTGTGTGCGTGTGTGTGTTGGGGGGTGTGTGTTGGGGGGTGTGTGCGTGTGTGTGTGGGTGTGTGTGTTGGGGGGTGTGTGCGTGTGTGTGTTGGGGGGTGTGTGCGTGTGTGTGTTGGGGGGTGTGTGCGTGTGTGTGTTGGGGGGGGGGGGGTGTGTGTGCGACTCACAGTATTGAACATTATCACCATCACTTCGAAATAGTAAATAAGTTATTGAAACTATATATTCTATTGTGTAACATATGTAGACATATGTATACATGTGTAGACATTATTATTATTATTTATAGCCGCTGACGATATAACAATAACATCAATATATATATATATTTAAAAAACATACTATTATTATTTATTAGAAGACTATATTATTATTTATTAGCATAACCTAGACGGGCTTAACTTAGTGGATCTTAACCTAGTGGGGCTTAGCATAGTGGGGCTTAGCATAGTGGGCTTAGCATAGTGGGCTTAGCATAGTGGGCTTAGAATAGTGGGCTTAGCATAGTGGGCTTAGCATAGTGGGCTTAGCATAGTGGGGCTTAGCATAGTGGGCTTAGCATAGTGGGCTTAACTTAGTGGATCTTAACCTAGTGGGGCTTAGCATAGTGGGCTTAGCATAGTGGGCTTAGCATAGTGGAGCCTTTTTAGTTGAGCGTAGTGTTGTGTAGGTTAGCCTTGAGATGCATGTACTGTAATAGTGCATGGTAGTGACTGGAAGACTGTATGTGTTGTACGGCGTACAATGTACGCTGTTGACCTGTGTCGACCTGTGTTGACCTGTATTGACCTGAGTTGAACTGAGTTGACCTTTGTTGACCTGTGTTGACCTACGTTGCTAATGATGACCTGTGTTGCTGTAATGGGCAGGTGTTGTGTATTCACATATTACAATGTTAAATAACACACATATGTATATATATATATTTATATATATATGTGTGTATGTTTTAATGATTAAACTCTAATAAGTAATAACATGTACATATGCAGATGAAGAGCTCGCAGTCGACGACCTCCCCGACTCTGGTACTGATAGATGACGAGGTCACGACCTCTAAACAACAGAACCTGAACAAGAGACGTCGAATCCTCCTGTTTCGAGTGTTGGCGGTGGCATTCTTAGCGGGGGTGTACCTAGCGTACACGTACAACCCTCTGTCCACCCCTCTATCCACGCGAGGAATGACCCACCTCGATACTTCGCCACAGTTCGCCACCACTCGAATCCCCGCCAACATCAGACTCGCTCTCGCACAACTCAGGCAACGTAACCTCGATAGAGCGAATGTTATCCTAGTAGTGCTGCCCCCCGGTGAGGGTGACCGTGACGATAATAACCACGCCCTCGACACGCCTCGTATATCTGCTTCTACTAGTAGTATACCTAACACTACTACCACCACCCCTACTACAACTAATCCTACTACTACCATAACTCCTATTACCACTAGTTACACTACCACCCCTACCACTACCACCCCTATAACTACCACCCCTACCACTACTACCACTCCTACTACTACCACCCCTACTACTACTATAACTCCTACTACTACTATAACTCCCACTACTACTATAACTCCAATTACCACTACCACCACTACCACCCCTACCACCCCTACTACTACTACTACCACCTCTACTACCTCTACTACTACTCCTACTTCAGTTACTCGCGAAACACTTCTGGCCACCATTAACAACAAGCCTATAACAAAGACAGCCACCTTCACCGTTACACAACATCCGGGTGTAACGCCCCCTCAGAACACCACACTACTACGTACAACCGCCACGTGGTACGGCTCCGTATCACGTGATCCAGCGGTGACGTCATTCCCTACACGCGACATGCGCAGCACTACTCTCCCCTATAGAGCCGCCCCCACCACGTTCCCCACCACCATACCCACCACCCTATCCACCACCGCACACTATGCCTACCATCACGGTATGGGTGGTCGATTAGGTAATCAATTGTTCGAGTACGCGGCGCTCTACGCATTCGCTCGTCGTCACAACCTCACCGCCACGGTGTCCTCTAAGTTCATCAAGGACATGACCCCCCTTTTCGGAGACCACTTGACCGTCGAAATGAACATTACGGAACGTAAGACAAACTGCCGCACTACCAGTGAACATAAATATGCCACCTACGATACTAGGTAGGTGTTGATATGACCTCTATTTCTCTGTGTTGTACAATGTACCTGTGTACGCTATTACTAAACGCCTTTATAATACACTGTTCGCAATGCTATATCTTAATTCTAACAAAACTCCCCATTTTCTAATAACATTAAACTACCATTCAATGACAATATATTTTTAAGAACAAATTATATATATATTCCAAGTTAAATTACCCAATATTTTATAAAGATGTATATATATATAAATAAATGCTAATTATTAATAAAATATACCACTCGGGGATACACGCAGCAACAATTAACCTGTGTGATGAAAACAACGTTGACAACTCTATATATCGCTCACTTCCGTTTATACACAGCTCGGACACGTGTCTCAATCACCTAGTATGTATATATCCCGTCACGTGTTTATTCAAGTAATCCTATACTATATATAGTATACCATATGGTATTGTATTTTTAATATATTATAAAAAGATAAATGTTTGGTGTTTATAAAAACTGTGGATAATGTGGTGGTTTAAAACATCACGTGACTTATCGAGAATCTCAACCTATAGCGAGTCTCTATAGCGATTCTATTCGAAGTGTAGAAGTATATATGACTAGGGAGTTATACGTATACATTCAACTCTCGATATATGATACTCTCGATATCTCAGAAACCCCGCCTACCAGACTTCTTAATAATGCTAGTTTGCTTGTGTAACTGTGTAAATAATCATTATTCGATATCTCAAAAACTCGTTAACTCTGATCACATTTCTTGGGTGCCTTAAATGTTGATATATCGAGAGTTAACGGTACTTATAGGATATGCGGGTTACCATTGTATACAATGATACACGTGTGTACAGGTAACGGGTATACCAGTATACGCGTATATGGACTTTATTGTTTATTCGCTGTTACATTTCAATCATACGACGCATGTAATCAATGTTGTAATGTGTAGAATGTCTTCATTACTTATCTTGCTTACTTGTGATAACAGTGATAACATTGATAACATTGATAACAATATATATAACCCCTATATGTATAAACACAACTGCGTGCACTATACAGCTACGACACTATGAAGGTGAAGGTGAACGGAAACGTCTGCATGTACGGCTATTTCCAGTCCTACCGGTATTTCATGTCCTACGAACGAGAGATACGCCTACAATACCGCGTGATTGACGTCTACCGCGAACGGTCGCGCATCCTATTGGACGCGTTGCGAGCGGTAGAGCCCGACCTTCGGTTGACCTTGGTGGGCGTACACGTGCGCAGAGGTGACCGCGTCCACAGCGCTCAGTTCAACACGTTGTACCGCGTAGCGTCAGAGCTGTACCTTCGTTCCGCCATGCGCGACTTCTCCGCTAACTACACTAACGTTAGATTCGTGATGGCCTCCGATGACCTCGAGTGGTGCCGGCGGATATTCGGCAACACGAGTCACGTGCTCTTCGTTTCCGGTACCATGGACGAGGACTTCTCGACGCTGGTGGCGTGCGACCACTCCATTACGACGGTGGGAACGTTCTCGTGGTGGGTCGGCTGGCTCGCGGGGGGCGTGGTTACCTATTACGCGGACCACGCCCCTCCGTCGACCTATATCTACACGAATCTCTCGCCGCGAGATTACTACCTTCCCGAGTGGATACCGTATCACGATACGTAATAAGTTACATTAGCTATATTACGTAATCTGCTAGGTGTCACGTGTCCGTTATTATTATACATATCTGTACATATATTTAGTCACTTTTAGTGGCGTTCAAATCACTCCTCTATTGTTATCTTACATCGAATCACTTATTATTTGTTAAGCGTATACACATATATTAATCGTTATATTGTGTTCTAACACTGTCGCAGGTTACGTTATAGTATTAAACCACGTGCCAGCCGCGGTGTAGAACATTCTACACGCAACAATACACACCCGGATGTAGTGTTCGATGTGTATTCTAATGGTTTGTATGCGAAGTAACGACACAGGCGAGTTTAACCTTGAGATGGTGGGGCACGACCTCTACATTGCACTGCGCGTGAGAACTTATAATTGTAAATACACATGCGGCATTCACATTCACAATAGCTGTGATATTACGATTATTCGATATTATTACATACATAATAAATGTAACGATTATATTAATGACATGTATAATGACATGTATAATAGACCGGTCTAATTTATTAACTACGGTATCTGTAACGTTAAGTACCAGTTCTATTATATTTATGAATACTTATTTTATATAACAAGGTTCAGTGATGACCTATATATAATTAAATATGTTTTTATAGGCTATATATGGATATAATGCATCTACAAAACATGAATATATCAAAACTAAACAAATCCAAATTAAATCAAACTAAACCCTAAGAGTGAAACCCACTCTAACCCATCATATTAATTACCATATATATATATATATATATAATACTGACTTATGTTAAGTTATTATCTATGCATTATCACAGTCAATTAATGTTATCTTTAATATATTTGTATCTTTACGGTCACTACCGTTATGAAGTTATGTAATAGCATCGAATAATAGTAATATATATATATATATATACATATATGTATAGTATATTGTGAATATGAATGCCCATGTATCGAGAAACACACACGAGTTCTCTCGTGCACAGAAGATATAGTGAAGTATAGTACGCAGATCTCCCCATTGTAACACCACCTCTCTGTGCATTCGCTACCCGTCTGTATTATTAACCACTAACCATGTTTCTCCTTATACTGCGATCTTTCATTTGCGTTTTAAATACGATTATGTATTCTACGTGTTTACTCTGCAAAACATAATATAGGTATATAAACATATACCTATATATATAATATATATATATATATATATATATATATATATATTTATTTATATTTATATTTATTTTTTGATTTACCATAAATATAATATTTACCCAAGTATTAATAAACGAATATTGTTATCATAGATATGTGATCACTGTATCGATAGCATTGTTTGGCAATGACGTCATAATACAATAATAATGTTCGTGATATTGTTTCTTTAATAATATAATAAATAATATGTATATAATTCGAATGATCTATCAAATAGGACATTCTGTAGAAATATATTGAATAATCTGAATATAAAATTAAGTGGCAAATAGTTTTATTGTAAAATATATAATATTGTACACATTATTGGAATACCGGTATTCATTTATAAACTTCATTGTATCACAATAATGCATGCACAGTTCAGCACAACTGTTTGTTCACTAGATAACGACTAGTTCTCCTTGTCACCGTGATCCATGTATGTGCACAGTAAACTCATGCACATTCTACATGAGATAACACAAGTTCTACACGAGATATTACAAGTAATAACATACCATAGCTAATAACGAAGGGAAAAGTCTCCAGTTACTGACCCCTAAATTATTGTTTGTAATAACTTATTTAATTTAATATTAATATTAATATTAAATATATTTATTTGAAATTTTGTAATTAGGCCAATAGTATGTTAATAAATAATTTGGATATATTAAAGTATTGTTATAATTACATTGAAAACAATATTCAGCAATTAATAAGCATTTTTGTACATCATTTTAAATAAATTATATTTATAAAAAGTAGTTAGAATTTACATGGTAACATTTTAGCTAGAGTTAGAATTAACATGGTAAACCCCAACCCCAGCTTGCACCATAACTATTTCATAGTAAAACTGTGATCTCTTGATTGAATATTATAAATCACTTGAAGTCGGATTTAAGGTAATTTAGGGGGTCGACAATAGGGAAATCATATGGGTTTCTATAATTAATATATCTTAGTTAATACTTATTCAAATAAAATTATTTGATATGTTTATGAACATTTAATTAATATACAATATGTTGCATAGTATAACGTTTTCATTTAATTAATAAGTATTTAAAATGATTTAAAAAATATATTATTCAAATATTTAAAAAGTAAAACCAGAATATTACAATTTATCAATTAACAAATTGCAGTTCATACTTTGAATATACTATGTACGATAATAAATGTGAAACAATTAAATAAACAAATTGACTATTATTTTGTTACTGATTGTATTAATGTAGGTATTATTCAATTGAAATATGTGATCGTTACTTCGTGTACTTTATAATACGTAACTATTGCTGATATACCGGGAATACGTTATAGCGAGTATCTGATAACAATACATATCATTATACAATATACAAAGTAACGAACACACACTTATTCTTAGTTATATAGAACATTATTTATATTGTTGTTATTGTTATTATTGTTATTGTTATTTTTTGTGTGGAGTCCTTTCATCCCATCCAGGAACTTAGATGACGTGTTCACTTATAACCATATATGGCTCTAATTTCCCTTTGAAGCCGTTATCATGTTAAGGCATCCATGGTTTTAACGAGAGTCGATCATTTATTTATAAACAATTATATAAGATCACTTCTAAATATTACAGGACAGGGCTCGAACCCGTGTTCTACTGCTTGTGTGTCTGAATCCTTAACCAACTGAGCCACACGGGTAGTTAAATAAATATATATGATCGAATTATCAATGTTAATACAATTTACTGTACACTGTCTGCATAGCTGCTATGTATAGCTATACACTTTTAATTGTTGTTAGAATTCTAACAACAATGAAAGATGTATAGATTATTAAGTAGGTTAGCGTACTAGACAGGTAAGGTCGTATACATAGTAGCTATTGTTTACCTGCGTATAGTAGACCGTGTATATACCGATTATTGGATGATTGACACGTATCAGGTATTTTATCATACCTGAATTACGACATCATTTATATTACCTAGGGGAAAGTAACCTAATACGGACACTTTAGCAATAAATGGTCTTAACATTTTATGACTCATTATTTGTATTCAAAAATTACAATATATTAATATTATATGATTATAGATATTATTGTGATTTTAAAATTTTATTTAAACTTTTAATTCCATAGATAACGGGGGTGTCCGTATTCGGTACCCATATCCGAATACGGACACCCTGTGTTATAATACGGACACCCTATAGGGTATATATACCAATAGATAAACTATATATTATTGATGAATCAATCAGACAAATTACAACTACATTATTTATAATTAATTTTATTAACAATTTATTCTAATTTAATTAGTTAATAATTTATTTATTTTTATTATTTTTTTAATTAATAATACAATTTGAGTATCTAAATAATAACAATTTTAGATTTAGCTTTATTGGGGTATTACTATTATAACGAACGAGATTTTTATGAAAATCAGAATAATTCATACGCTGATCGCTGATTGGTTATAGGGTATCCGACAGACACTGTCCGTATTAAAAAATATATATATATATATATATATATATATATATATATATATATATATATGTATCTATAGAGTGTCCGTATTAGGGACTTATATGACCTCTAGATATATGCTTATAAATTAATGAATATTTGATAACAAATATAAAGATTATATAGATAATTTTATAATGCTTTATTTTTTAATAATATAGTGTTATATTTTATATCGATACATTTATATATTATTGAGAAGGTTTTAAGTTGACATTTTTTTCATAAATTTTAAAACGCAGTTTATTGGATATATCAGCAATATTTTGAATAATTAAAAAATAAAAAATACTTTTTTAGACTATTTATATATTTATGAATATTTGATTCATTAAACATTTTTTGTAGGATTTATGGTTTCTGAGATACCGAGAATGTCCGTATTCGGGTACTGTCCGTATTCGGTTACTTTCCCCTATTTTATGTAAAACTAGTATTTTAATCTGTTCAAATGGTTTATTAATATTAAATATATTAATATATAAAATATAAAATAAGATATTACATAATATAATTAACTATTTAATGAATACAATTAAATTACCTTATTGCCTAATTACCCCATTACCTAATTAAATTGAAAATATCCTAAAGATTTATATAATTATCATTAAAATTCAACTTGTATATGAATAAATTCGAATATATATGTTAATGGTAATGGAAATAATAATAAAATAATATATATATATATATATAAAATGTTTTCAATGTTTTATGAATTAAATGGATCTGGAAATAATTGAAATATAAAAATATATAATATAATTAATATAAATAAAAATAAAATATGTATAAATATGAATAATAGATGATGTACGAAATATAAAACTAAAACAATATATATATATATATATACATATATAACATAGCTCACGGATATAATTCTATGTGTATTAATCATGGGATTTATTCATAGATTTATATTTTATAAACTATAAATCTTGATTAAGGATATATTAAGGGGATGTCACACAATTTGTATTGGTGAACATTTGTTATGTAAATACCAAGGATTGTCCTTGATAATACTACCCTATAATAAGTTTTAATATATGTAAACAAATATTCATGATAATAATCTAGAATAACATAAAAAGTTGTGTATTATATATAATTATTATATATAATATATTCATATATATTCAAATGCCGTTTTCTTTATATTCTGAATTCACACTAACAGTGCATGTATAAAGGCTATGTGTATAATAACTATTATATAATTATAGTTATCTATTTTTTTTGTTTAAACACATACTATCTGTATATATATAAACATAGAGTTATCTTTTATAAATATAATTTTCTAATAATAGTAAACATGCAATTTATATAGAATAAATGACAATACATAACAATTTAAAATGATGGTTTATATATATAAATAATAGGCTATATATAATAAATATTATAAATATATGTCTATTCAGGTATACATGCATATATTATAAATATAATACAAACAAAACAGATTAATTTAATGAATAGAATTCTGCGCGCCTAGTTTTGTGTAGACCCATTATTTGTTATCTTTCACAACGGAGGGCATCGTATGACATACCATTACCTAGGTAGACAATGGCGATATACTGCGGG
>OZ025239.1:40005316-40015316 GCA_964019155.1 Osedax fenrisi
TATTATATATAACATTTAATAGTTCGAGTTATATATCATCGAAGAAGTCTACTAATTCGACAAAGAATACCAGTAACAATGTGGAGAGCTCAGTTTCTAGTTCCATTGGTTCCCCGGCCCACATTGCATCATCTAAATCCGGAGTGATTAGTAATGAGAAAATACACTATTCAGCACATGGTAATATATATATATATATATATATCCGTATATATTCCCAATAACTCACTAAATCATCGATCTCTTGTCTGATGATTTATACTTTTATAACTCATTTTTATTTTATTATTAATATTATCATTATTTTTTTTGTTACAAAAAGCTGTATTAATTATATTCTTAGATATTCATTTATATTTTTGCCATTTTGATCGTTCCCAATTACGTAAAATTTAATTTAATTCAATTTAATATATATATTTATTTATTTAAATCAGACATGAAATATAGAGGTCCATAGTATATAAACGAAAATTATAAAAGAATAAACTAAACAAAACAATTAATCTAAGAAACGAAATTTAAAATACTATACAAACAATGAGTTATACCACATGGTAAACAGTGGCGATGGGAACACAATATTATATTCATATAATTGAACAATTAGTGAATTACACGATAATTGTATTCGTATTCGTATTCGAATAATATGACTTGCGTAATTTAACAGTTAAATTACTAACATAATCGTTAAGAAACATAAATGGCGCACTATGTCTACGTCTGTAGTTCATAACGATACGATAAGCATTATTATAAGCTATATTAAGTTTAGCCATACAATATCTATTTGGTAATGTTTTAAATAGAATAATGTGTGTATCCTTAGAGCAATGATTAAAGTTATACGATATTGCATAGCTTTGTTTATAACTGGTTAGTATTACTATATATATATATCAATATCATCAGATAAGTCCTCTGAAATCCAATGTCCAAGATATTTATATGATTTGACAACTTTTAGAAGTTTATTATCTATATATAATTTCACATGATTATGATATGATTTATCAAAATAAATTTGTAAAATAACCGATTTATCAATATTAAACGTTATGTGGTTATGGTTAGAAAACTCTTCACAACAACTTATCAACAACTGCAAACCCCTTAGTGATGGTGAACATAATGCTGTATCATCTGCATAACAGAGATTATTGATGATATTTCTATTTAAGCAATAACCTGAATGTATTTCATTTAATTTCTTAATCATATGATTAGTATATACATTAAATAACAATGGCGAGAGAACGCCACCTTGACGAACACCCCTTAAAACAGGAAAGCTATCCGATGAATTATTACATCATTTAATATATCCGTTGGTTTCTATACCAGTAATTTAACAAATTAATTATGTATAAAGGAATATTATTATATTTTAATCTTTGAAATAAAATGTTATGATTAATGTTATCAAAAGCTTTGGAAGCATCTAAAAATGCTACGAACATATTAGTGTTATTATTATTCTAATCTGTTAAATATTGCTTAATTCAAACGCACACATTTTAGTACCAAAATGTTTTGTAAATCAAAATTGATTATCCATAGTAATTAATAATGAAGATAATTTAAATATATATATATATGTATATTTATATAGTCAATGACAATTTTTTTATAAATAAAATACATAATGAAGATATAATGAAAATACCTACATACATAATATAACATAATAATAATAACGATGTCAAACCTAAACATATATATATATATATATTTATATATATACATCATATATAATATTAGTGCGTTTTGAGTATGTGGCGAATTTAATCGGTATTAACCAATGTATTACATTATCATATATTCGTATAGTTCCACCTATTTACTATTTAAATACGCCCTTATTAAAATAATTTTGATTGGTTGATTCCCAGGAAGTATAGGTGGGGCCATACCATAGATTTATAGTTTACAAAACTATAAATCTATGGGCCATACGCACGATTACAAATAAAATTAGTTAAAATACCAAACTACAGTATTCAATATAAAGATATAATAAGTATTCTTTGATTATTTGTTAACCATTATTCACCCGAAGAGAAAAAACGTGATCAATTCGACCATCTTATAAATCAATCAATAATGCAAAAGTTATTGACGATAGATTTATTAAAATTAAATGTATCTTAATATTTTTTTAATTCTCTATCATTTGTATAGGTAAAGTTGATCTGTATGATCGATATATATATACCTATTGAGGTATAACAACCCCGAAGTATGGGAAGACCACGAAGTATGGTTAAGAAGTTTCCTATCTTTAATCTATTTCATATAATTAATTTACTTTTATTGGAGGTAACTAATAAAGTAGAATTACGACGTTGAAAATAGACCACTGGTGTACGAGTTGGGTTTTATTGCATATTTAAATACATCAGAAGACTAAGACATAACTGTGAATTAAACAAATAAGTATGTTAGATGACCTATTTGTTATAAGGAAACTATGGTAGAAATATGTATAAATAATTCAATGTTGTAAATAAATGTCACGGGTGATACGAATACAAATAGATAATATGATTGGCATATGAAGATGATTTGTAGTTATTATTTGGAATTTCGACATAAATAATATAAAAAACATCGTTTAATTCGAACCTATTTATAAATAAATTCGTATTTTTAATAACATATATATATATAGAAATACAATTTAAATATAAATGTATTTTTATTTGACAGATATATAAATGTCCTTGATATTTGTAGATCTTAAGATTTAAATCATTGAATTATAATTAAATATACCACTGAAAAGTATATATCTCGGAGTACATAACGTAACTATTGCAGAGACAGCGAGCGAATGATGTCCGCCTGATGTCATTGATAATACCAATGAATTAATCAGTTTTATTTATAGGTGTCATAACTAATAACTTTCAAATGATGTTTATTCTATAAGGGTAAACATTAACTATTTAATACTATAAGAAATATAAGAAATACTATAATAAATATATACCTATAGGAAGAAAAATTAATTTATAAAATAATACCATGGATTAAAATAATGGATTCGATTAATTTGTTTTTAATTCATACTTATTCATTAGCTATACTACAGTTATAATATCTAATACCTAATACTAAACATTATATCTAAATACAGGTGATCAATCGACTTCAGATGTGAATAAGACAATTGTTATGAAACAGGATAACAATAAGGTTATTATTATATAATACATTATTATATTAATATTACGTAATGAGCGAGAAATATATTTCCTTATTTATATTTATATATATATTTATATATATATACAAATTATATATATATACAAATTATATATATACAAATTATATATATACAAATTATATATATATATATATATTATTTTTATACCTATATATATATATACAATACATATTTATATATTAATTTATAATAATAACACATTTACAGAAATACTATACTTTTGATAAGAAGTTAGTAATATTTAAAATGTATATATATATATATATAATGATTTGATTTTCATTGATTTGATAGTTTATTTATACACAGAATTAAAATAGATGACAATATACTATTACTTAGACATAGGTTAATTTAAAAAATTAAACAGTTGATAATCTTAATTAATAACATTAGAAGGATTATATTTAAATGATAGGTACATGAGGTATGTTCATCTTTAGATATTTGGGAAGATACCTTAATAATACAACGGCAGAGATTCTGAATTTTATTTTCCCATAGGTATAGTTATACATAGATAATATAGTAAGTTAACTTTTAATAAAGGTATAGTATTTGATAAATATGAAGATATTTTTGCGAATGTGAGCTATTTCAAGCTATTTAAATGTTATGACAGTTAATCATGATTATATTGTTATTGTTATTGTTATTTTTATTTGGTGGAGTCCTTTCATCCCATCCAGGAACTTAGATGAAGTGTTCACTTATAACCATATATGGATCTAATGTCCCTTAGAAGCCGCTCTCATGTTAAGGCATCCATGGTTTTAACGAGAGCCGATAATTTATTTATACACAATTATATAAGATCACTTCTAAATAATATTTTAAGACCCATTTTATAAAATTAATTAATGTTCCGGACGAGGGTCGAACCCGGGTCCTACTGCTTGTGTGTCTGACGCCTTAGCCACTGAGACACACAGGCAGTATATCGTTAAATTCTGTGAAGGAATCTGGCAAATAAATGTACAAATATATCAATAAAGTAGTAATGACTACGATATTGAGAACAAATCTACAAGTAGGCTATATGGATAAATGGCTAAATAAAACTAATTATTCAATGATCATCTTAGTATGGTGTAAAGGACTACATTTGAGAATTGATCATATTTATATAACTGACTATTAGTATATGCACTAGTAATTAGAAAAAGTATATATTTATCAAAAATGAATCAATAATTCTTAACATTATTAATATAGAATAATAATTATCGAATCATTAATTAAAAGATGGAAAATAAACGCAAAATAGAACTATATAAAAATAGACTGTTTAATGATATTAAACTTAAAGTGTTATAAACCTACATGAATAGTTAACAGTTTCCAAAATATTAGCGGATGTATAAGCTAATTATGAAAAAGAAATGATCATTTGGAAAACATATTTAAATGTCTGAATTAGTGTTCGAATCTAAGAAGATACAACATATCGTAAATAATCATAATGATTACATTCATTTAGAAGAGAAGGATACTATATAAATAAATTATTAAAATCAATAGATATCATTGATATAATAGAATGAATATCATAAATATTATCATCAACATTATATGAAAACCGAGAGCATACATTATATGCTTTACTTGTTTAATCAAATATTCTGATATTCACTAAATGATATGTCCATTATAATAATAATTAAATCACATAATCACAATTACAATAGTAACATAATTACAGCGTGGATATGGAAAACACGGAGTTGTACCTGCAAGAATACATCCTGCTTTGTAAAGGTTAATATATATATATAGGTTAACCTATATAATTATATTTTCCTATATATTAATATTTTGATAAATTATGTATAATAATTTTAATTATGAATTATTTATTTTATTTTTTTATTATCATCATAATTCTTATGATGAATACGATATTATAATATGCTCTAAATTCGTAAATATTGTATGAATAATTGAATACATATTGACACTCAGTTATATCGTAAATAACTACTATTTATATGCATTAATGTGGTAATGTTATAACCTCGTTTACGATATTTAATAAATAACTTTAAATTCAGGAAAATATTATAAACACACTAACAGCTCAAATCATTATCATCTTAATCTCTCCCTCCCTCCATGTATTATAATCATCATTGTTTTATAGAGTTTCACGCAATGAATAATAGGATAGATTTTGTTATTTCGAAGTTGTGTGCATCAAATGAGAAAGGAAATGATTTAAAAAATATCCTGCATAAGAATATACTAGTCAGAGGTCAGTATTGTATATCACGTGATAACATGATCGGTATCAATATATCTAACTTGTAATAGTCACGTGATAGTTATTTCATCATTTAAGACTAGTAATTGAATCACTCTAACATGCGTGTATGCTCATATTTATATTACTTTTTTGTTCATAAACTATACTTATAATTTGTTTGATTATTGTAATTATAAATATATTTTTATTTATCTCTTATGATTCCTCTATCATAATTGAACTACACTTAACATTATAATCATAATTATTATCATAATAATTATCAACATATTAAGATCATAGTATTAATAATACCATTAATAATATCATAATTATTAATTCATTCATACAATTATTTAATAAACGATATTTGTATTTCCCATTTATTTACTGTTGCTATCTATTTAATCTATTTTAATTTAATTTATACTTATCGAACTAAATATTAAAGTAGGATAAATAAGATTATTATATCAGCATGTAATATTTTATTAAATTATTCACATTTACATCACTTATAAATACTAATTATTAAATAATTATTTTTATTATATTATAGGTAACTTCGAGATTAAAAATGTTGACAATATTGAATGCAGCAAGTTGACAGATATGCAGGTTTTAGTTTTAAATATACAATTATATATATATATATATATATATATATTCATATATATTCATATAAATATGACATTACTATTGTATACATTTGAATTTAAGTTAAACTGGATCTATCAGAAAATAATTTCACGTTTCGATTTAAACTATTATAAATAATATATTAAGATCCATGATTTAATAGAATCAATAATTCGTACGCATGTAAACAATTTAAAATCAATATATATATATATATATATATATATTACTAATTATATTCGAATATATCCTAATATAAGTATATTAAAGAATTATATTAACGACTAAATAAAATATATATTCATACGACAGATGGAAATAATTGAAACGTTCGCGAAGAAGGAGCCTAACCACGAAACCAGTCCCATCACTAAAGAACACTGTTCAACGCCTTCCACTTCATCCTCAGAATCTTCCGCAGACGGTTCTTCTTCAGATACATCCGAGTCTGAAAGTAACGATACCGAATCCAGTTCCTCCCCCGAGAATGAACCGTTGCGGAGACTGGAACGTAAGTTCCCAGCGGATGGCGATTCATTCTCTAAGGTACAGAGCTACCTCGAGAAGCTAAATCATACTTGAAGCGTGAGTTCGGGTGAAGGTTTAGCCGTATAGAAACTGTGCAATTCTAGCCAGTTAAAGAAATGAATTTTAATAAAGTACCATGAAATATATGTATTTTTATTTTCATTATCAGAATATTGTTAATTTATTTATAATACTAGAATTAGTAGATATAATTTTAAAATATTTCTTGTAAAAAAAAAAGTAGAAACAACTATAGTAACAAATGAAATATATAAGTGCAATAATACAGTACTATGTATATATATATAATAGATTACTTGTAGAATTGAGCGGAGTGAGGATGGAGGCCCTCATTGGAGGGGCGGAGTCAGCAGTCAGGTGGTTTAAAGATAACGTATATAGGAAATAAGATTTAGTAGTGGTGAGGATTGTATATTATGCAAGAAGAGTTTATAGTTTATATTCTGAGATATAGTAGGTCAGTTTATCTGGTAGACAGGTGAGATATAGTCGTTAGGTTAAGTAAGTATAAAGTAGGTTATAATTGATCTATTTAGTAAGCGATTATAATCGCTTATACGGTTAATTAGTATGGAGTAATTTTAACAGTTAATATTGAGTTATATAATTTAAGCGATAAAGTACAACTGTTTGGTATGGAGTTTAGTAGTAGTTAATTATGTATGTAATATTATGTTTATAGATATATAATATTGTATTGATTAGATTATATGTGGAGATATATAATCATGACTACAGCCGCAGCTAAGTCATTAGGTATGGTGGATTCAATGTGTTTATCTTTATAAAGTTAACTATAGTTACGGGGATTAGTGAATAATTGTTAACGTAGACTATTGGGAAACTAGGAGTTATGTCCTGTGCTTATGTTATACGTTATGGGAATACTGAGTGATGGGTGTTTTTAAGATATGGAAGAAAAATAGCAGACAAATTAGATAAACAGTTTAATGAGTAAGTATGATGTATAGAGGAAATAACATTTAGGCATTATAACAATCCAAGTGGCGATTAAGAGACACTGTTAATAATAGACGCAGTATTATAATATTTATCGAGATATAAAAATACATATAAAACCCGTTTCTCTATAGAGTTTAGATTTGTATTCGTTCTATAGGTAATACAAATACATAACATTAGGAACTTTGAGTTAGAATATATGTTGAGTAGCTCTCATTGGTCGAGTTTAGCTATAAGTGGGTATGCGATAAGCAATTATGTATAATTATAGTCACATCGAGTTAGTTTTGTTAGAATGCAGTTATATATCATTAGATAACATGTTGTAGTGGAAGTTGGATATCATTTTAATGAGGATGGATAATTGTAATTGTGGTTAATGTATGCTATATTTTCACAGAATAGTTAATTTCATGAATGTACATTGTACATTTTACATAATCTTATCCTTACCTTATCAGGTCGAGCTAGTTGGCATTCAATGACACATTTCTTTCTTTAATCCTTATTATCCATCAAGTTTGACAGTTATTATACTACTCTCCAAGACATATTCAGGGCGGCTCGTAGCATGCGTGTGTAGTCATCATCGATATTCTCCATTGTGATTTTAATGTCCAGGTAATTGCTCCATATACCAAAACTATCTCGATTGTTACTTTGAAGATATTTCTCTTCATATTTGTTGATAGTCTAGATTTCTATAAATGAGTCATCTGTTTTGATGCATACCAACCTTTTCCAATTCTGACGTTTATATGATGTTCTGTAGATACGGTATAGCTGTCAACATATTTAAAATCGTTAACTTACTTGATCCTTATACCGTTCTGGCTACAGATTTCTTATAGTATGATTTATATTGAATAACATCAATTCGGTTTTTGTCTACATTAACATAGAGTCCAATTTTGTTAGCGGAATTTTCTATGCTATGTAATAGAACATTTTCTTCTCTTAGGCTATTTGTAGTCATGGAAATATCATCTCCATTTGTTATGTTGAATGCGTGATATATAGTGCTTATTCAGTAATTATTAAGCCTAGTTCTGAATTACAATCAATAGATTTTATCATACGCAATCAAGGCAGATAATAATGACGCGATTGTATTCCTTGAAGAACGCCGGTTGAAATCTTAAAGAAAGGAGAATCTCCACCAGGTGATCTGACCATTGAACGTGTGTTGTAACACAGTCGATTTATTAATTTCTAGAGTTCGGTTCTTTATATGTTTATCACTTATGTTGTATTTTCTGTAAATGTTTATTTAGATATATAAGTTTATTCTCGAGAAGAAGATTATTAAGTATTTCTCCATTTCTATTACTGTTTTGATGATATGATAGTTTAAAACTGTGGTTTTTTCCTAGGATGGCATTTAAATCACCCCCAATTATCAGGATTATATGTTTCGGTACTTGTCTAATCAATGAGGATATGTCTGAATAGTATCTTTCGGCATCAGTTTCATCGCTTACATCTGTAACATTACTATCTTCTGAGGATTTTCTTGAAAGTTTGTTACTATAATGCATGGAGATATAATATCGATGGTAGATATTGTATTGTATGTCAGATGTTTAACTAGCATTCCGATTCCTCCATTTGAAGCTTTTACTGAGTTTCTCCATGTCAAACAGGTTTAAACATGTAAATAATATCCAATTACCAAACGTTAGTTTTCTTATGGGTATATTATCATGAATTTATCTGTGTTCTTAGATGTATATTATGTCCTCTTTTGTAATCCCAGCGGAGTTGAGGAGTTCATAGATTTATTTTTGAAGCGTGTGTACATTAATAGTTCCGATAGTTAGTATCTGATTTGCCTTCAAGAGTTAGTTGTATCTGTAGTTAATTTTTAGACTTCAACCTGAGATGGAATAGCAGAATTCGCTCCTTGTTTGACCACGCGATACGGTATAAATATTGGTTTTGTGCCTTACCGGGACTTTCATTTTAGAGGTCAAGTTGCATTGCAACACCCAGCACCCTACTTCCGATGCCTTGGCATAATCCTATACAGGTTATTTCTGATTTACTACTACTACTATTACTACTACTACTACTACTACTACTACTACTACTACTACTACTACTACTACTACTACTACTACTACTACTACTACTACTACTACTACTACTACTACTACTACTACTACTACTACTACTACTACTACTACTACTACTACTACTACTACTACTACTACTACTACTACTACTACTACTACTACTACTACTACTACTACTACTACTACTCCTACTACTACTACTACTTACTACTACTACTACTACTACTACTACTACTACTACTACTACTACTACTACTACTACTACTACTACTACTACTACTACTACTACTACTACTACTA
>OZ025239.1:40017816-40082816 GCA_964019155.1 Osedax fenrisi
TACTACTACTACTACTACTACTACTACTACTACTACTACTACTACTACTACTACTACTACTACTACTACTACTACTACTACTACTACTACTACTACTACTACTACTACCACTACCACGACCACTACCACTACCACTACCACTACCACTACCACTACCACTACTATTACTACTACCTACTACTACTACTACTACTACTACTACTACTACTACTACTTCCTGTTTATCATTATATTTGTTAAACATCAATTTAATTTAAAATTAACTTATCTCGCGAAATCCAATATTCAGATAAGTTTTCCCCCACATATATTACAATCATCACACCTATAAACACATAACACACAGTATCCACTTATTATTTATTTTTGTCATTCACTATTTTTTACATAAATTCAACTTTATATCATTCATATTTAAAAAAATTGTGAATATCACTGAAGCATTACATATGTTGTTTACATTTATCTCTATTCTATTATTTCATTTTATAATATCTATATTCATAATACCATTGCATTACTACACACTATACTTACACTATTCATATACATTCATATACATTATATACATTTACAATATGCATACACATTATATACATTTACAACATTCATACATATGTATATATATATATATATATATATATATATACATATATATATATATTTATATACATTCATATACATTTTGTTTATCTTTCACTGTATATAATATAACTTTATATTTGCATTATTCAATACATGCATATGTACACTTGGTAATTTACACATATTAAATTATCACATAGTGAATATAAATATATACTACTATACCAATATGGCTGATACACACTGTGCACAATGTAATAAACCCACTATTATAGAATATAATACATGCCTGTGTAATATTAAAAGTCATCATGAATGTTTACACTCATACAAAAGTCTACCAAAACCTTGGGTATCAAGCAACCCAGTTAACAATAATGTAACATCCCTAATAGAATCAGGTACCTTTCAATTTGTATGCAATAACTGTTCCAATCTGAACAAATCTTCCCCAACACCCAAATCACCCCTACCACCTAGAATTTCTCCATTAAATGACATTAATACAATTACAGAACTGATCACAGATATAAACTGACGACTTGATAAACAAGATAAAATACTTACCAATATCACTGAACTACTGAAAACAACTCACTATAACTCACAGACCCGAACTCACTTTCCTGGTACTAATACAACTCCATATCAAGCAAACCCTCACATCTCCTACTCACACCCTACTTAAACTAACTCCCGTCCTCGAACACAACCCAATACTAATGCACAAGCGCCTCCCCTGCTGAAAAACGATTTTGTTTTATCAAACTCTATTGTAATTGAACACCTTACTCTCAGTCAAAGTACGAAAGTTTTCCTAAATGAATTTTTATCATATATTCATATATCCCCTGATATATTCTATCCTATAAGATTGCCAATTCGATTGCAATCATTATTTTTAAATCAAATAAATTTTATCAGGCATTTATATTAAACTTATGCCATACCAGAAACAATCTCCGTTACTCAAATCTCTATTTTCGTAAAGAGCGCACCACTTCTGAAATTATACGTGGTAGAATAATCTATCATGCTTACAAAGAACATCTATATCCATCAAATGTAAAATGTACATTTAACAACCAAACTAATATTTTTGAATTAAGACCCAAACTCAATAATTCAATAAAGATCGATTGGAATTCAAAAGCAATGCATATATCTGAACTCAACTTCAACAAATGGAAACTGTCTTACGAATATTTTCTTAAGATTCCAAACCCACATCATCCACCTTCATTACCATTCGCCATAGCCCGCCTACTACATCCAATTCTATACTAAATACCTACATGACTGTCTAATGATATAAGGAGGTATCACACTTTTGATGATCACAATGACATATCAACACATTGCCTTCCAAAACAATCATCCAGCTCTAAGACATATTCCACCTATAAACTTTTAAAGACTTCATCCCATAAATCCCTATTAAAAGCTGCTACATTAAATATACAATCTATAAGAAATAAAGTAGAAACTACTATTGATCTCTTCCACGACCTCCAATTAGACATATTATGTCTCACTGAAACCTGGCTGACTGACAATGACACACCCATAATATCTAGTCTAAATACTAAATCTCTCAGTCTAATCCATCTTCCTCGACCTGATCCCCACTATGGGGGAGACACCGGTGTTCTATACAAAAAAACTATTAAGCTAGTTAACAGTACAGATCTATCATTTGAATACTCTGTTGCATTTAAATGCACCTTCCAGCCCGTGAATTCACTACCTTTCACGCTTATAACCATATATAGACCTCCAAAAAACCCAATTCTATGCTTTCTAGAAGAAATTGATAATCTATTATCCTCTCTATCTAGTCGCACTATACTTCTAGGTGACTTTAATATACCAATTGCTCTCACCTCCACATATGCAAAACTCTTAAACCAAACAATTAGTTCCCACAACTGCGTTCAACATATTACCTCACCTACTCATTTTTCTGGCAACATACTAGACCTCATCATCTCCCATAATACTTTCAACATTATATCGAATACATCCGTTCAAAATTTAATCACAGATCATTACATTGTTACATTCTTTTTCAGGTACCTAAACCTAAACGACAATCTAAAATCATTACATTCAGGAAAATTCAGAATATTGACCTGCCTGCTTTTAAAAAAATTATACTTGATCCAATAAATATATCCTCCATTGACTTTACCCTAATTAATACACTCAACATCCTAGCTCCCATTAAAACTAAATCAATTACCCAACGCCACAATATTAAATGGTTTAATCCCACGCTAAATTTGATTAAACGTCAGCTTAGAGCCGCCGAAAAGACATGGAGAAAGTCAAACACTCAAGAAAACCTTAACTCTTTTAAACAAATATCATAAAATTATAGACGCATGATAAAGAAGGCTAAACATGATTACTATACTGATACCATAATATCCGCTGGAAATAATTACAAGAAACTCTTCAAAATTTCAAATTCCCTGCTTGGGCGTATAACTCCTCACATACTTCCTGACTGTATTCCATCTCTACACTATTATTACATAAACTTTCCTTCTTTCTCTCCCCATTCTATAAAAGTATAATTGAGAATTCCCTCTTAACGGGTGTTGTTACACCCTATAGGTATACATGTATGTATACATGAAATTGGCACACATTACTCCCATAATAAAAAATTCCTCCAGAGATAAATCAGATCTCTCAAACTACCGTCCAATATCAAACCTATCCTTTATATCTAAAACACTTGAAAGAGTTATAGCAGCATATATATATATATATATATATATATATATATGATTTTCTTACATTGTTATGTTTGGAGATAATATTATCAAAGGGCTTTGGTATTATATCGTTATTTAATATATATTATTATTTATATAATAACGTGTTTTGACATAAGTTTAACCATTAACTCTAATCTCTAACGATATTATATATATATATATATATATATATATAACTAAAACCCTTATAATAATTTTGTTGTTATATAATTTAAATGTAACAGTTATTAAATTTAATTTCTTTGGAACTTTTATTAATTAGGGGTTAAATAATGTTTTGTTATCACTACTAGTAAACAAATACATTGTAATAATTTTAAAACTATTGTTAATAAATAACACACAAATTCGATAAGAGCGCATAAGTTAATGTTCATGAACAATTCTATCATAATATATTGAATATATACTTATAGGTAGGCTACCTATTAATAGGCTATTAACCTAATAATGTGGTTCCATAACCATTCCATAACTACCTTCTTGTATATAGGCTCTACTTGTATTATAAAATGTATATACGAAAAAGAAAGAAAATAAATATTTGGTTGGTAATAATATTTGAATATAATTATTATATAATTATAATAATATATTATATATTATGTATATAATTATTATACATATATTTAATAATATTATAATAATATAATAATATATTAAAATAATAATTATAATAATATATTATATATTTAATATAATATTATCATAATAATTATGTATATAATTATTATACATATATTTAATAATATTATAATAATAATTATATATTATAATAATTATAATTATAATACTATATTTAATAATAATATAATATTATATTATATTTAATATATATATATATATATATTGTTTTTTGTTATTGTTATTTTTATTTGTGGAGTCCTTTCATCCCATCCAGGAACTTAGATGAAGTTTTCAATTATAACCATATATGGCTCTAATGTCCCTTCGAAGCCGCTCTCATGTTAAGGCATCCATGGTTTTAACGAGAGCAGATCATTCATTATTCAAAATTATAATAATTATTATATAAGATCACTTCACTTAATAATATTTTAAGACCCATTTTATAAAATTAATTAATGGTCCGGACGAGGATCGAACCCGAGTCCTACTGTTTGTGTGTCTGACGCATTAGCCACTGATCAGTCATGACTCATGATCCACACAGGCAGTTTATATATATATAATATATATATATATATATATATATATATATATATATATTTATATAATATATACATAAATTAGTATATTAAAGTATTAAATATTAAATTATATTAAATATATAATATATAAAACTATATTATAATAATATACTTAGTATAATAATTATACTATAATAATATAGTTGTTAATAATTATATATTATTATAATTAACAGTTAATATTATATTAAATATATAATATTATATCAAACTATATAAATACATAATATATTTACTAGTATTATAACATAATTATGATAATAGTATTATAATTATATTTAAAAGTATTTAATAATAATATAAAAATATATATATATTATGTATTTTAAGGATTTATATATATATATATATATATATATATATATATTTGATAAGATATTTTGTATACACAGTATATAAATATAATATACAATTATATAATTGTACAATATATAGTACAAATATATAGTTATACAATTATATATATATATATATATATATATAGATATATCTGCCGAAATAGCTCAGTTGGGAGAGCGTTAGACTGAAGATCTAAATGTCCCCGGTTCGATCCCGGGTTTCGGCAGAATTTTTTTTATCTATTACAATTTTAACCTTAATTTATTTATATATATGATCATATATTTGAGTATCCTACTAAAATTTATAATATTTTTTTGTAGAATACTTATATATAAGATATTATAATACATATATAAATAAAGTAAGGTTACAATTATTACTTAAAATAGTACATTAATATACACATGCTTAAAAAAATGGCATTTATATATGATTATGAAATATTGAATTAAAAGTAAATAAAATATATATTAATGATAATATTATAATATTAATTATATAATAATAAATGAGACGATAATAGTAAAATTAAATTCGTTTTGAAAAAATGTGTCCATAAATTATATTTCAAAAGGTTTTTTTTTCTACTTTAAGGATGTATGATTTAAGGATGTATCTACTTTAAGCTTATAAGATTAATTATTTGAAATATTTTATATTATTTAGCTGGCATAATTATTAAATTTATACAATTATAAACATAACAAATATATTAAAAAAATAATATCAGCAAATTTACAATCAGATAATAGTCTGTTCATAGACTTCATAACATTACAAATATATGTAACTATTTAACATACTAATTATCTAATTATATAATTACAAGTGTAATAACCAGTACTGGTATCTATTATTGTTAAAATCTAAATAGTAATTTTATTATATTTTATCAGGGGTTTTTACTTTCATATTTAAATAAAATAAAAAAATCCTAAATATACATTAAATTTGTATTATAAATTATAATACAATAAATGGTATTATTAAAATTTATATAGTATATAACTACATTTTATTAACTTATAATGTATGATAATACATATAAATTGTATATATAATAAATATACATAAATATATAATGTACATTGTGCAATTCATATGAAATAGTTGATTATTTATTTAATTAAATAACACAGATAAATGATATCAAACATCTTTTAATTATAAGGTAATAATATTAATTAATGACATTATGATATAAGATATATCTTATTTTTATATTTTAGAGTACAATATACAAAGATATATATAAAGATATGTAAAATATAAAAAAACTCCCACACCGGGAATCGAACCCGGGCCTTCTGCGTGAAAGGCAGAAATCCTATAGGATTATAACCACTAGACCATATATGGTATATCGGATATATTTTAATAATCACATAATATATAAAATATAATGATATAATAATTACTTATAGATGTACATTTAATTTAAAAAATATTAAATACCATTTTATTTTCATTTATTATTTATTTATTGATTTTTTTATTTAAAGTGATATACACAGTATATATATAGTCATATATATCATATACTGGTTATAGGATCAGCGAACAAATTCAACGGACATCGATGTCCATCGATTTTTCAGTCAATCGTAAAGTTACCATTATTATAATATAATAATTATATACTATAATAGTATATAATAGTATATACTATAATAGTAACCACAAAGATTTTCCTTTGGAAAATCTTTGGTAACCATTCAAACAAATTATCCCGATTCAAATTATGGATTTATATATAAAAATTAAATATAATGTTGATGAACAGTTATGCCACCTATAATATTAAAAATATATATATAAACTGAAATAAAAATAATAAAAATTTAAAAATAGTAAGTTTGTAACTTACTACATAATTGTATATATCGAACCGATACCCGAAGTTATACCCGAACCGAAGCTAAATTAAAAAGTTAAGATTTGAGACTATCAAATATTTCCAAATACCGGAAAATTAAAGATTTGAACCAAACTGAAAAAAAAGATTTGAGATTAATTGTACAGAAATAATATTTAATATTATATTATTTAATTGTAAACATTACATTGTAAAGGATTATGATAATAACAGACGTATTGTGAAAATGTTAGATTCAATCTAAGTAACATTTTCACAGTACGTCTGTTATTATCATAATCCTTTACATTATTATAATGATTATATGTCTATAATAATTATTCTTATATTTACTTTAATATATATTATTCTTATATAATATATATATAATATATATAAGAAAATTATATATATATATATATATATATATGTAATGACCTAACAATAACATATTTTATTAAAATTAATATCATATTAATTTTAAATATTAAATATGAAATAATCAATGTTAAATATTGACCATATTAATTATATGATTTTGGACTCACTTACGCTAATTATATTATTTCAAATAGTTTATGTAATTTTATAATATATTTAAATTACTTGTATGATAATTTTCATTATTTGTATATAGATTAATTTCTAGATAAATATTATATTAGTTACATTTTGAAGAAAATAATCTATTATTTGAATATTTATTATAGTTTGTTGTAAGCAAAGCCACTTTGATAATCTGTTTTCTGTATCTTGATTGCTAGTTCAGCTCTTCTCCCTTCTCTAGATGAAGCTTCTCTTCTATTCTTAGAAACCTTAAAACCTGTTTCATCTCTTGCTATCTCTATTAGATTATAATAATGCATACGTATAATATATTATATTATTATAATAATTATACAGTATAATATTTGGTAATTTCGTGTTTTTGTAAATTATAAAGAATGTTTTTGTTTGTAAAATCTTTAGACGTTATTTAATAAGTCTACATTGTAACACTGTATATTTGTTAATTTCGAGTTACTGTAATTGTAAAGACGTAGTTTATAATTGGATACATTAAAATAAGTATTTTATATTTTGATATGTTGAATAAGTAATGGGTGTAACCTTCATTGTTAACTGTTGACACGATGGAAAACCATTAGTGCCCCTACTATATCACATCACAGCCACTAATCTAATAATGTTGTAGGAGGTAAAGAGAACCGTGGCCATGCTGTGATACAAGGACACCCTGCACGAGCCTGCATTGGTGTCAGCCGTTAGTGAATACAGTGTGAGACTACAACAAGTGCAAGAGGAAGGTAGCCGTCACCGAGTTGAAGAGGTCACTAGCTAGTCGTAAGCTACCAGCCAGGCATACAGTACGTGAAGGAGGCAACATTAGCAACTGCCTACATGAGAACCTGACAAGTTAGTTAAGTCAGTTATAACGTGCGCACAGTGTGAGAGTGATTGGTTATATGATATTGAGATCTGGGGAAGTTAGGGATTGTAGTAAAGGTAATATAGTAAGTAAAGGAAGTAGTTTATTATCTATAGGAGGTCGGGGTATGTAAATATAGCTGATGTTTTACAGTAGTACAGATATAGGGGAGATGTGGATTAAAGAGTTAAACGAGTGTGTACACTGTACAATAGACCGGTTCGTACTTTTTTCTTCAACATTTTATAAACCTTCACATCTATAACAATTATATATACTATGATGAATAAGTGTTTACAATTTTAGACCTATATCGTTAATAGTTTTGGGTCACGAGACCTTTATATTTTAACATTGAATACATATACAATTTAACATGGGCGAGATATAGAAATAAGTTTTATTCAATTTTTATCAAATTGAATACTTTTTTTTAGCCAACTATGAATATATCCTATGAAAATATATAACAAGTGGTATTAACAATACAAAATATTTATCAAAACAAACTAGATGCCCGAATTTTATAAAACAATTTTAGGAAAAAAAAATATCTAAAAATTGTATAATTTGATATAAATAAATTATTACTATTTAATTTAAAAAATTAAAATATATAATTTATATATAATAATTATACAATTGAAATTAATTATTAAAAAATTAAAAATTATTTTTAGAAAATAAATTAACATCATTTGTAATTTTTTTTGGATTTTTATTTGAAATGTGAAATTTTATGCATATTTTTATATATTTTATAATTTTATTAAGATTAATTTAATTTCAATAAAGGACATTTATATCTAACCTATATCCAAAATTCAATAAAACATGATCACTCAAATTTATGTAAAGTATAATAATATATATTAATTTTTAAAAAATGAATTATTTTTTTGAATTATTTTGAAATAAATACTTTGTAAAATGGTGTATTTTTACGAGTTTTAGGAGACATTAATATTGGTAATTTATAGATATAAAAATGAAATATAGATATTATATTAATAATAAATATAAATAATGGTATATATTATATTAATTCATTAAATATAATACAAATATAATACATAATGAATTTTAAATATTCATTTAAATATTTTTATTTTAAATTTAAAAATAATAATTATATTTCAAACTTTAAATGATTCGTGACCAAATGTAACTATTTTTTTATAAAAATTGTTAATACATATTATACTAAAATATAGATATGTATTATATTATATATGAAGCATTACAAATTGATTCGAACGAACCGGTCTACTGTACAACTTAAGCGACTGATCAGAAAGAAAAACAGGACTAATATTGATCAAAAAGTGGAAATTCTCTCAATTAAAATGTATAGAACAGTGAAACAGTGTACAATGTACTTTAATTGAGAGAATTTCCACTTTTTAAGAAATATTAGTCTGTTTTTCTTTCTGAACATTCGCTTAAGTTGTCCTAGTTTGGGTGAGAACCAGTGTGTTATGATATATAGGAATGCGTTTGTTAATGAGTGGGTCATCAAGCAGTATGTGTGAAGCGTTGTTATTAGTAGTAAGTGATGTTGGTGTGTGGATAACTTAACGTCATCTTCACTTTTAATACATGTCATTATGATAGATGTTTCCTAATGTTCGCTAACTCAGAATATCATATTAGATAATTGAGATAATAACGATAAATAACAAATAATATATAGGAATAGTATAGCCTATAGTCCTATATAATTAGTTAGATAATAATTTTAAAATTGAAAATGTTATTCCATCTGTTTCAAAAATATTAGTAGTTTTGAGGCTATTTAAAAATATTTTAATTATTTAAATATTTTATATCATTGTTATATTATATATATCCATAAAATAATAATTTGCTGTTTTATTAATATTTGGATGATTAATCTAAATATATTTCATGATTTATTTTATGATTTTTGTCAATTATAAAATAATGATATAATTAAATACATTTATTGCAATCATTCTTATATGTGTGGGTCATTTATTTATATTAGATAGTGACATTATAATTGCAAAAGAGAACAAAATAAATTGTCATTATAAACTTAGGCCTACATAAACATTTGTATTGTCAACATTTCTATTAATACTTAGTTTTAAAATGTCCATCGTTAACAAACTAAACTATTAGATTTAAACTAAATAGAAACATATTACACAATATAATATATATATTATTATATACAAAATATTTATTTATAAAAGATTGAATTGTGAAAATGTCTACTGTATACGAATGAGACAAATTATGAGAAAGAAAAAGAAATTATAATATTTGGTTAGTATAATATATATATATATATATATATATATATATATATATATATATATATTATATACACTATTATTTTTTAATACTTAAGGGGAGGCGATACACTGGTTTGGTTTACATGTAAAAGATACGAAAAAATGCTATTTTTAGAAATCTATTAACTCAAAAAATATTCATTTTTTTTTTTTTTTTTTTTTATTCTATTAATAATATTCCCTATTTGTATATTATATGTTGAAATTTATAGATTTTTACACATCTTTAAGTTATACGTTTCAAAACAAAATACTTGAAATATCTGATAAAAACACGTTAATTTTCCAACTAAATTGCTAATTAACATTTTTTAAATAAATATTTTTTAATTTTGACAAATAAGTTTAATCTTACAGGCTTTATCTAGTTATATTAAAAAAATGAAGACAACATATTCAATATTACAACAGTTAATACTAGTTATGTCAGTATGATTGGTCACAAATAATTATTGAAATATAGTTGTATAATGAACGTTTATCAACAGTGTATAAATGTTCTTTAGATATAGAAAATCACAATGACCTTTTGTATTAAAATTATTATATATTAGATTGTATTTTAAAGATAAAATATCGAATAGCGAGAAAATATACTGATATTA
Organism: Osedax fenrisi; assembly: GCA_964019155.1. Classification (NCBI taxonomy): domain Eukaryota; kingdom Metazoa; phylum Annelida; class Polychaeta; order Sabellida; family Siboglinidae; genus Osedax; species Osedax fenrisi. Next base: position 40,028,951 of record OZ025239.1, read on the forward strand.
TTATAGACATATTATTAAATACAGAATTATTAAAAAAAAATTCTTGCCAATAATATTAATTTTCGTCTAGATTATTTTTTTAAATACAGATACAATATCATATTTTAACTTTTCTTTATTTTGTTTAATTGATTTAATTTAGCACTTATCAATTATTATTTTATTTCTATATTTTAGTTGATATTATGATTTAATAAATAAAGTTACTATTTTAAAATCATAAATTCTTTAAGTATCTATGTTTTTTTGATATCATCATAATTTCATTTATGTGTCAACTTAATTATAATATTCAACAATAATTATAATCATAATTATATTGATAATTAAGATAATACAATTTGAAATAATGTTATAATGATTGCTGAATATTAAACATTGAAACATTGTATTTAATATTAAAAATATTATTATTGTTAAATTCATGTTTTAAATATAATCTATATGTAATTCTATAATATATTGTAATATATAAGTCATTACAAGTTATATACTAATATGAACATATCCCCGCTAATACATATAGAATTATAAGCATATAAATAATATAAAATATTTGAATATAGAGTCTAATGAACGTTAAAAAAGGTTCGTTATTTCGACTACCCAATGAACGTTTAGTTTTTACTGTGTAGTGATTACATAATCACACTGACCTCACACACAATACCGCTATTGTAGAGAAAGATGTCCTCATACACAGCAGTCTCTACACTGTACAGTGACGTCTGCATTGTGTCTACAGTCTACACTCTATGGACATATGTCCACCATCTCGATAGAGAACCACTCCGCTTTGAAGTCACTCAGGTTAATTTAGTAGTTTATTACTAGATTACACCATCGATATAAAGAAAGTGGATAAGCAATTGACGTAATTAATGTAAACTATAGGTACCCCTAGATACGCGAATGTCACTTTTCTCCATAAATTAACAAAATCACATATGCTATTTTGATTGGATATTAGTGATATTATGTAGAGAAAATATTAAAACAGTAATATTTTCGTCAAAATAGAATGAAATTATATCTATCTATATTTATGTCTATATAGATTATATATGTCAATAAGATAGTATTACATCTTCAATTTAAATACAGTTAAATACAAACATTATGAGGAATGTTGTATTTTATATATATATATATATATATATATATATAACTATTATTTTTAGTACAGATAGTAGGACCTACATTAAACTTGATCGTAATTATTAATATAAAAATAAATAAATAATGTTATATTTAGTAGTAGGTTTCGACTTCAGCGCCTCTATCGCAAAGTGCCATACACTACATTAAATTGCTTATCCTCTTTCTCACTATATCGATGTCTTACACCTACATACGTTATCCTAAACAGATAATACAATTATACTTTAGACATATGTATCATAACCTCCTCAATACTATGTAGGTTCTACATTGTAGGGAATCACTAGCAGACACACCCACACCTATAGTTCCATTGTTAAGCATACCAAGTTATACTAATATGTCAGATAACTTACATTTTATAAAACCATAGACACAATCTTAATTACATAATTACAAAGTTTTCAGAAATTTCTGAAATATTTTTTTTTAATAACTTTAGAACTTAAGAAATAAATAATAGTTTATTTCAGAATAAATACACGTGTGATATATTAAATAAAGAATATTCCATTAGTGTATAACATATATTTAGGTGTAATCACATATCATACCCATATCTATATGATCACATAATTTCGATTAGATCAAATATATTATAATAATTATTAATATATAATGTGTAAACAATCTTTCATCTATAATTATAGATGAAAGTTATAATTAATGATATTTTATAATATTCTAAATACATTTAATCGTCTGCCATCCATTTTTAATATATAACTAAATATTCTCCTGGTATATACATATATACATAAATATATCTCCTATATATCTCCTATATATATATGTAATACAAAATATATAAATTGCAAGTATAACTTTTATTAATATACATGATTTTCTTTAAATAAAACTAAAATTAATTTATTAAATAATATATTAGTTATATATTGATTATAAATGATAATCTAATTAATTATATATTGTATAGATACATTATTATTACTATTTTAGTTTATTTGTATACATATACCAATATATATTACTATATTTGTGATATATATATATATATATAATTTATATAATAATTTATTCTACAAATGTATAATACATTTATATATTCATAACTCGCTTTCCTTTATCTTTGAGCTTTTTCGATTTTATTTGTCATCATATTTATTATAAATACTATTTAATAATATATTATAATATAATTATAATTATAATACTATAATAAATAGTATCTTATATATATGAAATATATTTATAATTTACAATTATAATTGAACAATGTTCAATGAACACCATATTTAATAAATATTATTTACTGTAACATTTTTAATGTATATAATAAATAATACTATAATTAATTTAATCTAATTTTAATATTATATTTTAATAAATATATATATATTAATATTAGTATTAATAAATATAAATATTATAATATAAATGTCAATTGGCTTAGAACATAATTGACTTAATATATAAGACTATATATAAACTATAATTTACAACAAATTTAACTAAATATATATACTAATACTAATATATATATATATATATATACATATATATATATTTATATATGTATATATATATATATATATATATATATATATATATATATATATATATATACATCATGTATATATATAGAGTCTATGTAGTATATTAGACAACTTGTGTTTTCTCTTCGCGATCGGTTCCGCATGATAGATCTGGTTTCATCGGTTATCTCTAGCGTATCACAGACTGGCTCTCTGTATGGTCTCTGATACTGTATCGGTGTCGTGTGTGTCCCTCTTGGTGTGTATTGCCTGTACTCGTCTACGTTAACGCTGTCGTCTACCTGGCACCCTATAGGGGTTATTCAGCCCTACTGGTGAAGCTCCTCCTCTCCTCCTCCTCCTTCATATTCTCACCTCACTGAGTGTGGTCGCTCGCCTAGTTCCCCTCTATAGATCCCCTCTCTCCGCAATAACGTTAAACCACCTCACGTTCCACTAATCTTAACGTAACCATCTAGATAATGTTTATATAATAGCATTATTATTAGAAGTACAATATTTTATTTGTCATTATCAAAGTCATATTTAATAATATATTATATAATTATAATATTAATAATATAATAAATAGTATATAGCTATATATATATAATTATAATTTACAATTATAATTGAATACCAATTTTACTGTACAATATGTTATATATATATATATATATAAGTAATGTCCTATTTTAATATTATACTTAATATATATATATATACTATACATATTTGATACCTATAATTCTATAGAACTATAGGTAGTAGGATATAGAATTTATAGTATAATATATATATATATATTATATAATATATAATATATATATATATATATATATATATATATATATATATATATTAATATTAATTAATATTAATTTTATAATATAAATGACAATTGGTTTAGATAATAGTGGACAAAAATATATATGAATATATATATATATATATATATATATATATATATATATATAGTATATATATATATACAATATTATTGTTACTATTGTATCTATTGTATGAAATAGAGTACTATATACATATATACGTGTATATAGTATAATTATTATATTATACTAACTAGTTGCATATAACACATGTATAAAAGATATATATAATAATTATGCTGAAGATAATGTATTCATATAATACTTGTTTAAATGTGTACTAGCTATAGTATTCTCTATTAGGTTCATTTATATACTTAATTATATATTTTTATATCAAATTCTATGTGATTCTGTAAGTCTGGAATACATTTAATTCGAAATTAGAAGGTGACAGAAGATTACATATTTCACATTACTTAATACACTTGCATTATTGTCAATTCTTATTATATCCTACCAGCAAGTTTACATTAGAAGTCAATAACACATATAAATCTATCATCATATTTCAAACTTAATATTCGTGTAAGCCTAATAACGTATCAGCTGCACATCAACTGTGTGTAAATAGATAGTTATCTGACATTTAGTATACTTTTATGTTTAATAATGGAACGGTTCTGGAAGCTTCTCTTCTGGAAGTTTATTGTGAAAATAAGTATAAAGAACCAACACTATATCATTTGATATTTTAGTGAAATACAAGGTAGGATATATTTATATGACCTATATATTAAATAATCATATATATAAAAAATATAATTATAATTATAATTTATGACAATTATTAATTATTAATATTGATAGAATATCATTATACTAATTTGAATATGATGAAATATATTTAATTTTAGGAAACAGAATATATTTTTGATTTTACATTCTTTACAACTAATAAAACACTATATTATTTTATGATTTACTTTTATACATTAACTATATTGATTTTACTATCTTATAAATATGATTGAGTGATATTCAAGTGTCTATAACTATATCCAATCAACATTATAATATCTTATATATATATATATAAAAATATAGTATATATTATCATAATATATACTATATTTTTATATATATATATAAGATAATATTATCATAATATATACTATATTTTTATATATATATATAAGATAATTATAATGTTGATTGGATATAGTTATAGACATATAGACATAGACATAGACACATAATAATTATGTGATACAGTTATTATCATTAAATCATGTACCTCAAATAATAGAATTTCGTACAAAATGTAGGTACATGAAATTTCCGCGGAGAAATATAAAATAAGAATTGTTCTTTATAGAAATAATAAACTGTAAAACTTTAAACTGGGTATTTAATTTTTATATAACTAAAATATTCACATATTTACAGTCTGAAAATTAATTATGTATGATATTTTAATTAAATAATATCTAATATAATTATTATCTAATATAAAACTTTAAATTAGTTATTTAATTTGTATACTTATTTTATATATAGAATATATTCATATATTTATATTCTGACAAATAATTATATATGATATTTTAATTAAATAATATTATCTAATATATTTTATTATTCTGGGTATATACAATATTAATACTATTAATATTTTAATAAACATTATATTTTATAAATATTTATGTATTGTACATGCATATAAATATTCTTGTCAAATAAAAGTGAATTATTTTAAATTAATATATTAAAGGAAAGCTAATTTTGATTTAAATGTTATAACATAAATTCAAATGTTTAATTTCTATCACTAAAGATTACAAATAAAAATAAAGCATATGTGTAGACTATTATAGAAAAATAGATGTTGTTTAAATTCATTATTAACAGTTTGTAAACAGTTTTAAATATAATAATGCAGGTTATTAGGAGTTATGTTTAGTGTCATTGTAGTCAGTATAATTGGAGTATAGGGAGTTGTGGCCAGAACTCAACCTATAAAACACTTCAGAAATAAATTAATAATATAGAGTTATTAATCGAATAAAGAATCGATTACAAACAAGTAGTATACTGTTACATAGAGGGGCATCTAAAAAGTGAATATAAAATTAAAAATATGTTTATATTTAAGTATTTATATATTAATGTAAATAATAATAATAATGTACAAATAAATAACGTTAAATATATAAAACTAATATATAAAAAAATAATAAATTATTATTGATTGTTTTCTGTTATATCGTGTACCATTAGTGTCGACTACTAAAGTATGACTACCTATAGATATATTGTGGTATGTTAATATCACAAGTATTCCTCATCGTTAGGCCATGTTACATTAACTACCAAGCATACAGGACAATTGTCCTTAAGTAACTTGTATGTTCAGTATAACATTATTCACAACTCTTATATGTATGTGAACATTCAATAAAACATAAGTTAACATAATGAGTTCTATTGCTAGTCGTCATCTTTCTGTACATGCTGCCATACATAACGTGATATATTGTTTATAGTTGTGGCATCGTTTAGCTAAGCTAGTAATACTGGACATAGAATTATAGTATAGTGCGTTAAGGAGATAGGTATATATGTTGACTTTAGAACAACTGAGTAGGGGTTAATGATACGACCTTGAATAGAATGATCCTAGGTTGCATAGGTCATATCTCTGAAAGCCGGTCTGATGGATCTAGTGGTTCTGGAAGCGAGGCAAGATAGTAAATGGATAGGTTTGGCAGCTTCCATATTGCCTATTTAAACCTAGTTACTGATTTCTGAACTCTGGTCTACATATTGGATAACGAGGAGTGACGATGCGATGTAACATTACACCATCGTTACTTCCTTGTGTGATTTATAAGGTGAGATATTGGAGTACCTTATATTTGTAACTTCGTTGTCGTTGTTGTTGTTGTTGGCGGCAGGGGTGGCGTCACATGGACCAAATTCCATGCGCGAACGCCAGAACAGCTCTCGGGTTGGTAACCAAAATGGAGAGTTGGGGTGCCACGTCCCCCATCACACGAAATGCTGTGGTTCGTGGCGAAGTTGGGGCACCTCCAGGTGCCGACGGAGATGTACATTTCTTGCTCGAGTCTTGAGAAACCGGAGCAGCTCTTGTGGCTCTCACGGAGGCAGCCAGCGCATATCAGCGGGCGGGTAGTGGGTCGGGTCGTGCGGTCGCAGAACAGGCATATTTTCTTGGATGTTGAAGGACTTGTAGGAGGAGTAGCTCCAACTACCTGGCCTACCAAGATTACTGCGTTCTGGGCGGTGCGGCTGTATGGTCGACTGGACGGATTGTTGCTCTCACAACCAGGACATTCCCAGTAAACCAAAATCAGATAATTGCCAGCTAATATCTAAATGCCAGCTAAATTGCTGGCTAAAATTACGACACTTCGCCAGCTATTAGCTGTCTATTTTGAGATAAATTTTTCACCATATGGGATAATTTATCTAAAAATTGCCAGCTATTATCTGTAGAATTTGAGATAATTTATCTGAAAATTGTCAGATATTATCTGTATAATTTGAGATAAATTATCTATAAGCTAGATAATGTATCTAACAATTGTCAGATATTATCTGTATAAATTGAGATACATTATCTATAAGCTAGATAATTTATTTAACAATTGTCAGATATTATCTGTAGAATTTGAGATAAATTATCTATAAGCTAGATAATTTATCTAACAATTGTCAGATATTATCTGTATAAATTGAGATACATTATCTATAAGCTAGATAATTTATCTAAAAATTGCCAGATATTATCTGTAGAATTTGAGATAATTTATCTGAAAATTGTCAAATATTATCTGTAGAATTTGATATAAATTATCTATAAGCTAGATAATTTATCTAATAATTGTCAGATATTATCTGTATAAATTGAGATACATTTTCTACTATATAAGATAATTTGAGATAAATTATCTAAAATTTTATAAAACTAATATATATTTTAGTAGCCCTAAAAAGGGCTGTTTTTTATAAAAAAATGTTTAATATTTTAATTGTAATAATAATAATTTATAATGATAATATTTATAATAATAATTTCATTTCCATAATTTCCGTAATTTCCATTTACATTGCATAATTTCATTTCTACAAACAAAACATAAAAATCAATGTAATAAAAATAATATATATAATGTATTACTTACCTTAATTTTAATACTTAATTTATAATTATAATATTTATAATTTCATTTCCATAATTTCATAATTTCATTTCTACAAACAAAATATAACAATCAATGTAATAAAATAATTAATATAATGTATATTACTTACCTTACATACATATTGCACTGCCTTTAAGGCACTAGACATGATTTTATCTATGCTAAGATCCTGGCCATATTTTTTTTCTATGGCATCTGTGAATATATTTTATTATAATATTATATTAAATATATATTTAATTTATCGTTAATATAGTAATATTTCTATAAAACATTCAATAATTAAACTAACCGATAATAATTCCACATATTTGACTACCTTTAAACTTTGTCCTCTTCTCTTTTCCCATTCCACAATAATTATAATCTTTCCATTTAAGATCAATATAACGAAGAATAGATCTGGCATATTCTTCCGGTCCGGAAGAATAGATCAAGAAGAATATATAATATGTGATATATTACATATATATAGAGTGGGATACAAAAACTTACTAAATAATGTTCTATTATATTTTATCTAAATGCTATACAAATATATATACATATATACAAATATACATCGACAAATATTTTTGTAAAATATGATTATATCATATAATATAAAATATTAACATGTAAACTTTCGCTGAATATATAATATGGCCTCTTGACTATTTGTATTACTAATGACATGGTCAAATCTATAATACGCGTTGCGGGCGTTGACATGCTCGAGCGCACACGATAAAATAATTCGAGAAGGATGCATGTATATTATTAAATATATTAAATACGCTATTATTACTAAATTACATTGGAATATATATAAATAGATATAAATACAAATGTGTCTATATATATATATATATATATATATATATATATATATATATATATATATATATATATATATATTATATATACAGTTTATACACATACACACATACACACACACACATATATATATAGATATATATATATATATATATATGTTTATGTGATAAACAAAATAAGAGTGCACGAACATGTTCTAATATTTATAAAAAAAATGATTAATGAATAACATAAGATATATAATAAATATATAAATTAAATCACTAGCAATATCAAATATATTTGATAATCAATATATTTGATAATCAATAACCATTTATAATATACATGCAAAATATATAAATATAGCGTTCTGGTGTTGTCAATACAAATAAAACTGTATCTATAGATTATAATTTCACTATGAATAATACCTATGTATTTATCTAATGCAACATAGTCAATTACGTAATTAGTACGTGTAGCACACGCCGTGTGCAGTGAAGCGTTACAACACCGGCTTCCTTATGCAAACATAGGTGTGTTCTTTTATATATGCATGCATATCAATACACTGTTTTATATAATACTAGCCGTACCCGACCCGGCGTTGCTCGGTTTTTGATTATCCTATTATCTATTATTTATTAATTATAGCTATTCCTGATTCTGTATTGCTATAAAACAAATGTTAGCTAAAATACAAACAAATATAGAAAATATTTTAATATTTAAAAAATTAGTAGAAAAATATTTCAAAAAATATATTAAAAAATACAATAAATATTTAGAATATTACAAAATATGTTTTAAAAAGATGCCGAAAACCCAAACCTAAACCCAAACCCTACCTGAACTGGCGTTGCTAGGTTTTTGATTGTTTGCATATTTATTTTTATTAATTATAGCTATTCCTGATTATACTCAAATATATTATTGCTAAAAAATACAACAAATATTTAAAATATTAAAAAATATGTTTTAAAAAAATGTCGAAAACTCAAACCTAACCTCAAACCCAAACAGTACCAGACCCGACATTTATCGGTTGTTGATTGTTTGCCAATTATCATTTATTAATTATAGCTATTACTAATTCTGCATTGCTAAATATTTATATTTAATTTTTTCCTAACTATTATTTATATACAATAAAATAAATGTTAGCTGACATACAAACTAATGTAAACAAATATTTTAATATTTAAAAAATAATGGAAAAATATTTCAAAAAATATATTAAAAAAGACAACAAATATTTCAAATATTAAAAAATATGTTTTAAAAATATTTCTAAAACCAAAACCGTCCTTACACGGCGTTGCTAGGTTTTTGATTGTTTTCCTATCTATTATTTATTAATTATAACTATTCCTGATTTTAAATTGCTTGCCGTACCCATCCCGACTTTTCTCAGTTTTTGATTATTTACCTATAAATTATTAATTATAGCTATTACAAATATTTCAACATAATAGTAGCCGTACCCGATCCGGCGTTGCTAGGTTTTTGATTGTTTGCATATTTATTTTTATTAATTATAGCTATTCCTGATCATACTAAAATATATTATTGCTAAAAAATACAACAAATATTTAAAATATTACAAAATATGTTTTAAAAAAATGTCGAAAACTCAAACCTAAACCCAAACCCAAACAGTACCAGACCCGACATTTATCGGTTTTTGATTGTTTGCCTATTTATTATTTATTAATTAGAGCTATTCAAGATGCTATATTTCTAGTATATACAATTAAATAAAGTTTATCTAAAATACAAACAAATGTAGAAACATATTTTTTTTTAAATTTTAAAATTAGTGCAAAATATTTCAAAAAATACAATAAATAATTTAAAATATTCCAAAATATGTTGAAAACCTAAACCCAAACCGTTCCAAATCGGCGTTGATCGGTTTTTTCTTATTTATCTATCTATCATTTATTTATTATAACTATTCCTGATTTGGAATTTCTTGCCGTACCCTACTCTGCTTTACTCGTTGTTTGATAGTTTTCTATTATATCTATTATTTATTAATTATGGCTATCAATGATTCTGCCTTTCATATATAATAACATAAATTTGTGCCGACTTTCCATGGCCGGCATTTCTCGGTTTTGATTATTTTCCTATCTATTATTTATTACTTATAGCTATTCCTGATACTCAATTGCTATATATAAAATAAAATAAATGTTAGCTGACATACAAAAAAATGTAGAATATTTTAATATTTAAAAAATTAGTGGAAAAATATTAAATAATAAAAAAACAACAAATATTTCAAATATTACAAAATATGTTTTAAAAAATTGTCGAAAACTCAAACCTAAACCCAAACCCAAACCGTACCGACATTTATAGGTTTTTGATTGTTTGCCTATTTATTATTTAATAATTAGAGCTATTCATGATTCTAAATTTATAGTATATACAATTGTAAAAATGTAAAAATATAAAAAATGTAAAAATAGTATATACAATTGTATATTAATTAATTAAATAATGTTTATCTAAAATAATAAAAATACAAACTAATGTAGAAACATATTTGTTTTAATATTTAAAAAATTAGTGACACATATTTTAAAAAATATATTAAAAAATACAACAAATATTTAAAATATTCCAAAATATGTTGAAAACCTAAACCCAAACCGTTCCAAATCGGCGTTGCTTAGTTTTTTATTATTTGCCTATCTATCATTTATTAATTATAAATATTCCTGATTTGGAATTTCTTACAGTACCCAACTCTGCTTTACTTGTTGTTTGATAGTTTGCCTATCTATAATTTATTAATTATGGCTATATGATTCTGCTTTTCATATACAATAACATACATTTTCCATAAAAAAAATTCAAACAAATTTAGACAAATATTCGTTTTTAATATCTCAAAAATTAGTGGAAAAATATTTCAAAAATATTTAAAAAAATATTAAAAAAAATACAACACATATTTCCAATATTACAAAATATTACTTAACAAATTTCGAAAACCCAAACCGCACACTTCGTTGTTCGATTTTTGATTTTTGATTGTTGTTGCCTATCTATTATTTATTAATTATAGCTATTCCTGATTCTGGTAGTATTTCTGCTAGTATATAATAAATATTTCCAAATATAACAAAAATATTTTTTATAAATGTTCTACAAATATTTTAAAAAGTATAATATTTATATCTTATAATATTTATATATTTATTATATAATTATAATATTTTAATTATATCTTAAAATAATAATATAACGATTAGTTGAAAAATATAAAAAAATATTTTTAAAAATATAACAAAAAATATAGATGATATTACAAAATATATTTTAAAAAAATTTCAAAAAAATGTCCACAAAAATGTTTACAAATATTTCAAAAAAATGTTTAAAAATATTTCAAAAAAATTTTTAAAATTATTTCAAAAAATTTCAAAAATATTTCAAAAAATTTCTAAAATATTTCACAAATTTCAAAAAAATTTCAAAAAAAAATTCAAAAAAATTTCAAAAAAATACTTCGAAAAAATGTAAAAAAAATATTTCAAAAAAGCGACGCCGAAGATTTTAGATGACAAAAAACCATTTTAATAGCAAAAAGTCATTTTTTTAGGTTTTTCTGGGGTACGCGGTAAAAAATTCAAAAAATTTTCCGGACCAAGACCATACTGTTGCAAATTTATTAAGATCGGGTATAACATATTTTCGCGACGTACCCCGGTTCTCGAGTTACCTCACCAGATACACACACACACACACACATATATATATATAATTAAATAGACTTTCTTTTATATAATAGATATACAAAAGTTATTCAATGGCCATAAATACATACCTGTCATTTTATTGTATTTACTTTAAGATAGATTATGTTATATATCTAGATTTGTACATACTACCCCTACTATTACTACTACTACTACTACTACTACTACTACTACTACTACTACTACTACTACTACTACTACTACTACTACTACTACTACTACTACTACTACTACTACTACTACTACTACTACTACTACTACTACTACTACTACTACTACTACTACTACTTCCTGTTTATCATTATATTTGTTAAACATCAATTTAATTTAAAATTAACTTATCTCGCGAAATCCAATATTCAGATAAGTTTTCCCCCACATATATTACAATCATCACACCTATAAACACATAACACACAGTATCCACTTATTATTTATTTGTGTCATTCACTATTTTTTACATAAATTCAACTTTATATCATTCATATTTAAAAAATGTGTGAATATCACTGAAGCATATGTTGTTTTCATTTATCTCTATTCTATTATTTCATTTTAATATATCTATATTCATAATACCATTGCATTACTATTACACTATACTTACACTATTCATATACATTCATATACATTATATACATTTACAATATTCATACACATTATATACATTTACAATATTCATACATATGTATGTATATATATATATATATATATATATATATATATATATATATATATATATATTTATATACATTCATATACATTTTGGTTATCTTTCACTGTATATAATATAACTTTATATTTGCATTATTCAGTACATGCATATGTACACTTGGTAATTTACACATATTAAATTATCACATAGTGAATATAAATATATACTACTATACCAATATGGCTGATACACACTGTTCACAATGTAATAAACCCACTATTATATAATACATGCCTGTGTAATATTAAAAGTCATCATGAATGTTTACACTCATACAAAAGTCTACCAAAACCTTGGGTATCAAGCAACCCAGTTAACAATAATGTAACATCCCTAATAGAATCAGGTACCTTTCAATTTGTATGCAATAACTGTTCCAATCTGAACAAATCTTCCCCAACACCCAAATCACCCCTACCACCTAGAGTTTCTCCATTAAATGACATTAATACAATTACAGAACTGATCACAAATATAAACTGACGACTTAAGTCAATTGATAAACAAGATAAAATACTTACTAATATCACTGAACTACTGAAAACAACTCACTATAACTCACAGACCCGAACTCACTTTCCTGGTACTAATACAACTCCATATCAAGCACACCCTCACATCTCCTACTCACACCCTACTTAAACTATAGCTTCCTCTTCCAGCTCCCGTCCTCGAACACAACCCAATACTAATGCACAAGCACCTCCCCTGCTGAAAAACGATTTTGTTTTATCAAACTCTATTGTAATTGAACACCTTACTCCCAGTCAAAGTACGAGAGTTTTCCTAAATGAATTTTTATCATATATTCATATATCCCTATCAGCTGATATATTCTATCCTATAAGATTGCTAAGTCGATTGCAATCATTATTTTTAAATCAAATAAATGTTATCAGGCATTTATTAAACTTATGCCATACCAGAAACAATCTCCGTTACTCAAATCTCTATTTTCGTAAAGAGCGCACCACTTCTGAAATTATACGTGGTAGAATAATCTATCATGCTTACAAAGAACATCTAAATCCATCAAATGTAAAATGTACATTTAACAACCAAACTAATATTTTTGAATTAAGACCCAAACTCAATAACTCAATAAAGATCGATTGGAATTCAAAAGCAATGCATATATCTGAACTCAACTTCAACAAATGGAAACTGTCTTACGAATATTTTCTTAAGATTCCAAACCCACATCATCCACCTTCATTACCATTCGCCATAGCCCGCCTACTACATCCAATTCTATACTAAATACCTACATGACTGTCTAATGATATAAGGAGGTATCACACTTTTGATGATCACAATGACATATCAACACATTGCCTTCCAATACAATCATCCAGCTCTAAGACATGTTCCACCTATAAACTTTTAAAGACTTCATCCCATAAATCCCTATTAAAAGCTGCTACATTAAATATACAATCTATAAGAAATAAAGTAGAAACTACTATTGATCTCTTTCACGACCTCCAATTAGACATATTATGTCTCACTGAAACCTGGCTGACTGACAATGACACCCATAATATCTAGTCTAAATACTAAATCTCTCAGTCTAATCCATCTTCCTCGACCTGATCCCCACTATGGGGGAGACACCGGTGTTCTATACAAAAAAACTATTAAGCTAGTTAACAGTACAGATCTATCATTTGAATACTCTGTTGCATTTAAATGCACCTTCCAGCCCGTGAATTCACTACCTTTCACGCTTATAACCATATATAGACCTCCAAAAAACCCAATTCTATGCTTTCTAGAAGAAATTGATAATCTATTATCCTCTCTATCTAGTCGCACTATACTTCTAGGTGACTTTAATATACCAATTGCTCTCACCTCCACATATGCAAAACTCTTAAACCAAACAATTAGTTCCCACAACTGCGTTCAACATATTACCTCACCTACTCATTTTTCTGGCAACATACTAGACCTCATCATCTCCCATAATACTTTCAACATTATATCGAATACATCCGTTCAAAATTTAATCACAGATCATTACATTGTTACATTCTTTTTCAGGTACCTAAACCTAAACGACAATCTAAAATCATTACATTCAGGAAAATTCAGAATATTGACCTGCCTGCTTTTAAAAAAATTATACTTGATCCAATAAATATATCCTCCATTGACTTTACCCTAATTAATACACTCAACATCCTAGCTCCCATTAAAACTAAATCAATTACCCAACGCCACAATATTAAATGGTTTAATCCCACGCTAAATTTGATTAAACGTCAGCTTAGAGCCGCCGAAAAGACATGGAGAAAGTCAAACACTCAAGAAAACCTTAACTCTTTTAAACAAATATCATAAAATTATAGACGCATGATAAAGAAGGCTAAACATGATTACTATACTGATACCATAATATCCGCTGGAAATAATTACAAGAAACTCTTCAAAATTTCAAATTCCCTGCTTGGGCGTATAACTCCTCACATACTTCCTGACTGTATTCCATCTCTACACTATTATTACATAAACTTTCCTTCTTTCTCTCCCCATTCTATAAAAGTATAATTGAGAATTCCCTCTTAACGGGTGTTGTTACACCCTATAGGTATACATGTATGTATACATGAAATTGGCACACATTACTCCCATAATAAAAAATTCCTCCAGAGATAAATCAGATCTCTCAAACTACCGTCCAATATCAAACCTATCCTTTATATCTAAAACACTTGAAAGAGTTATAGCAGCATATATATATATATATATATATATATATATGATTTTCTTACATTGTTATGTTTGGAGATAATATTATCAAAGGGCTTTGGTATTATATCGTTATTTAATATATATTATTATTTATATAATAACGTGTTTTGACATAAGTTTAACCATTAACTCTAATCTCTAACGATATTATATATATATATATATATATATATATAACTAAAACCCTTATAATAATTTTGTTGTTATATAATTTAAATGTAACAGTTATTAAATTTAATTTCTTTGGAACTTTTATTAATTAGGGGTTAAATAATGTTTTGTTATCACTACTAGTAAACAAATACATTGTAATAATTTTAAAACTATTGTTAATAAATAACACACAAATTCGATAAGAGCGCATAAGTTAATGTTCATGAACAATTCTATCATAATATATTGAATATATACTTATAGGTAGGCTACCTATTAATAGGCTATTAACCTAATAATGTGGTTCCATAACCATTCCATAACTACCTTCTTGTATATAGGCTCTACTTGTATTATAAAATGTATATACGAAAAAGAAAGAAAATAAATATTTGGTTGGTAATAATATTTGAATATAATTATTATATAATTATAATAATATATTATATATTATGTATATAATTATTATACATATATTTAATAATATTATAATAATATAATAATATATTAAAATAATAATTATAATAATATATTATATATTTAATATAATATTATCATAATAATTATGTATATAATTATTATACATATATTTAATAATATTATAATAATAATTATATATTATAATAATTATAATTATAATACTATATTTAATAATAATATAATATTATATTATATTTAATATATATATATATATATATATATTGTTTTTTGTTATTGTTATTTTTATTTGTGGAGTCCTTTCATCCCATCCAGGAACTTAGATGAAGTTTTCAATTATAACCATATATGGCTCTAATGTCCCTTCGAAGCCGCTCTCATGTTAAGGCATCCATGGTTTTAACGAGAGCAGATCATTCATTATTCAAAATTATAATAATTATTATATAAGATCACTTCACTTAATAATATTTTAAGACCCATTTTATAAAATTAATTAATGGTCCGGACGAGGATCGAACCCGAGTCCTACTGTTTGTGTGTCTGACGCATTAGCCACTGATCAGTCATGACTCATGATCCACACAGGCAGTTTATATATATATAATATATATATATATATATATATATATATATATATATATATATATATATATATATATATATATATATATATATAATATATACATAAATTAGTATATTAAAGTATTAAATATTAAATTATATTAAATATATAATATATAAAACTATATTATAATAATATACTTAGTATAATAATTATACTATAATAATATAGTTGTTAATAATTATATATTATTATAATTAACAGTTAATATTATATTAAATATATAATATTATATCAAACTATATAAATACATAATATATTTACTAGTATTATAACATAATTATGATAATAGTATTATAATTATATTTAAAAGTATTTAATAATAATATAAAAATATATATATATTATGTATTTTAAGGATTTATATATATATATATATATATATATATATATATTTGATAAGATATTTTGTATACACAGTATATAAATATAATATACAATTATATAATTGTACAATATATAGTACAAATATATAGTTATACAATTATATATATATATATATATATATATATCTGCCGAAATAGCTCAGTTGGGAGCTCTAGAGCGTTAGACTGAAGATCTAAATGTCCCCGGTTCGATCCCGGGTTTCGGCAGAATTTTTTTTATCTATTACAATTTTAACCTTAATTTATTTATATATATGATCATATATTTGAGTATCCTACTAAAATTTATAATATTTTTTTGTAGAATACTTATATATAAGATATTATAATACATATATAAATAAAGTAAGGTTACAATTATTACTTAAAATAGTACATTAATATACACATGCTTAAAAAAATGGCATTTATATATGATTATGAAATATTGAATTAAAAGTAAATAAAATATATATTAATGATAATATTATAATATTAATTATATAATAATAAATGAGACGATAATAGTAAAATTAAATTCGTTTTGAAAAAATGTGTCCATAAATTATATTTCAAAAGGTTTTTTTTTCTACTTTAAGGATGTATGATTTAAGGATGTATCTACTTTAAGCTTATAAGATTAATTATTTGAAATATTTTATATTATTTAGCTGGCATAATTATTAAATTTATACAATTATAAACATAACAAATATATTAAAAAAATAATATCAGCAAATTTACAATCAGATAATAGTCTGTTCATAGACTTCATAACATTACAAATATATGTAACTATTTAACATACTAATTATCTAATTATATAATTACAAGTGTAATAACCAGTACTGGTATCTATTATTGTTAAAATCTAAATAGTAATTTTATTATATTTTATCAGGGGTTTTTACTTTCATATTTAAATAAAATAAAAAAATCCTAAATATACATTAAATTTGTATTATAAATTATAATACAATAAATGGTATTATTAAAATTTATATAGTATATAACTACATTTTATTAACTTATAATGTATGATAATACATATAAATTGTATATATAATAAATATACATAAATATATAATGTACATTGTGCAATTCATATGAAATAGTTGATTATTTATTTAATTAAATAACACAGATAAATGATATCAAACATCTTTTAATTATAAGGTAATAATATTAATTAATGACATTATGATATAAGATATATCTTATTTTTATATTTTAGAGTACAATATACAAAGATATATATAAAGATATGTAAAATATAAAAAAACTCCCACACCGGGAATCGAACCCGGGCCTTCTGCGTGAAAGGCAGAAATCCTATAGGATTATAACCACTAGACCATATATGGTATATCGGATATATTTTAATAATCACATAATATATAAAATATAATGATATAATAATTACTTATAGATGTACATTTAATTTAAAAAATATTAAATACCATTTTATTTTCATTTATTATTTATTTATTGATTTTTTTATTTAAAGTGATATACACAGTATATATATAGTCATATATATCATATACTGGTTATAGGATCAGCGAACAAATTCAACGGACATCGATGTCCATCGATTTTTCAGTCAATCGTAAAGTTACCATTATTATAATATAATAATTATATACTATAATAGTATATAATAGTATATACTATAATAGTAACCACAAAGATTTTCCTTTGGAAAATCTTTGGTAACCATTCAAACAAATTATCCCGATTCAAATTATGGATTTATATATAAAAATTAAATATAATGTTGATGAACAGTTATGCCACCTATAATATTAAAAATATATATATAAACTGAAATAAAAATAATAAAAATTTAAAAATAGTAAGTTTGTAACTTACTACATAATTGTATATATCGAACCGATACCCGAAGTTATACCCGAACCGAAGCTAAATTAAAAAGTTAAGATTTGAGACTATCAAATATTTCCAAATACCGGAAAATTAAAGATTTGAACCAAACTGAAAAAAAAGATTTGAGATTAATTGTACAGAAATAATATTTAATATTATATTATTTAATTGTAAACATTACATTGTAAAGGATTATGATAATAACAGACGTATTGTGAAAATGTTAGATTCAATCTAAGTAACATTTTCACAGTACGTCTGTTATTATCATAATCCTTTACATTATTATAATGATTATATGTCTATAATAATTATTCTTATATTTACTTTAATATATATTATTCTTATATAATATATATATAATATATATAAGAAAATTATATATATATATATATATATATATGTAATGACCTAACAATAACATATTTTATTAAAATTAATATCATATTAATTTTAAATATTAAATATGAAATAATCAATGTTAAATATTGACCATATTAATTATATGATTTTGGACTCACTTACGCTAATTATATTATTTCAAATAGTTTATGTAATTTTATAATATATTTAAATTACTTGTATGATAATTTTCATTATTTGTATATAGATTAATTTCTAGATAAATATTATATTAGTTACATTTTGAAGAAAATAATCTATTATTTGAATATTTATTATAGTTTGTTGTAAGCAAAGCCACTTTGATAATCTGTTTTCTGTATCTTGATTGCTAGTTCAGCTCTTCTCCCTTCTCTAGATGAAGCTTCTCTTCTATTCTTAGAAACCTTAAAACCTGTTTCATCTCTTGCTATCTCTATTAGATTATAATAATGCATACGTATAATATATTATATTATTATAATAATTATACAGTATAATATTTGGTAATTTCGTGTTTTTGTAAATTATAAAGAATGTTTTTGTTTGTAAAATCTTTAGACGTTATTTAATAAGTCTACATTGTAACACTGTATATTTGTTAATTTCGAGTTACTGTAATTGTAAAGACGTAGTTTATAATTGGATACATTAAAATAAGTATTTTATATTTTGATATGTTGAATAAGTAATGGGTGTAACCTTCATTGTTAACTGTTGACACGATGGAAAACCATTAGTGCCCCTACTATATCACATCACAGCCACTAATCTAATAATGTTGTAGGAGGTAAAGAGAACCGTGGCCATGCTGTGATACAAGGACACCCTGCACGAGCCTGCATTGGTGTCAGCCGTTAGTGAATACAGTGTGAGACTACAACAAGTGCAAGAGGAAGGTAGCCGTCACCGAGTTGAAGAGGTCACTAGCTAGTCGTAAGCTACCAGCCAGGCATACAGTACGTGAAGGAGGCAACATTAGCAACTGCCTACATGAGAACCTGACAAGTTAGTTAAGTCAGTTATAACGTGCGCACAGTGTGAGAGTGATTGGTTATATGATATTGAGATCTGGGGAAGTTAGGGATTGTAGTAAAGGTAATATAGTAAGTAAAGGAAGTAGTTTATTATCTATAGGAGGTCGGGGTATGTAAATATAGCTGATGTTTTACAGTAGTACAGATATAGGGGAGATGTGGATTAAAGAGTTAAACGAGTGTGTACACTGTACAATAGACCGGTTCGTACTTTTTTCTTCAACATTTTATAAACCTTCACATCTATAACAATTATATATACTATGATGAATAAGTGTTTACAATTTTAGACCTATATCGTTAATAGTTTTGGGTCACGAGACCTTTATATTTTAACATTGAATACATATACAATTTAACATGGGCGAGATATAGAAATAAGTTTTATTCAATTTTTATCAAATTGAATACTTTTTTTTAGCCAACTATGAATATATCCTATGAAAATATATAACAAGTGGTATTAACAATACAAAATATTTATCAAAACAAACTAGATGCCCGAATTTTATAAAACAATTTTAGGAAAAAAAAATATCTAAAAATTGTATAATTTGATATAAATAAATTATTACTATTTAATTTAAAAAATTAAAATATATAATTTATATATAATAATTATACAATTGAAATTAATTATTAAAAAATTAAAAATTATTTTTAGAAAATAAATTAACATCATTTGTAATTTTTTTTGGATTTTTATTTGAAATGTGAAATTTTATGCATATTTTTATATATTTTATAATTTTATTAAGATTAATTTAATTTCAATAAAGGACATTTATATCTAACCTATATCCAAAATTCAATAAAACATGATCACTCAAATTTATGTAAAGTATAATAATATATATTAATTTTTAAAAAATTAATTATTTTTTTGAATTATTTTGAAATAAATACTTTGTAAAATGGTGTATTTTTACGAGTTTTAGGAGACATTAATATTGGTAATTTATAGATATAAAAATGAAATATAGATATTATATTAATAATAAATATAAATAATGGTATATATTATATTAATTCATTAAATATAATACAAATATAATACATAATGAATTTTAAATATTCATTTAAATATTTTTATTTTAAATTTAAAAATAATAATTATATTTCAAACTTTAAATGATTCGTGACCAAATGTAACTATTTTTTTATAAAAATTGTTAATACATATTATACTAAAATATAGATATGTATTATATTATATATGAAGCATTACAAATTGATTCGAACGAACCGGTCTACTGTACAACTTAAGCGACTGATCAGAAAGAAAAACAGGACTAATATTGATCAAAAAGTGGAAATTCTCTCAATTAAAATGTATAGAACAGTGAAACAGTGTACAATGTACTTTAATTGAGAGAATTTCCACTTTTTAAGAAATATTAGTCTGTTTTTCTTTCTGAACATTCGCTTAAGTTGTCCTAGTTTGGGTGAGAACCAGTGTGTTATGATATATAGGAATGCGTTTGTTAATGAGTGGGTCATCAAGCAGTATGTGTGAAGCGTTGTTATTAGTAGTAAGTGATGTTGGTGTGTGGATAACTTAACGTCATCTTCACTTTTAATACATGTCATTATGATAGATGTTTCCTAATGTTCGCTAACTCAGAATATCATATTAGATAATTGAGATAATAACGATAAATAACAAATAATATATAGGAATAGTATAGCCTATAGTCCTATATAATTAGTTAGATAATAATTTTAAAATTGAAAATGTTATTCCATCTGTTTTAAAAATATTAGTAGTTTTGAGGCTATTTAAAAATATTTTAATTATTTAAATATTTTATATCATTGTTATATTATATATATCCATAAAATAATAATTTGCTGTTTTATTAATATTTGGATGATTAATCTAAATATATTTCATGATTTATTTTATGATTTTTGTCAATTATAAAATAATGATATAATTAAATACATTTATTGCAATCATTCTTATATGTGTGGGTCATTTATTTATATTAGATAGTGACATTATAATTGCAAAAGAGAACAAAATAAATTGTCATTATAAACTTAGGCCTACATAAACATTTGTATTGTCAACATTTCTATTAATACTTAGTTTTAAAATGTCCATCGTTAACAAACTAAACTATTAGATTTAAACTAAATAGAAACATATTACACAATATAATATATATATTATTATATACAAAATATTTATTTATAAAAGATTGAATTGTGAAAATGTCTACTGTATACGAATGAGACAAATTATGAGAAAGAAAAAGAAATTATAATATTTGGTTAGTATAATATATATATATATATATATATATATATATATATATATATATATATATTATATACACTATTATTTTTTAATACTTAAGGGGAGGCGATACACTGGTTTGGTTTACATGTAAAAGATACGAAAAAATGCTATTTTTAGAAATCTATTAACTCAAAAAATATTCATTTTTTTTTTTTTTTTTTTTTATTCTATTAATAATATTCCCTATTTGTATATTATATGTTGAAATTTATAGATTTTTACACATCTTTAAGTTATACGTTTCAAAACAAAATACTTGAAATATCTGATAAAAACACGTTAATTTTCCAACTAAATTGCTAATTAACATTTTTTAAATAAATATTTTTTAATTTTGACAAATAAGTTTAATCTTACAGGCTTTATCTAGTTATATTAAAAAAATGAAGACAACATATTCAATATTACAACAGTTAATACTAGTTATGTCAGTATGATTGGTCACAAATAATTATTGAAATATAGTTGTATAATGAACGTTTATCAACAGTGTATAAATGTTCTTTAGATATAGAAAATCACAATGACCTTTTGTATTAAAATTATTATATATTAGATTGTATTTTAAAGATAAAATATCGAATAGCGAGAAAATATACTGATATTATTATAGACATATTATTAAATACAGAATTATTAAAAAAAAATTCTTGCCAATAATATTAATTTTCGTCTAGATTATTTTTTTAAATACAGATACAATATCATATTTTAACTTTTCTTTATTTTGTTTAATTGATTTAATTTAGCACTTATCAATTATTATTTTATTTCTATATTTTAGTTGATATTATGATTTAATAAATAAAGTTACTATTTTAAAATCATAAATTCTTTAAGTATCTATGTTTTTTTGATATCATCATAATTTCATTTATGTGTCAACTTAATTATAATATTCAACAATAATTATAATCATAATTATATTGATAATTAAGATAATACAATTTGAAATAATGTTATAATGATTGCTGAATATTAAACATTGAAACATTGTATTTAATATTAAAAATATTATTATTGTTAAATTCATGTTTTAAATATAATCTATATGTAATTCTATAATATATTGTAATATATAAGTCATTACAAGTTATATACTAATATGAACATATCCCCGCTAATACATATAGAATTATAAGCATATAAATAATATAAAATATTTGAATATAGAGTCTAATGAACGTTAAAAAAGGTTCGTTATTTCGACTACCCAATGAACGTTTAGTTTTTACTGTGTAGTGATTACATAATCACACTGACCTCACACACAATACCGCTATTGTAGAGAAAGATGTCCTCATACACAGCAGTCTCTACACTGTACAGTGACGTCTGCATTGTGTCTACAGTCTACACTCTATGGACATATGTCCACCATCTCGATAGAGAACCACTCCGCTTTGAAGTCACTCAGGTTAATTTAGTAGTTTATTACTAGATTACACCATCGATATAAAGAAAGTGGATAAGCAATTGACGTAATTAATGTAAACTATAGGTACCCCTAGATACGCGAATGTCACTTTTCTCCATAAATTAACAAAATCACATATGCTATTTTGATTGGATATTAGTGATATTATGTAGAGAAAATATTAAAACAGTAATATTTTCGTCAAAATAGAATGAAATTATATCTATCTATATTTATGTCTATATAGATTATATATGTCAATAAGATAGTATTACATCTTCAATTTAAATACAGTTAAATACAAACATTATGAGGAATGTTGTATTTTATATATATATATATATATATATATATAACTATTATTTTTAGTACAGATAGTAGGACCTACATTAAACTTGATCGTAATTATTAATATAAAAATAAATAAATAATGTTATATTTAGTAGTAGGTTTCGACTTCAGCGCCTCTATCGCAAAGTGCCATACACTACATTAAATTGCTTATCCTCTTTCTCACTATATCGATGTCTTACACCTACATACGTTATCCTAAACAGATAATACAATTATACTTTAGACATATGTATCATAACCTCCTCAATACTATGTAGGTTCTACATTGTAGGGAATCACTAGCAGACACACCCACACCTATAGTTCCATTGTTAAGCATACCAAGTTATACTAATATGTCAGATAACTTACATTTTATAAAACCATAGACACAATCTTAATTACATAATTACAAAGTTTTCAGAAATTTCTGAAATATTTTTTTTTAATAACTTTAGAACTTAAGAAATAAATAATAGTTTATTTCAGAATAAATACACGTGTGATATATTAAATAAAGAATATTCCATTAGTGTATAACATATATTTAGGTGTAATCACATATCATACCCATATCTATATGATCACATAATTTCGATTAGATCAAATATATTATAATAATTATTAATATATAATGTGTAAACAATCTTTCATCTATAATTATAGATGAAAGTTATAATTAATGATATTTTATAATATTCTAAATACATTTAATCGTCTGCCATCCATTTTTAATATATAACTAAATATTCTCCTGGTATATACATATATACATAAATATATCTCCTATATATCTCCTATATATATATGTAATACAAAATATATAAATTGCAAGTATAACTTTTATTAATATACATGATTTTCTTTAAATAAAACTAAAATTAATTTATTAAATAATATATTAGTTATATATTGATTATAAATGATAATCTAATTAATTATATATTGTATAGATACATTATTATTACTATTTTAGTTTATTTGTATACATATACCAATATATATTACTATATTTGTGATATATATATATATATATAATTTATATAATAATTTATTCTACAAATGTATAATACATTTATATATTCATAACTCGCTTTCCTTTATCTTTGAGCTTTTTCGATTTTATTTGTCATCATATTTATTATAAATACTATTTAATAATATATTATAATATAATTATAATTATAATACTATAATAAATAGTATCTTATATATATGAAATATATTTATAATTTACAATTATAATTGAACAATGTTCAATGAACACCATATTTAATAAATATTATTTACTGTAACATTTTTAATGTATATAATAAATAATACTATAATTAATTTAATCTAATTTTAATATTATATTTTAATAAATATATATATATTAATATTAGTATTAATAAATATAAATATTATAATATAAATGTCAATTGGCTTAGAACATAATTGACTTAATATATAAGACTATATATAAACTATAATTTACAACAAATTTAACTAAATATATATACTAATACTAATATATATATATATATATATACATATATATATATTTATATATGTATATATATATATATATATATATATATATATATATATATATATATATATACATCATGTATATATATAGAGTCTATGTAGTATATTAGACAACTTGTGTTTTCTCTTCGCGATCGGTTCCGCATGATAGATCTGGTTTCATCGGTTATCTCTAGCGTATCACAGACTGGCTCTCTGTATGGTCTCTGATACTGTATCGGTGTCGTGTGTGTCCCTCTTGGTGTGTATTGCCTGTACTCGTCTACGTTAACGCTGTCGTCTACCTGGCACCCTATAGGGGTTATTCAGCCCTACTGGTGAAGCTCCTCCTCTCCTCCTCCTCCTTCATATTCTCACCTCACTGAGTGTGGTCGCTCGCCTAGTTCCCCTCTATAGATCCCCTCTCTCCGCAATAACGTTAAACCACCTCACGTTCCACTAATCTTAACGTAACCATCTAGATAATGTTTATATAATAGCATTATTATTAGAAGTACAATATTTTATTTGTCATTATCAAAGTCATATTTAATAATATATTATATAATTATAATATTAATAATATAATAAATAGTATATAGCTATATATATATAATTATAATTTACAATTATAATTGAATACCAATTTTACTGTACAATATGTTATATATATATATATATAAGTAATGTCCTATTTTAATATTATACTTAATATATATATATATATACTATACATATTTGATACCTATAATTCTATAGAACTATAGGTAGTAGGATATAGAATTTATAGTATAATATATATATATATATTATATAATATATAATATATATATATATATATATATATATATATATATATATATATATTAATATTAATTAATATTAATTTTATAATATAAATGACAATTGGTTTAGATAATAGTGGACAAAAATATATATGAATATATATATATATATATATATATATATATATATATATATATATATAGTATATATATATATACAATATTATTGTTACTATTGTATCTATTGTATGAAATAGAGTACTATATACATATATACGTGTATATAGTATAATTATTATATTATACTAACTAGTTGCATATAACACATGTATAAAAGATATATATAATAATTATGCTGAAGATAATGTATTCATATAATACTTGTTTAAATGTGTACTAGCTATAGTATTCTCTATTAGGTTCATTTATATACTTAATTATATATTTTTATATCAAATTCTATGTGATTCTGTAAGTCTGGAATACATTTAATTCGAAATTAGAAGGTGACAGAAGATTACATATTTCACATTACTTAATACACTTGCATTATTGTCAATTCTTATTATATCCTACCAGCAAGTTTACATTAGAAGTCAATAACACATATAAATCTATCATCATATTTCAAACTTAATATTCGTGTAAGCCTAATAACGTATCAGCTGCACATCAACTGTGTGTAAATAGATAGTTATCTGACATTTAGTATACTTTTATGTTTAATAATGGAACGGTTCTGGAAGCTTCTCTTCTGGAAGTTTATTGTGAAAATAAGTATAAAGAACCAACACTATATCATTTGATATTTTAGTGAAATACAAGGTAGGATATATTTATATGACCTATATATTAAATAATCATATATATAAAAAATATAATTATAATTATAATTTATGACAATTATTAATTATTAATATTGATAGAATATCATTATACTAATTTGAATATGATGAAATATATTTAATTTTAGGAAACAGAATATATTTTTGATTTTACATTCTTTACAACTAATAAAACACTATATTATTTTATGATTTACTTTTATACATTAACTATATTGATTTTACTATCTTATAAATATGATTGAGTGATATTCAAGTGTCTATAACTATATCCAATCAACATTATAATATCTTATATATATATATATAAAAATATAGTATATATTATCATAATATATACTATATTTTTATATATATATATAAGATAATATTATCATAATATATACTATATTTTTATATATATATATAAGATAATTATAATGTTGATTGGATATAGTTATAGACATATAGACATAGACATAGACACATAATAATTATGTGATACAGTTATTATCATTAAATCATGTACCTCAAATAATAGAATTTCGTACAAAATGTAGGTACATGAAATTTCCGCGGAGAAATATAAAATAAGAATTGTTCTTTATAGAAATAATAAACTGTAAAACTTTAAACTGGGTATTTAATTTTTATATAACTAAAATATTCACATATTTACAGTCTGAAAATTAATTATGTATGATATTTTAATTAAATAATATCTAATATAATTATTATCTAATATAAAACTTTAAATTAGTTATTTAATTTGTATACTTATTTTATATATAGAATATATTCATATATTTATATTCTGACAAATAATTATATATGATATTTTAATTAAATAATATTATCTAATATATTTTATTATTCTGGGTATATACAATATTAATACTATTAATATTTTAATAAACATTATATTTTATAAATATTTATGTATTGTACATGCATATAAATATTCTTGTCAAATAAAAGTGAATTATTTTAAATTAATATATTAAAGGAAAGCTAATTTTGATTTAAATGTTATAACATAAATTCAAATGTTTAATTTCTATCACTAAAGATTACAAATAAAAATAAAGCATATGTGTAGACTATTATAGAAAAATAGATGTTGTTTAAATTCATTATTAACAGTTTGTAAACAGTTTTAAATATAATAATGCAGGTTATTAGGAGTTATGTTTAGTGTCATTGTAGTCAGTATAATTGGAGTATAGGGAGTTGTGGCCAGAACTCAACCTATAAAACACTTCAGAAATAAATTAATAATATAGAGTTATTAATCGAATAAAGAATCGATTACAAACAAGTAGTATACTGTTACATAGAGGGGCATCTAAAAAGTGAATATAAAATTAAAAATATGTTTATATTTAAGTATTTATATATTAATGTAAATAATAATAATAATGTACAAATAAATAACGTTAAATATATAAAACTAATATATAAAAAAATAATAAATTATTATTGATTGTTTTCTGTTATATCGTGTACCATTAGTGTCGACTACTAAAGTATGACTACCTATAGATATATTGTGGTATGTTAATATCACAAGTATTCCTCATCGTTAGGCCATGTTACATTAACTACCAAGCATACAGGACAATTGTCCTTAAGTAACTTGTATGTTCAGTATAACATTATTCACAACTCTTATATGTATGTGAACATTCAATAAAACATAAGTTAACATAATGAGTTCTATTGCTAGTCGTCATCTTTCTGTACATGCTGCCATACATAACGTGATATATTGTTTATAGTTGTGGCATCGTTTAGCTAAGCTAGTAATACTGGACATAGAATTATAGTATAATGCGTTAAGGAGATAGGTATATATGTTGACTTTAGAACAACTGAGTAGGGGTTAATGATACGACCTTGAATAGAATGATCCTAGGTTGCATAGGTCATATCTCTGAAAGCCGGTCTGATGGATCTAGTGGTTCTGGAAGCGAGGCAAGATAGTAAATGGATAGGTTTGGCAGCTTCCATATTGCCTATTTAAACCTAGTTACTGATTTCTGAACTCTGGTCTACATATTGGATAACGAGGAGTGACGATGCGATGTAACATTACACCATCGTTACTTCCTTGTGTGATTTATAAGGTGAGATATTGGAGTACCTTATATTTGTAACTTCGTTGTCGTTGTTGTTGTTGTTGGCGGCAGGGGTGGCGTCACATGGACCAAATTCCATGCGCGAACGCCAGAACAGCTCTCGGGTTGGTAACCAAAATGGAGAGTTGGGGTGCCACGTCCCCCATCACACGAAATGCTGTGGTTCGTGGCGAAGTTGGGGCACCTCCAGGTGCCGACGGAGATGTACATTTCTTGCTCGAGTCTTGAGAAACCGGAGCAGCTCTTGTGGCTCTCACGGAGGCAGCCAGCGCATATCAGCGGGCGGGTAGTGGGTCGGGTCGTGCGGTCGCAGAACAGGCATATTTTCTTGGATGTTGAAGGACTTGTAGGAGGAGTAGCTCCAACTACCTGGCCTACCAAGATTACTGCGTTCTGGGCGGTGCGGCTGTATGGTCGACTGGACGGATTGTTGCTCTCACAACCAGGACATTCCCAGTAAACCAAAATCAGATAATTGCCAGCTAATATCTAAATGCCAGCTAAATTGCTGGCTAAAATTACGACACTTCGCCAGCTATTAGCTGTCTATTTTGAGATAAATTTTTCACCATATGGGATAATTTATCTAAAAATTGCCAGCTATTATCTGTAGAATTTGAGATAATTTATCTGAAAATTGTCAGATATTATCTGTATAATTTGAGATAAATTATCTATAAGCTAGATAATGTATCTAACAATTGTCAGATATTATCTGTATAAATTGAGATACATTATCTATAAGCTAGATAATTTATTTAACAATTGTCAGATATTATCTGTAGAATTTGAGATAAATTATCTATAAGCTAGATAATTTATCTAACAATTGTCAGATATTATCTGTATAAATTGAGATACATTATCTATAAGCTAGATAATTTATCTAAAAATTGCCAGATATTATCTGTAGAATTTGAGATAATTTATCTGAAAATTGTCAAATATTATCTGTAGAATTTGATATAAATTATCTATAAGCTAGATAATTTATCTAATAATTGTCAGATATTATCTGTATAAATTGAGATACATTTTCTACTATATAAGATAATTTGAGATAAATTATCTAAAATTTTATAAAACTAATATATATTTTAGTAGCCCTAAAAAGGGCTGTTTTTTATAAAAAAATGTTTAATATTTTAATTGTAATAATAATAATTTATAATGATAATATTTATAATAATAATTTCATTTCCATAATTTCCGTAATTTCCATTTACATTGCATAATTTCATTTCTACAAACAAAACATAAAAATCAATGTAATAAAAATAATATATATAATGTATTACTTACCTTAATTTTAATACTTAATTTATAATTATAATATTTATAATTTCATTTCCATAATTTCATAATTTCATTTCTACAAACAAAATATAACAATCAATGTAATAAAATAATTAATATAATGTATATTACTTACCTTACATACATATTGCACTGCCTTTAAGGCACTAGACATGATTTTATCTATGCTAAGATCCTGGCCATATTTTTTTTCTATGGCATCTGTGAATATATTTTATTATAATATTATATTAAATATATATTTAATTTATCGTTAATATAGTAATATTTCTATAAAACATTCAATAATTAAACTAACCGATAATAATTCCACATATTTGACTACCTTTAAACTTTGTCCTCTTCTCTTTTCCCATTCCACAATAATTATAATCTTTCCATTTAAGATCAATATAACGAAGAATAGATCTGGCATATTCTTCCGGTCCGGAAGAATAGATCAAGAAGAATATATAATATGTGATATATTACATATATATAGAGTGGGATACAAAAACTTACTAAATAATGTTCTATTATATTTTATCTAAATGCTATACAAATATATATACATATATACAAATATACATCGACAAATATTTTTGTAAAATATGATTATATCATATAATATAAAATATTAACATGTAAACTTTCGCTGAATATATAATATGGCCTCTTGACTATTTGTATTACTAATGACATGGTCAAATCTATAATACGCGTTGCGGGCGTTGACATGCTCGAGCGCACACGATAAAATAATTCGAGAAGGATGCATGTATATTATTAAATATATTAAATACGCTATTATTACTAAATTACATTGGAATATATATAAATAGATATAAATACAAATGTGTCTATATATATATATATATATATATATATATATATATATATATATATATATATATATATATATATATATTATATATACAGTTTATACACATACACACATACACACACACACATATATATATAGATATATATATATATATATATGTTTATGTGATAAACAAAATAAGAGTGCACGAACATGTTCTAATATTTATAAAAAAAATGATTAATGAATAACATAAGATATATAATAAATATATAAATTAAATCACTAGCAATATCAAATATATTTGATAATCAATATATTTGATAATCAATAACCATTTATAATATACATGCAAAATATATAAATATAGCGTTCTGGTGTTGTCAATACAAATAAAACTGTATCTATAGATTATAATTTCACTATGAATAATACCTATGTATTTATCTAATGCAACATAGTCAATTACGTAATTAGTACGTGTAGCACACGCCGTGTGCAGTGAAGCGTTACAACACCGGCTTCCTTATGCAAACATAGGTGTGTTCTTTTATATATGCATGCATATCAATACACTGTTTTATATAATACTAGCCGTACCCGACCCGGCGTTGCTCGGTTTTTGATTATCCTATTATCTATTATTTATTAATTATAGCTATTCCTGATTCTGTATTGCTATAAAACAAATGTTAGCTAAAATACAAACAAATATAGAAAATATTTTAATATTTAAAAAATTAGTAGAAAAATATTTCAAAAAATATATTAAAAAATACAATAAATATTTAGAATATTACAAAATATGTTTTAAAAAGATGCCGAAAACCCAAACCTAAACCCAAACCCTACCTGAACTGGCGTTGCTAGGTTTTTGATTGTTTGCATATTTATTTTTATTAATTATAGCTATTCCTGATTATACTCAAATATATTATTGCTAAAAAATACAACAAATATTTAAAATATTAAAAAATATGTTTTAAAAAAATGTCGAAAACTCAAACCTAACCTCAAACCCAAACAGTACCAGACCCGACATTTATCGGTTGTTGATTGTTTGCCAATTATCATTTATTAATTATAGCTATTACTAATTCTGCATTGCTAAATATTTATATTTAATTTTTTCCTAACTATTATTTATATACAATAAAATAAATGTTAGCTGACATACAAACTAATGTAAACAAATATTTTAATATTTAAAAAATAATGGAAAAATATTTCAAAAAATATATTAAAAAAGACAACAAATATTTCAAATATTAAAAAATATGTTTTAAAAATATTTCTAAAACCAAAACCGTCCTTACACGGCGTTGCTAGGTTTTTGATTGTTTTCCTATCTATTATTTATTAATTATAACTATTCCTGATTTTAAATTGCTTGCCGTACCCATCCCGACTTTTCTCAGTTTTTGATTATTTACCTATAAATTATTAATTATAGCTATTACAAATATTTCAACATAATAGTAGCCGTACCCGATCCGGCGTTGCTAGGTTTTTGATTGTTTGCATATTTATTTTTATTAATTATAGCTATTCCTGATCATACTAAAATATATTATTGCTAAAAAATACAACAAATATTTAAAATATTACAAAATATGTTTTAAAAAAATGTCGAAAACTCAAACCTAAACCCAAACCCAAACAGTACCAGACCCGACATTTATCGGTTTTTGATTGTTTGCCTATTTATTATTTATTAATTAGAGCTATTCAAGATGCTATATTTCTAGTATATACAATTAAATAAAGTTTATCTAAAATACAAACAAATGTAGAAACATATTTTTTTTTAAATTTTAAAATTAGTGCAAAATATTTCAAAAAATACAATAAATAATTTAAAATATTCCAAAATATGTTGAAAACCTAAACCCAAACCGTTCCAAATCGGCGTTGATCGGTTTTTTCTTATTTATCTATCTATCATTTATTTATTATAACTATTCCTGATTTGGAATTTCTTGCCGTACCCTACTCTGCTTTACTCGTTGTTTGATAGTTTTCTATTATATCTATTATTTATTAATTATGGCTATCAATGATTCTGCCTTTCATATATAATAACATAAATTTGTGCCGACTTTCCATGGCCGGCATTTCTCGGTTTTGATTATTTTCCTATCTATTATTTATTACTTATAGCTATTCCTGATACTTAATTGCTATATATAAAATAAAATAAATGTTAGCTGACATACAAAAAAATGTAGAATATTTTAATATTTAAAAAATTAGTGGAAAAATATTAAATTTTAAAAAACCAACAAATATTTCAAATATTACAAAATATGTTTTAAAAAATTGTCTAAAACTCAAACCTAAACCCAAACCCAAACCGTACCGACATTTATAGGTTTTTGATTGTTTGCCTATTTATTATTTAATAATTAGAGCTATTCATGATTCTAAATTTATAGTATATACAATTGTAAAAATGTAAAAATATAAAAAATGTAAAAATAGTATATACAATTGTATATTAATTAATTAAATAATGTTTATCTAAAATAATAAAAATACAAACTAATGTAGAAACATATTTGTTTTAATATTTAAAAAATTAGTGACACATATTTTAAAAAATATATTAAAAAATACAACAAATATTTAAAATATTCCAAAATATGTTGAAAACCTAAACCCAAACCGTTCCAAATCGGCGTTGCTTAGTTTTTTATTATTTGCCTATCTATCATTTATTAATTATAAATATTCCTGATTTGGAATTTCTTACAGTACCCAACTCTGCTTTACTTGTTGTTTGATAGTTTGCCTATCTATAATTTATTAATTATGGCTATATGATTCTGCTTTTCATATACAATAACATACATTTTCCATAAAAAAAATTCAAACAAATTTAGACAAATATTCGTTTTTAATATCTCAAAAATTAGTGGAAAAATATTTCAAAAATATTTAAAAAAATATTAAAAAAAATACAACACATATTTCCAATATTACAAAATATTACTTAACAAATTTCGAAAACCCAAACCGCACACTTCGTTGTTCGATTTTTGATTTTTGATTGTTGTTGCCTATCTATTATTTATTAATTATAGCTATTCCTGATTCTGGTAGTATTTCTGCTAGTATATAATAAATATTTCCAAATATAACAAAAATATTTTTTATAAATGTTCTACAAATATTTTAAAAAGTATAATATTTATATCTTATAATATTTATATATTTATTATATAATTATAATATTTTAATTATATCTTAAAATAATAATATAACGATTAGTTGAAAAATATAAAAAAATATTTTTAAAAATATAACAAAAAATATAGATGATATTACAAAATATATTTTAAAAAAATTTCAAAAAAATGTCCACAAAAATGTTTACAAATATTTCAAAAAAATGTTTAAAAATATTTCAAAAAAATTTTTAAAATTATTTCAAAAAATTTCAAAAATATTTCAAAAAATTTCTAAAATATTTCACAAATTTCAAAAAAATTTCAAAAAAAAATTCAAAAAAATTTCAAAAAAATACTTCGAAAAAATGTAAAAAAAATATTTCAAAAAAGCGACGCCGAAGATTTTAGATGACAAAAAACCATTTGAATAGCAAAAAGTCATTTTTTTAGGTTTTTCTGGGGTACGCGGTAAAAAATTCAAAAAATTTTCCGGACCAAGACCATACTGTTGCAAATTTATTAAGATCGGGTATAACATATTTTCGCGACGTACCCCGGTTCTCGAGTTACCTCACCAGATACACACACACACACACACATATATATTAATTATAATTAAATAGACTTTCTTTTATATAATAGATATACAAAAGTTATTCAATGGCCATAAATACATACCTGTCATTTTATTGTATTTACTTTAAGATAGATTATGTTATATATCTAGATTTGTACATACTACCCCTACTATTACTACTACTACTACTACTACTACTACTACTACTACTACTACTACTACTACTACTACTACTACTACTACTACTACTACTACTACTACTACTACTACTACTACTACTACTACTACTACTACTACTACTACTACTACTACTACTTCCTGTTTATCATTATATTTGTTAAACATCAATTTAATTTAAAATTAACTTATCTCGCGAAATCCAATATTCAGATAAGTTTTCCCCCACATATATTACAATCATCACACCTATAAACACATAACACACAGTATCCACTTATTATTTATTTGTGTCATTCACTATTTTTTACATAAATTCAACTTTATATCATTCATATTTAAAAAATGTGTGAATATCACTGAAGCATATGTTGTTTTCATTTATCTCTATTCTATTATTTCATTTTAATATATCTATATTCATAATACCATTGCATTACTATTACACTATACTTACACTATTCATATACATTCATATACATTATATACATTTACAATATTCATACACATTATATACATTTACAATATTCATACATATGTATGTATATATATATATATATATATATATATATATATATATATATATATATATATATATATATATATATATATATATTTATATACATTCATATACATTTTGGTTATCTTTCACTGTATATAATATAACTTTATATTTGCATTATTCAGTACATGCATATGTACACTTGGTAATTTACACATATTAAATTATCACATAGTGAATATAAATATATACTACTATACCAATATGGCTGATACACACTGTTCACAATGTAATAAACCCACTATTATATAATACATGCCTGTGTAATATTAAAAGTCATCATGAATGTTTACACTCATACAAAAGTCTACCAAAACCTTGGGTATCAAGCAACCCAGTTAACAATAATGTAACATCCCTAATAGAATCAGGTACCTTTCAATTTGTATGCAATAACTGTTCCAATCTGAACAAATCTTCCCCAACACCCAAATCACCCCTACCACCTAGAGTTTCTCCATTAAATGACATTAATACAATTACAGAACTGATCACAAATATAAACTGACGACTTAAGTCAATTGATAAACAAGATAAAATACTTACTAATATCACTGAACTACTGAAAACAACTCACTATAACTCACAGACCCGAACTCACTTTCCTGGTACTAATACAACTCCATATCAAGCACACCCTCACATCTCCTACTCACACCCTACTTAAACTATAGCTTCCTCTTCCAGCTCCCGTCCTCGAACACAACCCAATACTAATGCACAAGCACCTCCCCTGCTGAAAAACGATTTTGTTTTATCAAACTCTATTGTAATTGAACACCTTACTCCCAGTCAAAGTACGAGAGTTTTCCTAAATGAATTTTTATCATATATTCATATATCCCTATCAGCTGATATATTCTATCCTATAAGATTGCTAAGTCGATTGCAATCATTATTTTTAAATCAAATAAATGTTATCAGGCATTTATTAAACTTATGCCATACCAGAAACAATCTCCGTTACTCAAATCTCTATTTTCGTAAAGAGCGCACCACTTCTGAAATTATACGTGGTAGAATAATCTATCATGCTTACAAAGAACATCTAAATCCATCAAATGTAAAATGTACATTTAACAACCAAACTAATATTTTTGAATTAAGACCCAAACTCAATAACTCAATAAAGATCGATTGGAATTCAAAAGCAATGCATATATCTGAACTCAACTTCAACAAATGGAAACTGTCTTACGAATATTTTCTTAAGATTCCAAACCCACATCATCCACCTTCATTACCATTCGCCATAGCCCGCCTACTACATCCAATTCTATACTAAATACCTACATGACTGTCTAATGATATAAGGAGGTATCACACTTTTGATGATCACAATGACATATCAACACATTGCCTTCCAATACAATCATCCAGCTCTAAGACATGTTCCACCTATAAACTTTTAAAGACTTCATCCCATAAATCCCTATTAAAAGCTGCTACATTAAATATACAATCTATAAGAAATAAAGTAGAAACTACTATTGATCTCTTTCACGACCTCCAATTAGACATATTATGTCTCACTGAAACCTGGCTGACTGACAATGACACCCATAATATCTAGTCTAAATACTAAATCTCTCAGTCTAATCCATCTTCCTCGACCTGATCCCCACTATGGGGGAGACACCGGTGTTCTATACAAAAAAACTATTAAGCTAGTTAACAGTACAGATCTATCATTTGAATACTCTGTTGCATTTAAATGCACCTTCCAGCCCGTGAATTCACTACCTTTCACGCTTATAACCATATATAGACCTCCAAAAAACCCAATTCTATGCTTTCTAGAAGAAATTGATAATCTATTATCCTCTCTATCTAGTCGCACTATACTTCTAGGTGACTTTAATATACCAATTGCTCTCACCTCCACATATGCAAAACTCTTAAACCAAACAATTAGTTCCCACAACTGCGTTCAACATATTACCTCACCTACTCATTTTTCTGGCAACATACTAGACCTCATCATCTCCCATAATACTTTCAACATTATATCGAATACATCCGTTCAAAATTTAATCACAGATCATTACATTGTTACATTCTTTTTCAGGTACCTAAACCTAAACGACAATCTAAAATCATTACATTCAGGAAAATTCAGAATATTGACCTGCCTGCTTTTAAAAAAGACTTCCTCTCTGATAACTCAATTATACTTGATCCAATAAATATATCCTCCATTGACTTAACCCTAATTAATACACTCAACATCCTAGCTCCCATTAAAACTAAATCAATTACCCAACGCCACAATATTAAATGGTTTAATCCCACGCTAAATTTGATTAAACGTCAGCTTAGAGCCGCCGAAAAGACATGGAGAAAGTCAAACACTCAAGAAAACCTTAACTCTTTTAAACAAATATCATAAAATTATAGACGCATGATAAAGAAGGCTAAACATGATTACTATACTGATACCATAATATCCGCTGGAAATAATTACAAGAAACTCTTCAAAATTTCAAATTCCCTGCTTGGGCGTATAACTCCTCACATACTTCCTGACTGTATTCCATCTCTACACTATTATTACATAAACTTTCCTCCTTTCTCTCCCCATTCTATAAAAGTATAATTGAGAATTCCCTCTTAACGGGTGTTGTTACAACCTATAGGTATACATGTATGTATACATGAAATTGGCACACATTACTCCCATAATAAAAAATTCCTCCAGAGATAAATCAGATCTCTCAAACTACCGTCCAATATCAAACCTATCCTTTATATCTAAAACACTTGAAAGAGTTATAGCAGCATATATATATATATATATATATATGATTTTCTTACATTGTTATGTTTGGAGATAATATTATCAAAGGGCTTTGGTATTATATCGTTATTTAATATATATTATTATTTATATAATAAAGTGTTTTGACATAAGTTTAACCATTAACTCTAATCTCTAACGATATTATATATATATATATATATATAACTAAAACCCTTATAATAATTTTGTTGTTATATAATTTAAATGTAACAGTTATTAAATTTAATTTCTTTGGAACTTTTATTAATTAGGGGTTAAATAATGTTTTGTTATCACTACTAGTAAACAAATACATTGTAATAATTTTAAAACTATTGTTAATAAATAACACACAAATTCGATAAGAGCGCATAAGTTAATGTTCATGAACAATTCTATCATAATATATTGAATATATACTTATAGGTAGGCTACCTATTAATAGGCTATTAACATAATAATGTGGTTCCATAACCATTCCATAACTACCTTCTTGTATATAGGCTCTACTTGTATTATAAAATGTATATACGAAAAAGAAAGAAAATAAATATTTGGTTGGTAATAATATTTGAATATAATTATTATATAATTATAATAATATATTATATATTATGTATATAATTATTATACATATATTTAATAATATTATAATAATATAATAATATATTAAAATAATAATTATAATAATATATTATATATTTAATATAATATTATCATAATAATTATGTATATAATTATTATACATATATTTAATAATATTATAATAATAATATATTATATATTATGTATATAATTATTATACATATATTTAATAATATTATAATAAT
Organism: Osedax fenrisi; assembly: GCA_964019155.1. NCBI lineage: Eukaryota > Metazoa > Annelida > Polychaeta > Sabellida > Siboglinidae > Osedax > Osedax fenrisi. The sequence continues at coordinate 40,069,118 of OZ025239.1, forward strand.
ATAATAATATATTAAAATAATAATTATAATAATATATTATATATTTAATATAATATTATCATAATAATTATGTATATAATTATTATACATATATTTAATAATATTATAATAATAATTATATATTATAATAATTATAATTATAATACTATATTTAATAATAATATAATATTATATTATATTTAATATATATATATATATATATATATATATATATTGTTTTTTGTTATTATTATTTTTATTTGTGGAGTCCTTTCATCCCATCCAGGAACTTAGATGAAGTTTTCACTTATAACCATATATGGCTCTAATGTCCCTTCGAAGCCGCTCTCATGTTAAGTCATCCATGGTTTTAACGATCATTCATTTATACACAATTATTATAATTATTATATAAGATCACTTCTAAATAATATTTTAAGACCCATTTTATAAAATGAATTAATGGTCCGGACGAGGATCGAACCCGTGTCCTACTGTTTGTGTGTCTGACGCATTAGCCACTGATCAGTCATGAGTCATGACTCATGACTCATGAGCCATGAGTCATATAATAATATAGTTGTTGATATATAATATTATATCAAACTATTATAGTTACTATATAAATACATAATATATTTACTAGTATTATAACATAATTATGATAATAGTATTATAATTATATTTAAAAGTATTTAATAATAATATAAAAATATATATATATTATGTATTTTAAGAATTTATATATATATATATATATATATATATTTGATAAGATATTTTTTATACACAATTATATAAATATAATTTAATAATATATATATATATATATATCTGCCGAAATAGCTAGCTCAGTTGGGAGAGCGTTATAACGTCTATAGACTGAAGATCTAAATGTCCCCGGTTCGATCCCTGGTTTCGGCAGAATTTTTTTATCTATTACAATTTTAACCTTAATTTATTTATATATATGATCATATATTTGAGTATCCTACTAAAATTTATAATATTTTTTTGTAGAATACTTATATATAAGATATTATAAAATATATATAAATAAAGTAAGGTTACAATTATTACTAAAATGTTAGTACATTATACACATGCTTAAAAAAATGACATTTATATATGTATATGAAATATTGAATTAAAAGTAAATAAAATATATATTAATGATAATATTATAATATTAAATATATAATAATAAATGAGACGATAATAGTAAAATTAAATTCGTTTTGAAAAAATGTGTCCATAAATTATATTTCAAAAGGTTTTTTTTTCTACTTTAAGGATGTATCTACTTTAAGCTTATAAGATTAATTATTTTAAATATTTTATATTATTTAGCAGGCATAATTATTAAATTTATACAATTATAAACATAACAAATATATTAAAAAAATAATATCAGCAAATTTACCATCAGATAATAGTCTGTTCATAGACTTCATAACATTACAAATATATTTAACTATTTAACCTACTAATTATCTAATTATATACTTACAAGTGTAATAACCAGTACTGGTATCTATTATTGTTAAAATCAAAATAGTAATTTTATTATATTTTAGCAGGGGTTTTTACTTTCATATTTAAATAAAATAAAAAAATCCAAAATATACATTAAATTTGTATTATAAATTATAATACAATAAATGGTATTATTAAAATTTATATAGTATATAACTACATTTTATTAACTTATAATGTATGATAATACATATAAATTGTATATATAATAAATATACATAAATATATATAATGTACATTGTGCAATTCATATGAAATAGTTGATTATTTATTTAATTAAATATCTACAGATAAATGATATCAAACATTTTTTAATTATAAGGTAATAATATTAATTAATGACATTATGATATATCTTATTTTTATAAAAAGAGTACAATTAAATATAAAGATATGTAAAATATAAAAAATATAAAAAAAACTCCGACACCGGGAATCGAACCCGGGCCTTCTGCGTGAAAGGCAGAAATCCTAACCATGGTGCACTAGACCATATCGGATATATATATATATTTTTAAAAAGGATTTTGTTATTAAAATATTTTAATAATTACATAATATATAAAATATACTGATATAATAATTACTTATAGTACATTTAATTTAAAAAATATTAAATACCATTTTATTTTCATTTATTATTTATTTATTGATTTTTTTATTTAAAGTGATATACTTAATTTATAGTCATATATATCATATACTGGTTATAGGATCAGCGAACAAATTCAACGGACATCGATGTCCATCGATTTTTCAGTCAATCGTAAAGTTACTATTATTATAATATAATAATTATATACTATAATAGTATATAATAGTATATACTATAATAGTAACAACAAAGATTATCCTTTGGAAAATCTTTGGTAACCATTCAAACAAATTATCCCAATTCAAATTCTGGATTTATATATAAAAATTAAATATAATGTTAATGAACAGTTATGCCACCTATATTATTAAAAATGTATATATAAACTGAAATAAAAATAATAAAAATTTAAAAATAGTAAGTTTGTAACTTACTACATAATTGTATATATCGAACCGATACCGGAAGTTATACCCGAACCGAAGCTAAATTAAAAAGTTAAGATTTGAGACTATCAAATATTTCCAAATACCGGAAAATTAAAGATTTGAACCGAACTGAAAAAAAAGATGTGAGATTAATTGTACAGCAATAATATAATATTAAATATTATTGCTGTACAATGTAACATTGTAAAGGATTATGATAATAACAGACGTATTGTGAAAATGTTAGATTCAATCTAAGTAACATTTTCACAGTACGTCTGTTATTATCATAATCCTTTACATTATTATAATGATTATATGTCTATAATTATTATAATAATAATTATTCTTATATTTACTTTAATTATTAAATTAATATATATTATTCTTATATATATAAATTATATATTATATAATATATATATATATATATATATATATATATATATATTTAATGACCTAACAATAACATATTTTATTAAAATTAATATGAAATAATCATTGTTAAATATTGACCATATTAATTATATGATTTTGGACTCACTTACGATAATTACATTATTTCAAATAGTTCATATACTTTTATAATATATTAAATGACTTGTATGATAATTTTCATTATTTGTACATAGATTGATTACTAGATAAATATTACATTAGTTCCATTTGAAGAAAATAATATATTATTTGAATATTTATTATATTTTGTTGTAAACAAAGCCACTTTGATAATCTGTTTTCTGTGTCTTGCTTGATAGTTCAGCTCTTCTCCCTTCTCTAGATGAAGCTTCTCTTCTATTCTTAGAAACCTTAAAACCTGTTTCATCTCTTGCTATCTCTATTAGATTATAATAATGCATACGTATAATATATTATATTATTATAATAATTATACAGTAGAAATGTTTGTTCATTTTGTGTATTTGTAAATCGTAAAGAATGTTTTTGTTTGTAAAATCTTTAGACGTTATTTAATAAGTCTACATTGTAACACTGTATATTTGTTAATTTCGAGTTAATGTAATTGTAAAGACGTAGTTTATAATTGGATACATTAAAATAAGTATTTTATATTTTGATATGTTTGAATAAGTAATGGGTATATAGGTAATAACCTTCATTGTTAACTGTTGACACGATGGAAAACTATTAGTGCCCCTACTATATCACATCACAGCCACTAATCTAATAATGTTGTAGGAGGTAAAGAGAATCGTGGCCATGCTGTGATACTAGGACACCCTGCACGAGCCTGCATCGGTGTCAGCCGTTAGTGAATACAGTGTGAGACTACAACAAGTGCAAGAGGAAGGTAGCCGTCACCAAGTTGAAGAGGTCACTAGGTCACGAGCTAGTCGTAAGCTACCAGCCAGGCATACGGTACGTGAAGGAGGCAACATTAGCAACTGCCTACATGAGAACCTGACAAGTTAGTTAAGTCAGTTATAACGTGCGCACAGTGTGAGAGTGATTGGTTATATGATATTGAGATCTGGGGAAGTTAAGGGTTGTAGTAAAGGTAATGTAGTAAGTAAAGGAAGTAGTTTATTATCTATAGGAGGTCGGGGTATGTAAATATAGCTGATGTTTTACAGTAGTACAGATATAGGGGAGATGTGGATTAAAGAGTTAAACGAATGTGTACAGTGCACTTTAATTAAGAGAGTTTCCACTTTTTGAGAAATATTAGTCTTAGTTATTTCTGATCAGTCGCTTAAGTTGTCCTAGTTTGGGTGAGAACCAGTGTGTTATGATATATAGGAAAGCGTTTGTTACTGAGTGGGGCATCAAGCAGTATGTGTGAAGCATTGTTATTAGTAGTAAGTGATATTGGTGTGTGGATAACTTAACGTCATCTCACTTTTAATACATGTCATTATGATAGATGTTTCCTAATGGTCGCTAACTCAGAATATCATATTAGATAATTAAGATAATAACGATAAATAACAAATAATATATAGGAATAGTATAGCCTATAGTCCTATATAATTAGTTGGATAATAATTTTAAAATAGAAAATGATATTCCATCAGTTTCAAAAAATATTAGTAGTTTTGAGGCTATTTAAAAATATTTTAAATATTTAATTATTTTATATCTCATTGTTATATTATATATATCCATAAAATAATAATTTGCTGTTTTATTAATATTTGGATGATTAATCTAAATATATTTCATTGATATATTTCATGATTTATTTTATGATTTTTGTCAATTATAAAATAATGATATATTTAAATACATTTATTGCAATTGTTCTTATATGTGTGGGTCATTTATTTATATTAGATAGTGACATTATAATTACAAAAGAGAACAAAATAAATTGTCATTATAAACTTAGGCATACATAAACATTTGTATTGTCAACATTTCTATTAATACTTTGTTTTAAAATGTCCATCGTTAACAAACTCAACTATTAGATTTAAACTAAATAGAAACATATTACACAATATAATATATATATTTTTATATATACAAAATATTTATTTATAAAAGATTGAATTGTGAAAATGTCTACTGCATACGAGAGAGACAAATTATGAGAAAGAAAAAGAAATTATAATATGTGGTTAGTATAATATATATATATATATTATATACATTATTATTTTATAATTTTCAATACGAATATGTTATAGATACTTACATATTAATAGCGTACATATATTTGCCATACCAAGCTAGCTAGTTTTATGGCTAACGAATAATACGTAATACGGATGTAGTGCTGCACTAGAGTGATGTAACACTACATAGTAAAAAAGTAAACGTTCATTAGATACTTTCAGAGTCTAATGAACGTTTAATATTATAAAATTTAACCTAAACGTTCTTGAAATATATTTGTATAATGAATGTTTATCAACGGTGTATAAACGTTCTTTAGACATTTGAATTCTAATAAACCTTTAAAATTTAACATAAACATTTCATTAAATAACTTTGTATAAAGAACGTTTATTAAAAATGTATAAAAGTTCATTAGATATTGAAAATCACAATGACCTTTTGTATTATAATTATTATATGATTGTATATTAAAGATAAAATATCGAATAGCGAGAAAATATAGTGAAAATAAAGTGATATAAATATACTGATATTATTAAATACAGAATTATTTAAAAAAAATTCTTGCCAATAATATTAATTTTCCCTAGATTATTTTTTTAAATACAGATACAATATAATATTTTACCTTTTCTTTATTTTGTTAAATTGATTTAATTTAGCACTAATGGAATTAAGTATCAATTATTATTTTATTTCTATATTTAAGTTGATATTATTATTTAATAAATAAAGTTACTATTTTAAAATCATAAATTCTTTAAGTATCTATGTTTTTTTTATATCATCATAATTTCATTTATGTGTCAACTTAATTATAATATTCAACAATAATTATAATCATAATTATATTGATAATTAAGATAATACAATTTGAAATAATGTTATAATGATTGCTGAATATTAAACATTGAAAAATTGTATTTAAATATTACAAATATTTAATATTACAAATATTATTATTGTTAGATTCATTTTTTAAATACAATCTATATGTAATTCTATAATATATTGTAATATATAAGTCATTACAAGTTAAATACTAATATGAACATATCCCCGCTAATACATATAGAATTATAAGCATATCAATAATATAAAATCATCAGAATATAGAGTATAAAGAACGTTTATACAAAAACATTCATTAGAATATAGAGTCTAATGAACGTTTAAATTGAGTCTAATGAACGTTTAGTTTTTACTGTGTAGTAGCGGTATGACATAATCACACTGACCTCACACTGACCTCACACTGACCTCACACACAATACCGCTATTGTAGAGAAAGATGTCCTCACACACAGCAGCCTCTACACCGTACAGTGACGTCTGCATTGTGTCTACAGTCTACACTCTATGGACATATGTCCCCCATCTCGCTAGACAACCACTCCGCTTTGAAGTCACTCAGGTTATTTTAGTAGTTTATTACTAGATTACACCATCGATATAAAGAAAGTGGATAAGTAATTGACGTAATCGATGTAAACTATAGGTACACCTAGATACGCGAATGTCACTTTTCTCAATAAATTAACAATATCGCATCATAGCTATTATGATTGGATATTAGTGATATTATATATGTTAAATATTAAAACAGTAAGATTTTCGTCAAAATAGATAGATCTATGTATATAGATTATATATGTCAATAAGATAGTATTACATCTTCAATTTAAATACATTTAAATACTAACATTATGAGGAATGTTGTATTTTATATATATATATATATATATATATATATATAAATATAACTATTATTTTTAGTACAGATAGTAGGACCTGCATTAAACTTGATAATAATTATTAATATAAAAATAAATAAATAATTTTAAATTTAGAAGTAGTTTTCGACTTCAGCGCCTCTATCGCAAAGTGCCATACACTACATTAAATTACTTATCCTCTTTCTCACTATATCGATGTCTTACACCTATATACGTTAACCTAAACAGATAATACAATTATACTTTAGACATACATATCATAACCTCCTCAATACTATTTAGGTTCTACGTTGTAGGGAATCACTAGCAGACACACCCACACCTATTGTAACATTGTTAATCATACCAAGTTTTACTAACATGTCAGATAACTTACATTTTATAAAACAATAGATACAATCTTAATTACATAATTACAAAGTTTTCAGAAATTTCTGAAATAGTTTTTTTTAAGAAATAAATAATAGCTTATTTCAGATTAAATAAACATTTGATATAATAAATAAAGAGTATTCCATTAGTGTATAACATATATTTAGGTGTAATCACATATCATACCCATACCTATACATATGGTCACATCATTTTGATTAAATCAAATAATTATAATAATTATTAATATGTAATGTGTAAAAAATCTTTCGTCTATAATTATAGATTTTTATAATATTCTAAATACATTTAATCGTCTGCCATCAATTTCTAATATATAACTATATATTCTCCTCATACACATATATATATATCTTCTATATATCCTATATATATATATGTAATACAAAATATATAAATCACAAGTATAAATTTTATTAATATACATGATTTTCTTGAAATAAGACTAAAATTAATTTATTAGATTATATATTAGTTATACATAGATTATAAATGATAATCTAATTACTTATATATTGTATTGATAAATTATTATTAATATTTTAGTATATTTGTATACATATACCAATTTATATTACTATATTTTTGATATATATATATATAATTTATATAATAATTTACTTTGTGCTTTTTCGATTTTATTTGTCATCATATTTATTAAGTACTATTTAATAATATATTATAATATAATTATAATTGTAATACTATAATAGATAGTATCTTATATATATATGAAATAATATTTATAATTTACAATTATAATTGATCAGTGTTAAATTATGTTCAAGGAACACCATATTTAATAAATATTATTTACCCTAACATTTTTCTATGTATATAATAAATAATACTATAATTAATTTCATCTAATTTTAATATTATATTTTAATAAATATATATATATATATATATATATATATTAGTATTAATAAATATAAATGTCAATTGGCTTAGATCATAATTGACTTAATATATAAGACTATATATAAACTATAATTTACAACAAATTTAACAAAACATATATACTAATACTAATATATATATGTATATATACATATATAATATATATTTGATACCTATAATTTTATAGAATTATAGGTAGTAGGATATAGAATTTATAGTATAATATATATATATATATATATATATATATATACATCATATATGACTATAGAGTCTATGTAGTATATTAGACAAGTTGTGTTTTCTTTTCGCAATGACTTCCGCATGATAGATCTGGTTTCATCAGTTATCTCTAGCGTATCACAGACTGGCTCTCTGTATGGTCTCTGATACTGTATCGATGTCGTGTATGCCCCTCTTGGTGTGTATTGCCTATACTCGTCTACGTTAACGCTGTCGTCTACCTGGAACCCTATAGGGGGTTATTCAGCCCTACTGGTGAAGCTCCTCCTCTCCTCCTTCATATTCTCACCTCACTGCGTGTGGTCGCTCGCCTAGTTCCCCTCTATAGATCCCCTCTCTCCGCAATAACGTTAAACCACCTCACGTTCCACTAATCTTAACGTAACCATCTAGATAATGTTTATATAATAGCATTATTATTAGAAGTACAATATTTTATTTGTCATTATCAAAGTCATATTTAATAATATATTATATAATTATAATATTAATAATATAATAAATAGTATATAGCTATATATATATAAGTAATGTCCTATTTTAATATTATACTTAAAATATATATATATTAGTATTAATTGATATTAATATTAATATTATAATATATATGACAATTGGTTTAGATAATAATGGACTTAAATATAAATAAATATATATATATATATATATATATATATATATATATATATATATTTGTACTATAAATATATAGTATATATATATACAATATTATTATTACTATTGTATGAAAGAGTGTACTATATACATATTTACGTGTATATAGTATATATATATAATATTATATTAACTAGTTGCACATAACATATGTATATGAGATTCATATAATACTTATGCTGAAGATAATGTATTCATATAATACTTGTTTAGATGTTTACTAGCTATAGTATTCTCTATAGGTATTAGGGTCATTTATACACCTAATTATATATTTCTATATCAAATTCTAATTGATTCTGTAAGTCTGGAATACATTTAATTCGAAATGAAAAGATGGCAGACGATTACATATTCCCCATTACTTAATACACTTGCATTATTGTCAATTGTTATTATATCCTACCAGCACGTTTACATTACAAGTCAATAACACATATAAATCTATCATCATATGTCAAGTATAATGTTCGTGCAAGCCTAATAACGTATCAGCTGCACATCAACTGTGTGTAAATAGATAGTTATCTGACATTTAGTATACTTTGATGTTTAATAATGGAACAATTTTGGAAGCTTCTCTTAAAGATTATTGTGAAAATAAGTATAAAGAACCAACACTGTATCATTTGATGTTTTAGTGAAATACAAGGTATATATTAATAATCATATATATATAACACATATAATTATAATTATAATTTTTGACAATTATTAAATTAAAATATTGATAGAATATTATATTACTAATTTGAATTTGATGAAATATATTTAATTAGAAAGCAGAATATATTTTTGATTTACAGTCTTTAACAGTTTAAAACACTTATTGTTTTAGGATTTAGTTTTATAGAATAACTATATTGATTTTACTATCATATAAATGTGATAGTTAGAGTGATATTCAAGTGTCTATGTATCAACTATGTATCAACATTATAATTATCTTATATATATATATATATATATATATATATAAATATATTATGTGATACAGTTATCATCATTAAATCATGTACCTCAATTTGATAGACCTGGTCCTCAAATAATAGAATTCAAAAGTTGAGGTTCGTGAAATGTCAGCGGAGAAATATGAAACAAGACTTGTTCTTTATAGAAATAATAAACTGTAAAACTTTAAACTGGGTATTTAATTTTTATATTGATACTATATATAACGAATATATTCACATATTTACAGTCTGAATATTAATTGTGTATGATATTTTAATTAAATATTATCTAATATAAAATTTTAAATTTGTTATTTAATTGTTATACTTATTTTATATATAGAATATATTCATATATTTATGGTCTGAAAAATAATTATATGTGATATTTTATTTAAATAATATTATATAATATATTTTATTATTTTGGGTATATACAATATTAATTATATTAATATTTTATTTTTTGTACATGCATATAAATATTCTTGTCAAATAAAAATGAATTATTTTAAATTAATAAATTAAAGGAAAGCAAATTATGATTTAAATGTTATAACATAAATTCAAATGTTTAATTTATATCACTAACGAATGCAAATAATAATAAAGCATATGTGTAGACTATAGAAAATATATGTAAATTCATTATTAACAGTTTGTAAACAGTTTTAAATATAATAATATAGGTTATTAGGAGTTATATTTAGTATCAGTGTAGTCGGTATAGTTGGAGTATAGGGAGTTGTGGCCAGAACTCAACCTATAAAACATATATAACAGAAATAAAGCTCTTGAAAATATTTCTATATTATGAAGAAAATATTTCAAATAAAGTTTCAGAATCGAGTAATGAATCGATTACAAACAAATAGTATACTGTTACCTAGAGGGGCATCTAAAAAGTGAATATAAAATTAAAACATGTTTATATTTAAGTATTTATATATTAATGTAAGTAATAATAATAATATACAAATAAATAACGTATAATATATAAAAACAGTATAAAAAAAAAATTACAAAATAATAAATTCTTATCCCAGTAACTGAAGAAAGCTTTTGAGTCTTACATTGTAACTGTTATTGCTGCAATTCACATATTACGTCTAGGTCAGCTTTTAGAAGGGAATTAAGAATATTAATGTCCTAACTGATTGTTTTCTGTTATATCATGTACCATTAGTGTCGACTACTAAAGTATGACTACCTATAAATATATTGTGGGGTGTTAATATCACAAGTATTCCTCATCGTTAGGCCATGTTACATTAACTACCAAGCATACAGGACAAGTAACTTGTATGTTCAGTATAACATTATTCACAACTCTTATATGTATGTGAACATATTCAATAAAACATTGAACATAATGAGTTATATTGCTAGTCTTCATCTCTCTGTACATGCTGCCATACATAACGTAATATATTGTTTATAGTTTGTCATCGACATAGTGCTTTATTTCATGTTGTTGCTGGACTATATTGTACTGGCAGGTGGCATGGTTTAGCTAAGCTAGTAATACTGGATATAGAATGATAGTATAGTGCGTTAAGAGATGAGGTGGTATATGTTGACATTAGAACAACTGAGTAGGGGTTAACGATACGACCTTGAACAGAATGATCCTAGGTTGCATAGGTAATATCTCTGAAAGCCGGTCTGATAGATCTAGTGGTTCTGGAAGCGAGGCAAGATAGTAAATGAATAGGTTTGGCAGCTTCGATATTGCCTATTTAAACCTAGTTACTGATTTCTGCACTCTAGTCCACATATTGGATAACGAGGAGTGACGATGCGATGTAACATTACACCATCGTTACTTCCTTGTGTGATTTATAAGGTGAGATATTGGAGTACCTTATATTTGTAACATCGTTGTAGTTCGTGGAGTGGACTCTTTTGTTGACATGCGGTCAGTATATGTATCTAGTTAGGTGAGTTACTCCTTTATGATATTATAATACTCTAACCGGCACTCTCTCTTAGACAATACCCATATCTTAATACTAATCATATTTCTCGTATTCAATATATAGTGTAGTTCTCATATTAATTATGAAATTAAATTTTACTTTCTCCCTGATCATATTTCACTTAAAAATGCACGTTATTCACAAATTCTAATAACTATTAATATATTATCAATATATTTGATTGTACATCTCTTATATATTCCATTATTTCCTACTTGTATGAAACATGTATATATTACTATTATTATTAATAATTACTTAATCATCACCTATTTAAATACCGCCCCTGTATTACAATTGTCATCCCTTTAAAAAACTCTTAAATAAAAAAATTCATATCTATTTTGCTATGTCCTTACATATTCATCTATAGCTAGCCATTTCCTTAAATATTCATGATATAATAAAATGACCGAAAGCGATACTCCCGTCTTACTAAACAAAATTTAATTTTCTATATTACTATTATATTAACTACTACTATACTACTACTACTACTACTACTACTACTACTACTACTACTACTACTACTACTACTACTACTACTACTACTACTACTACTACTACTACTACTACTACTACTACTACTACTACTACTACTACTACTACTACTACTACTACTACTACATTTAATACTACTACTACTACTACTACTACTACTAATACGAATTACAAATTTACTGCAACTTACCAAACCCATTAACAAACACAGCTACACTAAACAACTGTCTAGAAGATATTCGACGCTGGCTCTCAACCAACTCACTATCACTAAACACCCACAAAACACAAGCAATACTAATCAATACCACAAAAACCATGCCAATCGTCCCACTCATTCAGATAAACAACCACGACATAAAATACTCCCCCTGCGTAAAAAATCTCGGAATCACAATTGACCAAACATTGAATTTCACCCATTATACAATTGATTTATCCAAATCTATTAACTGAATACTACACACAATCAGACTAATAAGACCATCTATAACCACAGAACTATCAAAATTACTAGCAACATCCCTCATACTTCAACGACTTGACTACTGTAACTCTATACTTCATAGACTCCCCAAAAACTCACTAATACCACTCAACCGATTACTGAATTCCACTGCACGAACTGTCTACAGAATCCCCAAATACTCCAGGACTCACATAACTCCATACCTAAAATCTCTTCACTGGCTTCCCATCACACAACGAATCCAATACAAAACCTTACTGATATCCCATCTACTACTACTACTACTACTACTACTACTACTACTACATTTACTACTACTACTACTACTACTACTACTACTACTACTACTACTACTACTACTACTACTACTACTACTACTACTACTACTACTACTACTACTACTACTACTACTACTACTACTACTACTACTACTACTACTACTACTACTACTACTACTACTACTACTACTACTACTACTACTACTACTACTACTACTACTACTACTACTACTACTACTACTACTACTACTACTACTACTACTACTACTACTACTACTACTACTACTACTACTATTACTACTACTACTACTACTACTACTACTACTACTACTACTACTACTACTACTACTACTACTACTACTACTACTACTACTACTACTACTACTACTACTACTACTACTACTACTACTACCACTACTACCACTACCACTACTACTATTAAAACTAA
>OZ025239.1:40093929-40096429 GCA_964019155.1 Osedax fenrisi
GAAATCCTCTAAGGCATGTGTCAATCGAAGAAATAAGAATAGATCTTCTTCTAGAAAAAATACAATTTCTGTAAGGTCTACTAAAGGAGCAAAGCGAAGTGGTAAATCTATATCTAATGTATGTAAATATAATACATCAACAAGAAAATCATCAAGAAGCAGGTCATCAAATAGAAAATGTAATGGAAAAATCAATAATAAATGTAGAAGGAAATCTATGAAAAAAGGACCAAAGAGACCACGTACTGATTACATATTTTTCTACAAGTATGAATTCTGTGTAGCTAACAAGTTAAATAAGATAAACAAGGTTTCAGAATTTGCAAAAAATGCAGGACAAAAATGGAGACAGCTAAATAAAGTCGATAAAATGAGATATAACAAAATGGTAGAAAATGACCGAAAGCGATACTTCAGCCTTACAAGAGGAAAGAATTGCTGAACTAATTAAAAGAATAAAGAATGAATAGTTATATCTGAAGACCAATGAATCAAAATAAGAAACCGAAAGCAAGATATTCTTTATTCTTTTAAAATAAAAAGTAAAAACAAGATTTGATTTTCTATAATACTATTATATTAATTACTACTACTACTACTACTACTACTACTACTACTACTACTACTACTACTACTACTACTACTACTACTACTACTACTACTACTACTACTACTACTACTACTACTACTACTACTACTACTACTACTACTACTACTACTACTACTACTACTACTACTACTACTACTACTACTACTACTACTACTACTACTACTACTACTACTACTACTACTACTACTACTACTACTACTACTACTACTACTACTACTACTACTACTACTACTACTGCTGCTGCTGCTGCTGCTGCTGCTGCTGCTGCTGCTACTACTACTACTACTACTACTACTACTACTACTACTACTACTACTACTACTACTACTACTACTACTACTACTACTACTACTACTACTACTACTACTACTACTACTACTACTACTACTACTACTACTACTACTACTACTACTACTACTACTACTACTACTACTACTACTACTACTACTACTACTACTACTACTACTACTACTACTACTACTACTACTACTACTACTACTACTACTACTACTACTACTACTACTACTACTACTACTACTACTACTACTACTACTACTACTACTACTACTACTACTACTACTACTACTACTACTACTACTACTACTACTACTACTACTACTACTACTACTACTACTACTACTACTACTACTACTACTACTACTACTACTACTACTACTACTACTACTACTACTACTACTACTACTACTACTACTACTACTACTACTACTACTACTACTACTACTACTACTACTACTACTACTACTACTACTACTACTACTACTACTACTACTACTACTACTACTACTACTACTACTACTACTACTACTACTACTACTACTACTACTACTACTACTACTACTACTACTACTACTACTACTACTACTACTACTACTACTACTACTACTACTACTACTACTACTACTACTACTACTACTACTACTACTACTACTACTACTACTACTACTACTACTACTACTACTACTACTATTACTACTACTACTACTACTACTACTACTACTACTACTACTACTACTACTACTACTACTACTACTACTACTACTACTACTACTATTACTACTACTACTACTACTACTACTACTACTACTACTACTACTACTACTACTACTACTACTACTACTACTACTACTACTACTACTACTACTACTACTACTACTACTACTACTACTACTACTACTACTACTACTACTACTACTATTACTACTACTACTACTACTACTACTACTACTACTACTACTACTACTACTACTACTACTACTACTACTACTACTATACTACTACTACTACTACTACTACTACTACTACTACTACTACTACTACTACTACTACTACTACTACTACTACTACTACTACTACTACTACTACTACTACTATTACTATTACTACTACTACTACTACTACTACTACTACTACTACTACTACTACTACTACTACTACTACTACTACTACTACTACTACTACTACTACTATTACTACTACTACTACTACTACTACTACTACTACTACTACTACTACTACTACTACTACTACTACTACTACTACTACTACTACTACTACTACTACTACTACTACTACTACTACTACTACTACTACTACTACTACCACTACTACCACTACTACCACTACTATTAAAACTAATTAAAAATAAAATATTTTTCTAATTGCTATTTTATTAAAAATTGTCATTTTGATTAGTTAAATATTTAATTAACAACTTATAAATTAAATAATTTCAACAACCAAAAATCACGATTAAACAATTTATTATTAACTAACATTACAAGTAACAACATCTATAAATTAATTCAATATGGTGAAAATAAATTCAGCAATCAAATGAAAAGCGTAAGAAAAACGAACAAGTCCAAAAGA